>JAYDZK010000274.1:29290009-29360801 GCA_034509185.1 Euphonia xanthogaster
GATCTAAATATTTTATATTAACAAAGAGAACAAAAAACCTCTGATACACAATGGGTACATTTTGCAGGAAATTATTGTTATGGAAACAAATACAAATGTTTGGGAGATTCTTACACTCAATCCTTAATTTTCCAAAGTCTGAAAAAAAAACCCCAAGAAACCTTTGTCATTTTAAAAAGAAAATATTGATTTTAGAGATGTGATATTCTGATGCTAAAAATACTATTTTGCCTAATGGTTATCTGTGGCAAAACAAAAAATCACCAGCGTAATGCTTGAAATAAATGAAGCCATTATTATTACCTACCAGTTGTTTTGATTGAATTTATAATTTCTATTTAAATTCATTTCATTAAATTCTTCCAAGATTTCTTTTTTTTTTCATCTTATTTGGAATAAAAAGTACCCCAGCAAGACAACAACATTTACAGAAGATGAAAATAATTACTTATACACCCCTATTTTCTCTATTGACTTCAAGATCAAAGTCCCATCAGAAAGCCAAACACACAGGAGAAATTATGGGCATACGTGGAATTCAAACTTCAGTGTATGCCAGCCCCAGGATCCAGTGTTTAGTGCAAAATGAGATTAAGGGATTGAAAACTATTTCTAGGAGGCTTTTTTATTTCTGTATTGATTCTTGAGGCAGAAACTCTTTCCATTTACATTCTTTTTTATTTAGACTAATAATAAAGAGGCTAGAGCGAGGAGATATGTCTTTCCTTTCTATTCTGCTTTATATAAAACCTCCTTTACCTTCCTGCTTAATTTCCTTCCCAGTGTCCTTAACTCTTTATTGCTTTTAATGCCATTATTATGAATCACTCTTTTCATGTTCAGTGTGCTCAGTCATTTTAGTACAGATATAATTGTATGGTGCAAAATGTAAATCCCCATAATATGCCAGAAGACAAATGTGTCAAAGTCCCTTTGTCATACTGACAGGTTATAAAACCAGACTGGCTCATTTTAATCATGTTTAAATTTTAATGACATAAGCAAAACTCAGACTAAAATCGCTATCTCTTTGTTATTATTTCAGATCACTGCCACAAATGAGAAACGTTTTATCACTTATTCATTGATTGTATCATTCAGAGCAATCTCCATCCTAACATCTGTTCTGGAAAACGTGTTCTAAATCATGAAAGGCTTTTCAGAGGCAATAGCCCTGTTTGGTGGCTGGTTGCCATCCTTTCTTACAGCACCTTTGCCTTTTCATCTTCATCTTTTCTCAGGCAAATTCCTGTCCCCAAATGTGCCCATTATGTCCAGGTCCAGTGAAATGCTTCATTTCTGGGTCGGTCTTTCTTACCTGTCTGGCTTGGCAGTCGAGTCTTGCCTTTCAGGACTTGCAGCCACTGGATAATGAGTTTATGAGCTAATAAGGCTCATCAGGGCATCTGTACTGGGGCAGGGTGTGCGTGGCAGGGAAAGAAATACAATAAAGAAAACAAGCAAACAAAACAACAACAACAGAAAAGAAATAAGATGCTGAACCTGTAGAGCAATAAGCTGAAAGACAAGGGCCCCACAGGGGGAGTCTTCCAGTGTTTGGGGCATGTGGGGGATGTTCCACATTTGTCTCATCCTTGCAAGCAGCTCTGTTGAGCATGGCCCCCATTTTCAGGCATTGTTTTACCTGTATACTCGGTTCAGTAGAAAAACATTTTGTGCAACTTCTGCTTCTCCTTCCTTTGGGTTTTCCTTGTAGCTGGGCTTAGCAGCTCAAGCTGTACATGCCTCCAAACCTCAGTAATCCTAAAACTATCCCAATAGGTGCACCATGTTCTGTAATTGTAAATTCTTGTAAGCCCTTTCCACATCCTGCATTTGGGATTTCCCATCAGGACAGTTAATTAACTCCAAGTCTCCTGGAGGTGTTCCTTACACCTGGTGCTGTCTGCCTCCAGGAGCAGAGATGTTCTCTGTCGACCTCATGAGCACAGTGTAGCCAATGCAGGATTTTTGCCTACAGAAAATTCTGCAGTACAAAGCTGACAACAGGGGAGAAAATTATGGGTTTGACTTTGAGCCCAGATAAGAAGATTGAGATCTCTGGCTTAATTAAATAAGAAAGGGATTGTAGGAGCTTTTCATGGCTGTCGTTATCTTTTGACCTCATGGCAGGACCCTAGAGGCCAGGCTTGTACCCTGACCTTTGTCATCTTCTCATTTCTCTGAGTAACCACTGCATTAATATCACCAGCCAGTCAAATAACCAGGGTGGCTCAAATGAAAAAGGAGAATAACTCTCCAATGTCATGTGCAGACATTACCATTAAACAGCTTCAACATTTTCATTAAAGGTTTTTTCTTTATTAAACTGTGCTTTGTAATCAAAATGTCCTTCCTGAAACCAGAGGTTGTGTTCTAGAACAAGAAGTAATGGTCTCAGATAAAATAAGGACAAAGAAATGTATGTCAAACTGTCTGCTGCGTCAGAGAGAGTGACTGTCATCACTTTTTTAAAAGGTGTGGTTGACAGGAAATAGGAAGAAAAATATATACTTTTGCCTATCTTCTTTAGTAACTATTTTGTTTTGACAGATAAATGCACCTGACTTCTTCCTGATCATTGGGATATGCAGTAAAATTCATGTCTTGCTCATTTTTTCTTCAGAGGGAGCATTCTGCCCTCACATAGATTTTATAAATCACAAATCACTAATTGAGAGCATCAAAGACAAGCTGGGATAAAATTGCCAAGAGACAAAACAGGTTTAACATGTTAATAGAAGGATAAATCTTGTATGTAATATTTTTTGAATGAAATTAGGTGGAAAGCAAGCAACAAAAAAGACAATGTTATGCTCTGCTTATAAGCATCACTGGCCTAGTGACCAAAAATAGGTCACTATTTTACTTTGGTTTTGGATGAATTATAAATATAAGACTGTGAGTGTCTTCAACAACAGTAAACAGTTCATGAAGAAGAATGTCATTCCTTAGAGCTTTTTATTTCTAAATCAGAACTCAATTCTAACATTAAATGGCAGCTTGGTCTTTGCCCCAAATTGGAAGTTTATGAATTTGTCTCTTGCTTTGTGAGATTACTACAATTTAATGTGGAAGGAGGTGGGGAAAAGAATGGATGAGCTGTCATTTTCAGCATACCTAAAGGGGGCTGAAATCTCTGTGAGATGTGTTTATGCAGCATATGCCTATCACATATACTCACAGTGATGCTTACTTATCAAGACAGTGAGTCAGATTTACCACTAGGAAAACATCTTTGCACATCTTTGCATGAAGTGACAGCACATTTGACACATTAAAAAGGTATTCTTAAAACATAGATGGTTTTAATTAGCTTCTAAGATGTGTTGTTAATGTGTGAGGTTCACAATCTACTTGCATTTGCAAGATTTGAATCTGCAAAGTGGAAGGAAACTACAGGAGAAGAACCAGCTGCATTGAGATTCCATGCTGTTGCAGTTTAGTGGTTTCTTAGAAGATTAGGGTTTAAGCATAGGTGGGTGCAAGAGAGAACCATATCTCTGGGCGAGTGTAGCACTCAAGAGCCTTTGAGAAGAGAAAAGTCACAGTTCTCATGGGAGTTACCTCCTGCTGCAGCTCGAAAGGTGTAGAGGTAATGGCTTTGCCTTCCTGCTCATCCTGCATATCCAGGTCAGGCTCGTGCTGTCCCTCTTTGAGAACAGACATCACAGATCTCCTCCCTTGGAGGTGGAGCCAAGCAAATAGAAGAGAATAAAAAATGTTCATCAGCCACTGCAGTGCAATACAAGCTGGTGTTGAGTCCTGATATTGTGTCACCTTCTGTCATTTATGCAAATGAAATCCATCCTGGCCAAAGATGTAAATCTGGTTGCAGATCATTTGTATAAAATTTGCAAATGTTTGAACCTTTGCTTTATTAGAATTGGAAGTTGTCTTTGCTGCTGCATGGTGCACAGTATTTTCTGCAAGGTTAGCAAAGCTGTGGGGACAAGGACTGAACCCTGCTACGTGAGGACTTGTTGGGAAGATTGTGAGGTTAAGGGCACACACGTGAAAAATATTGTTCTGTAGGAAAGCCAGTCTGTTAGAGCCTTTGAAAATTAGTAGTTTGGGTTTGATTAGGATTCTAGATAATGGGCATGTGGATCTTCTGATTTGACTTAAGGATTTTATAAATATCTGTGGGTTACAGTACACATTTCCTTCTGCTTGTTATGGAGCAGTGTTTCTATATCCAAAGCCAGGAACTGCAAATATTAAATGCAGTAGGTAACATTACTGTATCCTTGGCTTGTAAACTGGAATCAGCTTCACTGCAGCAGAGAGTATAGTTTAAAGATATGGATCAATGCTCTGTTTTCCATCAGACATGTTTTCAAAAATGTATTTGATCTTGACAAATGTAGGCAGTGTGAATCACTCTTATGTGTGTAAATGTATATGGGTGTGTATATTTTTACCATTTGTCCCTTTCTTCCTTCTTCCAGAGGCATATTCTCTGCCAATTTTAAGAGCTCCAAAAACATAGCTTGACACAGAATTGCTTGCGGCACACAACAAAGACAAACTGTATTGATCCAGTAAAATCCAAGATCGATGATGTAAATTTCTGACTGGCGCTTGTCAGCAACACATCCCTTTACATGTTTGACAACAAACACATTTTCAGGGGTACTCTGGGAAAATACAGAAATGAATTACGATAGCCAACCACTCACTTCCTTGCAGATTTTGTCATTTTGTTGCACATTTCATTGTAATCCCAGCAATTTTTAAAGCAACGCGTTTCTCAAAATTAGCAAGTTGAGAGGCTGGTGCCAGAGAGTATGTTAACGTGCTGTAGTAGAGTGCCAGTCAGAGAACATTAGGCTGGAGGCAGTGCCAACCAAAAAAAGCCCCTCAAAACCACATCTCAAGACCCAATCCACCACTTTTGCCTTCAGGCTTCAAAACAGGTTTGAAGAGCATTCTTTGTATGCACCAAGCCAAAGGCTATCTTTTCCAGTTGGGAAGTGTCAGAGGGACTGCTAAGTGTGGGTTTGCACCCCACCCTGCATGCTGGGCCTTGCAGGCTTTCCACAGCAGTGATGATTTATGAGCTGCTCTAGAAACACTTTCTCTACTCAACTAATTTCATTGCTCTGTTTTATTAATTCTTAATACAAATCTAATGTGATTCTCTGTAAGGTACTGTATCTACCATTACACTATTTTTTTTTTAAATAATTGTCAGTTTTCAAAATACTGCAATGAGAGGAGGATCTTCATGTAGAGTAACAAAGACAAACTAAGAACAGATATGGCATGTCACCTCCTGTGTTCTGGATTGAAAGCTTTTTTCAGGAGCTTGTAGCATAACTGTCTTCCTCTCTAGCTGTTCTAGACAATTTGTGCTGACAGCTTCATTTCCCCTTACAGAATGGGGCAAATGACCATAGAAAAACTGTGTACAATAACCAAGAGGGACAAGATGAATTGAAATCAGTCCCTGCATTTGTTTACTGTAGCATGATTGTCAAATATGGCACATTTCTTATAATAGCTGGATGTGAACATATTTATGGGGATTTTTTAGTTGGTGGTGGGTTTGGGGTTGATTTTGTTTTTGTGTTTGGGGTTTTTTGGTTTTGCTGTTTGTTTTTTCCCTATCTGCTAACCTATGTCTGTACACTGTTCATCAGCAGACAGCAATGACCTGTTCATTATGCTCATACAGGTGACTCCATAACAGCATAGTTTTTTCTGAGTGCCTGAAATGCATCCCACTGGAAATCCAGAGTTTTCTATCCATGCTCAAAGCCTGAGCTAAGGTTCCCTGCTGTTCTCTTTGCAGACAGATTCAGTACATGTTAGTGGGTATGGGGGCATGTACAACCTGAACTCTCAGTGAAATCTACTAGCAGAAGAGCTTTATTACAAATTTGCCACTAGCTGTGTTTATTTATCAGTATATGTTTATACATTCTTCTTCAGAAGAATGGAAAAATCCAATTTAATTTATGCTCTGAAAATGCTCCCTCTCCCTTTTCATCGTTTACATATTTCTACTTTTAATTCCTATCTAGATGATGCATTCATTATATATAAATTCATATTTTGCTAGTTTGTTTAATATAATTGACTAGAACAAATAGAAAGAAAATATGTGTTGACTGTCTCAAAATTCAAAAAAGCAGTAGGAATTATTATTATTTCTACAGAGACTCTCATCTACAGCTGGACCAGCCTGAGCCCTCTGCTGCTGGGCAGCCAAGGAAAAAGAATGTGCGTTAGCACCCAGTTCTCTTAAATTGCATTTCATTTTATACTGAGGATAAGAAATGCCATGTATTTTTTATTTATTGCAAGAAACGTTGCCTGTGTGGCCTCTGTGATTTGAATATGAAAGGTGATCAGATCCTGCTGTGTCTCATTTGATTTCTTGCTATTTGTGACCAAGAATCTGAGCAGTAAATTCCTGTCATGTGGGGTGGCACCTGAGACACACCACCTGTGAGGCCTTTCCTTGGAAGTTACTGGGATTTGCTTTGCTACTTTAAATCTCCATGGGAAGAGCCATCATGCCAACATTCATGGAAAAGGAGTGTGAGTACCTTTAGAAACTTGTTTTCAGAATTTCAGTTGAATTCCTCTGGCATGCTGTTCTAGCTCATAACAAGATCGGGGTAATTTTCTTTAGTTTGCAAGACTGATTTGTGATTTTGAGGCTTATAGAGGGTGAAAAATGTCTATAAAAATTAGGAGTTATATATGTTTTGAGTGTTCTGTGTATCCAAAAGAGCAAGGATTAGTTTCACTTAGCTGTTTGCTGGCTGGGAATGCTATAACAGCCTCTCTGGGAAGTGTTTCTAGGCAAGTATTCACGTTCCAGTGCGTGATGATCTGTTTAGTTTCTCCTGCAATGGAGGTGGATCACACTTTGTGATTTCTCCAAGTGTCTGTCCATTTCCTTTGAGGAGAGCAAGGCTTGAAAGTCTTTTTTATCAAGCTGTTATTTTCATAATAAGGTACAAGAAGCCTTTTAGAGGGGAGGCAATTACATAAACTCAGTATGAGCTGTGTGTCCCTGCTCATGGGAGTTTTGGGTTGTTTTGATTAGAGGACCTAATTCTAGTAATCTAAATTTTCCATGTGTTACAAATACTTGGAAATTAGTTTTGGTTTGGTTTTTTTTTAATGAGTGGAAAGGGTGCATAAGTATCATGTCGTGCTGTTCTAGGGCAATTTTTAATGTCATTAATTAATGGTGAAACATCTGCTGCAAATTTGAATACTGTCCCTCTTACTATAACACTGCTTTTAAGTTCTGAATCTTTAGAAAGGTTCCACTTGTAATTTTTTTGTTGTTGTTTTTTTTAAAGAAACAGATCTATTCTTTCTTGGAATTAGCATCTGAGGGAATGAGTAACTTTGTGCTGAGGATGCATAGAGGTTTTATTTTGTGAGCACAGAATATGAGATGCCATTTGGACACTTGCTTGGACTCTCTGGGAGAAAGGTGTATCTATATCTACACATTATCAATGACAGCTGGCCAAATATAAATTGCAGCTTGAGGCTCTCCTGGCATGCCAGGTGTTTGCATGGCATTAGGAAGTGAAACCTTCCTGCACAGCATTTCTTTCACTGGCTGGGTGTCTCCTGGGGCTACAAGAACTGCCACAGCCCATAGTGATGCACATTAAAATGGTGCCCTTGTGACTTTGTGAATGACTGTCCATTTTGGACATGTAATTTCCAGAGCTTCCTAGTGACTGGATAACCTCCAAATGTTCAGCTGTTCCAGCAGGTGCCAAACAAATTGTACTTTTGTGGTTTCCAGCAAGGGCAGTGCTGCTTAAAAAAATATGAAGCCACTCAACTTGCATTTCTGTTTATGTCCTCTAAGAAGAAACTATTTCTCTACAAGTGCTTAAAACCTAATAATTTTGTTCTGGAGGAAGGTCTTGTATCAATGCTGCATGGGAAAGAAATATATCAGGGAGAATTTTCCTTACAGGCTTCAAGCAAAGGTGAGAATTTGATTTACCCTGGTAGCTCCGTGCTCCAAAGCTAAAGCCCAATTCCCCAGTCCATGGTTTCTTCAGAAGGCCCCAATGTTTTCCCACATTGCCACTCTGAGATTCTGAAGCCATTGTTATCTCATGCACTTTGCCTATAGCCCAAGCCATCAGGCCTTTCTCAGCCCTTGAAGATCCATCAGTGGAGAAAGCCACATGAAAAAGGACAAAGGAGAGAAAAAGACACTTGGAAACGTTTCTGACTTCATTCCATTTGTTGACTGATGGGAGTGGGGAGGAAAGAAGTATCGTGCTGTCTTTGTCCAGATCTCTGTGTGCTTTGTTCATTTATGAAGATGTCCTGTGTGAAGGAAAAATCTTCCTTGAGGACTCTCAGAACAGAGATACTAATCTTCTTTTCTCATTATTCTTGTAAGAGATAATAATTTTCTTCCTCCCTCAGGGTGGAGCTGGAAAAATCAGAGCTTCTATGTTTTGACAGTGTTGTATCAAGCAGTCTTTTATTGATAAGAATTCAGTAAAAATCCTTTTGTCTTTTTAGCAGCAACATCTCAGGTACATTTAATACCAACATTTACTCTCTGCCTATAGTCTAATAGTTATCTTCAGGTCTACTGGAGCTCTTACTGGGACTGTTAGCAAATGGGAAAAGTTTTGTTTGACTCAAAGTTTCTCACAGACTTTGAAAATGTTTCGGTTGTTCATTATTCCCAACAACAAACTTTTTTCCAGGTAGTTCACTTTTGTTTCTACAAGTATGTGTGATGGTTGCAACAAAGCAACATGAGGTATTCAGTGAAAATTTATCTACTTACAGAGATTGAAATAAAAAATGGTATTTCCTGTATTTGCATTCCATCAGGAAGCAATTAAAAAAAATAATTGCTGAGATTGAGTGGAAAAGAAAAGCAACAGGGAGATAAATCTTTATGTGCAGATGATGCAAGTAAGCACACACTGAAGTGTAGGTGCAAATCTTCATGAAGGATTAAGGAAACTGGAGATAACTGTTAAAGGCCATTAATTAGACTTTAATCTCAGTTCTACAAAGCCAGCAAAGGACTCTTGTTTACCTGTGACAGAACAGCACACCCTCCAATACCTACCTGTAACCCCATCACTAATTCAAACAAGACTTGTAAGTTTTGACTGACACCACAACCTTGAAATAAGCCTGTGACAGATGACTTGAAAAATAACAGCCTGCAAGTCATCCTCTGAAATGTTCACTTTTTATACCTGCTGATGTCTTTGCTATTCAAAACCTATAAAAGTTATGGATGTTTTAATGTTATTTAAACACACTAGTCTTAATCTGCTGTCATTGCAAAAAAAAAAAAAAAAAAAAAAGAACTCATTAGCAAGAGATAAAACCTTTTTACAACGCAACTATTTAATTTTATCCTCAACAATACCTTCCCAGTATGTGCCATGTGCTGATACAAGCAAGAGGTGTGGGAACATTCCTCCTGGGACTAAAGTGCTCTAGACAGAATATTGGTCATCTTTGAGAGTAATAAAGACAAAGGAAGACAATTTCTAATCAAGGATTTACTTGGAAATTCTAATAGATTTCTAACTTAATTAAAAACCTTTTAATGAGCTCTTTGTTTTTGATGAGCACTAAATATAGATATCTGTGGTGGTATGGTCTTAACAGCACTGCAGGCCAGATTTCCCATCCCTCCAGTGCATTGGAAAGGGTTAAAAACATTGCAGCAGCAGAGAGGTTGCTTCAGAGAGAAACTGTAGTGCTTTTATGTGGGAATCACACAATTACCCATTGGAACTGGTTTAGCTTATTTGCCCTAATTTCACAGGGTATGGGTGGAAGGTAGGGCCTGTTTCCTGCAGTGGAGCAGGTGAGGGATTGCCTGGATGGTTCCTCTGAGCTGTGTTACCTCCCTGACCAGCCCAGTCTAAGGATCAGCAGGTGCCACTTTAGGAAACCAAGATTTCAGAGCAAGCCAGAGACATTTGCAGAGCTGTATTGACCAGGCTCTAATGGAGTTGCAACCATCACCAGCAGGGTAGGAGAAGGCAAACAGACTTTAGGTGTCCTGCAAGTACTCCAGGGCCAATAAAAATCCTTGTGGACTCAGCAGGAATCTGAGGTGCAGGATGATTTTAGGTAAAAGTCTAAAGAAAAAAAGAAGGAAAGAAAATTTAGAATTATGAAAATTTCACATATGACATACAAAACTGTAATTAATTGCTGACTTTCAGTATTGCATTTAGTTAAGCAATCCTAAAATCAAGTAAGAATTATTACGTGGCTTTCATAATTTTTTTTGTATGTATTTAATTAAGGGTCCTGCATGTGGCATATTGGATTTCTGAGGGTTTTTTTTTCCCCCCTATTTTACTTAAAAGTTTATTCAATTTGACCCTAACTGTTTTGATTCCAATTGGGAAAAATATGCTTAGAAACACATATAAAAATGAAAGAAGTATAATTATAGAATATTTATGCATTCATTTATTTTGCATTGCTTAAAATTATGTAACACATTCATAACTTTTATCACATTTTCAATGTTTATCATTTAGCAAGTAAGTGTAGTCATGTAAGATATAAATCTTTATGTAGAGATAGATCTGGTTACCAGTAAATTGTCAGATATCCAAAGGGAATGGTCATGTCTAATGAACACTGCTATGTTTTCCCAGAATACTGACTCTGTTTCTTAAAATCATAGCAAGAAAGATTTTTTTTTTTTTCACACAAGGAAATGCAATCTTAAAATTGTAACTTTAGCATAAAGCACTGAAATTGGCAGTGAAAGCAAAATAAAACTCTCTCTTAACTGCCTGGTTAACTCACTCTGTTCTTAGAGAGATTTTCTTCTCATTGTTGGAATAACAGGAATCCGAATAAAGGATCTAAGTAATGTTAGCTCATCTGGCTTGGAGCAAATTGTTTAGATTTTAGACATATTTTTTAATTGAAACAGATTGCATTGCTGGTTATTGGATTGGTAGATACATGGAATTTATCATTCTTAAACCTCTTGAACCTGTAGATGGAAAAGTAATTCATAAAAGGGAAAATAAGAAAATAAGGAAAAGGAAACTATTTACCTCATAATGTACCTAATAAAGCCAATTTTATACCAAGTGTGATTGTCCAGAACAGGTAATAGATTAATGTTTTTATTACTTTTATGGCAATAATGCAATAAACCCCATACTTCTCTAAAAAATACCTTAACATAATTGAAATAATAAGAAAGAAATTTAAAGGAGTTTTAATGTTGGAGGATGGAGTTAAAAAACCAGCCTTTGGTAAATTCAGGAAATCTTAAGTAATATATGATTTTCCATTTGAAGGATCTCATTGCCTGTTCTTTCTCTTCTTAAGCAGCAAGAGGGGGCAAGAAAAGAATTAGTTTGGCTATTTATTTTATGTATTTGATTTGCAGCAAGTAGGAGGCGGCTGTGTGAGCGCCGGGGCAGGAGTCAGCTCGGCGCCGAGCGCAGGACAGTGGGCATGGCTCCCGCCTGCAGGAACACCGGGCAGGACAACCCGGGCAATGAGAGGGCAGTCCTGGCATTGGACTCCTGGGAGAACGCCAGAGCCAGGACGGAGCAGCGGGAAAGCCATGGAGACTGCAGGAGCTGGGAGCAGGACGGGGCGGCTGAGGGGAGCCATGCAGGTGAGGCCTGGGAGAACGCCGGAGCGAGGATGGAGCAGCAGGAGAGCCATGGAGCCTGCAGGAGCTGGGAGCAGGACGGGGCGGCTGTGCAGGTGAGGCCTGGGAGAACGCCGGAGCGAGGATGGAGCAGCGGGAGAGCCATGGAGCCAGCGGGCGCTGGGAGCAGGACAGGGCGGCCGCGGGGAGCCGCGCAGGTGAGGCCTGGGAGAGCGCCGGAGCGAGGATGGAGCAGCAAGAGAGCCATGGAGACTGCAGGAGTTGGGAGCAGGACAGGGTGTCTGAGGGGAGCCATGCAGGTGAGGCCTGGGAGAGCGCCGGAGCGAGGACGGAGCAGCGGGAGAGCCATGGAGCCTGCGGGTGCTGGGAGCAGGACGGGGCGGCTGAGGGGAGCCATGCAGGTGAGGCCTGGGAGAATGCCGGAGCGAGGATGGAGCAGTGGGAGAGCCATGGAGCCTGCGGGTGCTGGGAGCAGGACGGGGCGGCTGAGGGGAGCCGTGCAGGTGAGGCCTGGGCGCCATGGCGGCCTGCAGGGCCTTTGGGTGGGAAACGCAGCGAGCGAAGGTGCCAAAACCAGCTGCTGTTCCACCCCGTCAGGAGAAATAATTTTGTGAAGCGCAGCCCGTCAGGTATTTCTCATATGAGTTCTGAGATTTTTTTTTTTGGTTGTTGTTTTAATTGCTTCTAAACTGGGTGTGCTTAATTCAGCTGCAATTTTCAAGCAAAGGCTTTCTCTGTGGGTAGTGGGTATTAGTCACCTTGAAAGGTTTTAAGCAAAGCCTTCAAACTTTTGTAGCATGGGGATTTTGTTTCTGCTCTAATGGCACACGTGAAAGTCGTGGGAGTCATTTTTGAAAAGGCTGTGGAGCTCCAAGGGCTGAGGGATGTCTTTGGAAACGTGCTCCAAGGGGAAGGGTTGATAGTCCATATGGGAAATCTCCATGGATGGGAACAGGAAAGTCTTGTGCAGAAGCACTTCTGTGAGACTTTACCAAAAGTGCTATGGTAAGAGATAGTTTAGGAGATGCAAATAAACCTTTGCCTTCAGGGTTGCCAACACATACCATACATTAAACATCTTGAATTGCATTTTTTCCCACCTTTATTTCTTTAACACGGTGTTTAGAGAAAATAAAAAGCAGTATGGTTTGGGTATCTCTGGCCCTTGATGAGCAGGAGCCATGGAGGCTGCAGATAGCAACAAACTGAGCTTACAATGTCTCTCAAGAGAGAATCTTTATTGCAAGGGCAGACAAATGCGTGGCTCCTAAGTGCTCTCACTGCATCTCCTGGCACATTTCTTGGGGTAAAGGACACTTACATTTAACATTTAACATTGCAGGAGGTATGTGACTTTTCTGTGTGTTCAAACTCATCTGCTGAGTCCTGCAGAGTTTCTTTTCTTGCTTGCTGCCCTTGATGGGCTGGCTTGCAGTGATGGACTGAGCAAGAATTTCCTTCAGGGGCTTCTTCCCACCTAAATCATTCTGTGGTCACTCAGGTTTCAAAACCTGCAGTGGGAGACCTCTTTTATTGAATTTCTAGCTGGGCTGGGAGAGGCTGGTACAACAGGGAACAACTTTCACTGGAATGAGGAAGGCGTGAACAAGTTAGAGAAGTGTGCTGTGTGGTTGCCAAGATCAGAAGATGAGGTTGCTGTGGGCAGTGTGTGTCCCTCTGGAAGAGACTGAGATAGCTAGGAAAATGCTGGGGAAAATGTCTAAATCAGAATGGCTGACTCATAGGCAATGTAGGAACACATCAGATTTAAAGCATAGCTCATTATTTAAATAAAATTATCTACAGTACAACTGATGCAGCAAAGATTATGGTGTTTATGGAGCACTAAGGTCTCACATCTGTCAGAGAACAAGAAAAATGACCACAGGAAAAAAAACAATGATGATAATTATGAATCATGTTGAAAGAATATCTATACTCATGTTCCATCTACAAGAACAAAATTGTTTTTACAAGCCTCAGCTGCGTGGTCCTAACCAGCTCTGAGGTTTCTTGCTGTTCTAATCTAGTATGCTTTCAGATTATTTTAATATTTCATTTGCCTTTCATGAAACTCTCTCTGCTCTGGAGTGTCTGTTGCAAAATAGTGAATCCCAAACTCTCATTCCTCTATTTTTGGCCTGAGAGAAAAATCTCCTCAGAAAATGTATGATCTGTTCTTCACTTAGTGCAGGGATGGAAAAGTTATTTACCAGATTGACCACTAATTTTTACTGACCATCAGCAAAATTTACTTTTGAAAGCTATTTTAAATGTTGCTGCATATTTTATAAAGCTATATTTTTATCATGAAGATTATTGATTTAATTTTACAAAAGGCATGTATACCAATGAGCACTACTTTGGTGTTCACATAATTTTTTTAAATGTTCTTGAAATTTGTCTGCTTTAATGTTGATAGCAACCCTATTAAATCAGTCCCCTGGCAAAGCATTGATGATGATTGTTTGCCCTTACCAAATTTTTAATAGGTTCCACTTAGAATGTGTACAGCCCATGGTAAGTGTCCTCATCTCTGATTTTTTTACCTGCAATTTCGAGGTACAGTTAACGAGGACAAAAATTTTATCTAATCTGTAAAAGACTGAAAGAACAGGATGTAGAAATAGTTATAAATTTATCCTTTGTGTTCCTGAGTGGTAATGCCCACTAAATTGTAGATGCCAGTGTAAAGAATATTAAAATATGTGGTTCAAAATAGCAGTGAATCTACTGTTGTTTCATCCTGATGCACAAAAAGTCCTGAATCCCATTATGTTAACTTAGGGTATCTACAAATTTCAAGGAAATGAAAATTCACTTAAAATTGTAAATAAGAAGAAAAGCAATTTCCAATATTTCCAGTCTTTTGTGCCTGCTGTTATTTGTGGTAAAAGAACCTGCAGTGTCCTGAGCTGTCTTGCAACATGCTAAACTTTGTTGACATATTTGCTACATATTCCCAGGTTAGTGACAGCTAAGTTTTTATAAGCCAGCACAGAAAAATCAGGATAATGGGTTCCAAACCTAACAGCTTTGTTAAGAAACAAGATGTGTCCCCTATTAGTAAAAATATGTGCTGTGGCTCATTATGGTAGGAAGAAAACTGAGAATGCCTAGAAAATGAATAATGTTTTTTCTTTTGTCACCTTCATGTGTCACAAAGAACAGAAATACTATTTATGTAAGGCTAACAGGTACTACAATCTTCTTTTTGATACTTTTAAAGTAATTTTAGCAGCAGTCATTTCTAGTTCATAGAACAATACACATCAAATAAGATTTTATAATATACTTCCTGAAAACCAGTGAGGATTTTTATTCTTTTTGATAAGGAAATTGTGCTTTTCAAGAGAAACGTTGCGTTGTGACACATAAATTTCTGATTATTTCAACACCATTTCCTCATGCAGACATGGTATCTGATTGAAAAGAGAAAGAAGGCAGGCTGTTGGATGCAGGGTGCACAAACTTGGCTCCACACCCTGCTATTATTTCTGTGCTTTTGCAAATAGTTCTGTGTTAGTGCAGTAGTCCAAGTTGTCTTATTTTGTGCTTTTCCCTCTCAGCTATGTGGTGGCCCTTAGTTATCCTCAAGTGTCACTAGGCTCACAAACATCCATAAAAAGTTGAAGGAGGAATAGTTCACAAGGTGAGGTCTGTGACGGTGGCTGTTGTTGATGAGAACTCCACTAAAACAAAGTGGCAGAAAAATGGGAATCCAGGCGCTCTGGGGAGATGACAGGACAGGCACGTTGTGGGGTTTTCTCCCTCAAATGGGAACTAATGACTCTACTAGAGAAAAATGTGAGTTTTGTCTGTGGTTTGCAGCCCAGCCACAGAGAAAAGCAATCGTTTCCCTGAGGAACTTCAGTGTTGTTTTTTAGTTTAAATGAAATGCTCATGATGGTGTGGATGATTGAAGGTTGATTGCCCCAAGCAATAATTTATTTATTAGAGATCCAGCCAATCCTAATTTGTATATCTTCATGTCTGATAAAGGCAAGCCTTAACCCACTCTGTCATTATTGCTCTTCCTCTGGTATAGGAGATAATTCTGACAATAACCGTCTTGTGCTCAAGGGCATTATGAAATTTATTCTCTTAAGACATATTTTGGAACTCACATCTGTGAAATTAGATTAGATATATATCTCTCTGTGGCATCTGGACTAGTTATGCCTTCCCAAAACCATCTTCATGAATTAGGAATTGATTCCATAAGGTATCTGATGCACAAAGAAAAAAAAATATAATTATTACCCTATTAATATAGATACAAATATAATTTTCTGTTTGTTTTTCCTAATTGAAAAAAAATATCTAGTGAAATTTTAATGTCTAAATTAGGTGGTGACACATCTGACTTTTATTAGGTGGGTAATGAAATCCTCTACTAAGTAAGAGAGTGGGCAACCCTAATATTTTACATGTAAACATATCCCACCAACTTTGAACCTCTGTTAAGTCAAAACATTTCAGGTTACGTATCCAAAATTCATGGATAAGTAATATACAGCCTAGAATATTGAATGGAAATGGAAGCCCCCAATTATAGCTGTCCCTATTAAAGACTAGTCTTCCTTCTCCCATGATTTTCATGCAGTTGTTTTTTCCTTGGTAAATTACAGTAATTCTACTTACAGCCTTTATCAAAAAGATAAATAAATAATCATGCCTCTGGGTGAAAGCATCAGAAGAGCAAGCAGTTATTGTACTGGTGGCAGTTTAATAGTTCAGCCAGGGTAGAACTCATTTTCAGTATGAGGAATGAGACTACCAGGAAAGTTGATTTCAGGTTTTGAAAGCTTCAGTAGGCAGAAAAGCCATCCAGATACTCTTCAGGTTTACCATGTTGCTAGTTCACCAGAAATGTAGAAATCTTTGTTTATTGTGCTATTACCAACTGAAGTTTAAGGACTAGAAAGGCCCAGTAGGAAAAAAAAAAGGTGTATAATTATCTTGCTGGAAGGCTGCTTTAATTAAATTCTCCCAACTGAGACCTGGCCCCATTTTTTAAGTGAAGCATGGACTATAATCAGTCACATTAACATTCAATTTACTTCCCTGCAGATGACCATGAAAGTGAGTGCATCTCAGTGAAGCTGTGCTTCAGGTAGGACAGTTCTTTGTGAAGCCAGTGGAGCCATCAGTTCTCCTCTTTCCCTGTGAGACCTGTTCAGATGCCAGCTGACACAGCAAAGAGGAGCAAAGGATATTGTGCACTGTAGCTGTTTTCCAATGCCCACTGTGGTGCATGCATACAATTACACTTGTAGGCTCTTTTGGTAGCTTACCTGAAATGCCACTGTACCCAAATCCCAGAGTCTACATATAAAGAACAGCTCCAGTGAATCTTGCTGAATGGCACTTACATTTTTCAGTCATATTTTTACCCATTTAATGAAACCCCCCAGAGAAAGAGGGGACTTGAGTCACTCTGAAACTTCACCAACTCAAGATTTGTGTGAGCAGCAAAGCATTTGCTCTGAGGAATCAAGAACTGACCATCATCCTTTCTACTGCAAGGCCTGACAATTCTACCAGGGCTTCCAGTTTTATTCTTACCTGTTTTCACCTACACCTAAAATGTTTAAGGTAGAAGGGAAGATCAAGGCAAGAAAGTGAAACGGGAAACACATGACCCTCTGCAAGTGTGCCCTTCAATTTCTTAATTTTCTTTTAATTAACAGGGCATTATTAAAGTGCAAAAATAATTTTGCATGTTTTTGGTGATGTTGCCATCAGGTGGTTTTACAGCTTCTGGGCTCTCAGGTGAATGTTCCAGGCTAGCTCCAAAAGAAGTGTTTTTCAGTACTCAGTCTGAAAATATTCCAAACATTGTGAATATCATTCTGAGAGAAAAGTTGCTAATCCTCAGGCATCCGTGATTTGGAAAAATGCTTTCTTCCCAAATTTGTTGTGAGAGATTCGATATAAAAAATTGTCAAAACAGATAAGAAAATGCTCTCAAGAATAAGAAACTGTCCTCTGTCATGATCAAATTTTATAGCCTACAGCCTAGTTCATCAAGAATTGAACGTTAAATTCCTAGTACTTCAGGTGATGGTTCAGAAACGAGCCCAAGCAAATTGCTTCATCTTTGTGGTACATTGTCCCATTGGCAAATTTAATATAATTACAATTATTCTCAATCCTTAACTTGAAAGAGTCTAAAATAAGATAGAAAACTCCACAGTTGTCCTGTGGAGTTTTTACAATTGTTGTTTTACAAACAATTCACTCTGAATCAGTCTCTATAATGAATTTTCAGACTAAATTAGTGATCATTTTAGTGTTTGAGTGATTCATGCCCTGGAAAGAACTGTTGGGGGATGTGCCATCTTGTAAGTGTAGAAGAATTGCAAGTGCAAATCTTGTAAGTGCAAAGAATTATGGGGATCCCAGGAAAGAAATGGAAAACTGAGCCAATGTTTACTCTTTTTTAACTACAAGGATATGGCCTTTGTCCTAAATCAATGATGTAAAATAACCTCTTCCAAAATGAGCTCTGAGCAATCATTGGTACAGAAAGCATTTTTGCCTTTAATGATGCTTATCTGGGAGAAATTAATAGATGTCACCATTCACCAAAGTTAAGCTGGTAGGTTTAAAACCATATTTTAAAATCTTGTGGAAGTCAGAACTTCGGGGAAACAAGGAATCCTGGGCAGTTTGGTTGTCCCCAAAGATATGCAGTGCATGAGCTGCTCTCAGCCTCCCCTGTCAGCCTAACCCAGCCTGGCCATGGCAGTCATGATTCAGCACCCCAGCTCCTGCATCCATGCAGGGCTTGTGCCGAGGGGGATTTAGATCCCCTCTGCCTAATTG
This sequence comes from Euphonia xanthogaster, assembly GCA_034509185.1. NCBI lineage: Eukaryota > Metazoa > Chordata > Aves > Passeriformes > Fringillidae > Euphonia > Euphonia xanthogaster. Next base: position 29,308,479 of record JAYDZK010000274.1, read on the forward strand.
AGATCAAAGCCTGGATTTGCTTAAAGAGGGAGTCTTTAATGCAATGGCAGTTGAAGCATGGCTCTTGTTCAACCATCAATCTTTACCCATCTTGAAGGACACCTTTTGGATATAAATTATGAGGTCTGTCACAGGAAGGTTCATAGATAAATGGGTTCAGTCACTGGATTATTACTTCCTACAGGACTGGCTGCTGAGTAACAGTAAATTGTGAGAACTTAGGAAGTTTATTAAAGCTCAGATCAGCTCAGCTGCTTCACTCCTGAACCGACAGCAGCATATGCAAAACCCAAGGTTATTGTGTCACATGGGAGGTTCAACAATGTCATTTTGACAATTACAATATACTTGCAGATTGACAGTGTGACAAAATACAGCACAAGTATAAAACTGACAGGCTTTGGAACTTCAGATTTTTTCAGGTGTTATGTAGCTGCATGAAAATACATTAAGAAAACGTAAATCAACACTCCAAATTAAACAAGTAACTCTCTCACCTTGATATCATCCAATGTCTGTGAAGTGAGAGACCCCAACTTTGACACCTCCATCTTTTGTGTAATCTCTTGCCTTCAATTCCCAAATTGGGAAGAATGTACAAAACCAATGCTGTATTTTTATTGTCTAAAGTGCTTGGTAAGTCTGCTTTGAGATATACTACCTGAGAAATAAGCAAGAGCTCAGTAATTGTTATGAAGTTGTGATCTCTGCTAGTGACCATTGTTTGATTCTCAGCCCCATTCTAAACACAGCTGTGTTGTCTCCTAATCGTGAGTCAGGTGCTTGTGTGTGAATCTGCTGTTGGATGGGTAATAGTGGAGAATGATGAAAGAAACCAGACCCTTAATGCATGACTTTTCCTTACTCACACAAAGAGCTTGATACAGTTTCCTTGGATACTATCCAGCATATAGCTGATAGTGTTTTTATTTTCAGACTCTTTTTTTTCCTTTTCTTTCACAGAAGTGGGTGATATATCCCATTATTTGTTGAGAAAAATCTTGTGTGTGTTTCCTGGATTTGTAGTATCTACTATCAAGAAAGATTGAGGTGCAAATTAAGTCTCACAAGGATGAAATACCATCATATCTGTGATTATTACAGCATCTCACAAAAGGGTCATAGATTTGCTTTGCCCTGAATATGGCTAGGCTGAGGTAACCTGGATCATAATGTCAAGGACAAAAGTGAATTCTTTATGGAATTGGTTCCATCATTATATGTTAATCTAAGAATTTAGCTGAAACAACAATTTTTGCTTTTATTCATCAGAAGCTTGGGCAAATCATCACCTACTAGATAGTCAACAAATATAGGCTGCATGAAGGCAACATTCTGATCAAAGATATCAGATATTTGGAAAGGAAATCAGAAATAATACTTTACATTACCGTTGCTTACGTATTTGTGTAGTTGATACTTGATCTGTTGTAGTGGTTTGGAACCAAATCCTGTTGGTGGAAAACTGCAGAATTTCTGAAAAAATAAAAAAATGCATTTTTGTATTCAATTAAATCAGAAATACAGCCATTTTTTTTTCCTTTCCTGCAGATATTTTCAAACAGATTTATTCTTTTTTGTTAAAATTGGAAACATACTGAATATCTCTGTAAAAAGTGCATGAGCACATGCACGGGAGCACTCATGAGAGATGGAGATGTTCCTTCTCTCCACTTGAAATTCCTTTGAAAAATTGCAGCAGAATCAGGTAAATAAGCAGGTACTGTTTCTACTTTCCCCATACCTTTCACAATCACCTTTTCTTGTTTCTTCTCATTCAGTTGTTTCAGGAAATATTGCTTCATCTGTAATGGCTCACCACAAACATTATTATTATGTTATAATCTAAAGGGATGCTTTCTTTTTCAGACTCCAATTGCTTCTTTTCACAGATCTCTCTTACAAGACTTGTGGATTTCTCTCACTTCCTCTTTTTTCTCCTAGACATGGTGAGACACTTTGTCCCTGAAATGTGTCCTAATTCCATAAAAGCAGGAAAAATAAATGTTCGTGGCGAGCCCACAACATAATCCATGTTTTCAAAATTACATTGAGTCGCCCACCTCAGTGACTCAGCCAGTGGGTAGCAGCAGAGTCATTTTGAGTGGCTGTTTTCCAGATTTATTACCACATAAGTAATTTCCAGATTGCTTACCACGTTTCACTGTGGGCTGACTTGCTTTGTGTAAAAGGTGTATTTTAGAATCCAGAGAAAAGAAGAGGAACATTAGTCTTAGTCCTGAAGAATCAGAAGTGCTGTTGTATTCATATAGTTAGGCCCTGAATGGTGGCACAGGTGTAACAAACTTTGCTTCTTCCCTACAAAATCCACCTGTTTGATAGGTGGAAGACCTGGAAATGAAAACAAGCATCCTTGTACATGTATGCTCTGATAATCAGCCTAAAGCAATGTGGAAATGGAAGAAAAAGTCAGAAACTCATTGAGTCTTATTCAGTTGTATGTTTTGGGTAATGATATTCATATGTCCAAATATGTGTTGTATTTTTTATCATTTATTTTGGCTGGTAGAAATTGTCCTTTTAAGAAGAGAATGAGACGCCTGGTAGCAGAGTTTGCAGAGGGCTTGTATTAGCACATGGAAGACTTATGTAAGTTTTTCCTGGCCTCTAAAAGTATAAAAGCCCACAAGGTTCTTTTTCATGCACCATCTTTAGAGGAGCTGGTCTATTTTAAGGTGTATCAATATAGCATGGAATAATCTCCCTGGAGCTGTAGGAGGTGCTCTACTTTGAAGCCATTAACCAATAGCCAGGAAGCAAGAACACCTCTGGTGTGACTAATGACAGGTTTCTAATTGTTTATAATAAATGATGTATTTATGCAGGAATTACTTTAAATGCAGCACCATGTCCTGTGGCCTCCCCAGGATGCTGCTCGAAGACTTTAGTAATTCTTACATAACAATAATTTCTTTTTGACAAAATCTTTTTGGTGGGGAATATTTTCACAGCAGGGAAGGCAGCTGCCTGCTGCATTTTCACCAGGGCTGAATTTTAGGCAGGCCACAATTTGACTGTAAGATTGCAGCTACATATACATATGGATGCAATTATTGTCTCTGGGATGATGAGATCTCTCATATGTGGGTACAGTTATATAGCTACATAATAAAGTGGTCTTAATTACAGCTGTTCACAGGTACAGAAGGAAAAGTGTTAACTCCAGGCTCACCTTTTAATAAAAATACCTTCCACTTTCATTCCAATACTGAATTCACCTCTACTAGAGTTAAATTCCACAGAAAATGACCTGTGATGAACTTTGACTTAGGGGCATTGTTGCATTTGTGGGGCTAAAGGATTTTGCATGGGACATTTCAGTCTGTGATTCTCAGGTCCCTAAATTTCCTGAAAAAAATAGGAGTCCTGGGGTACTTTCCACAGTGGTAATGGAGATGTTGTTTTCTTGAAGTTGCAAGGCACTGAGAGACTTTTTTTCAGGCTCAATAGTGAGGAGAAATGGAAAGGAACACCTTCAAATATTCACTTCCAGGGTATATCTATGATATCTGGGTATGAAGCTGAAAGCATGGAGAGAAATTTCAAGATCTCATAAGGTGTCCTTTAACCAGCATAGATCTGCTGTTACTTGTGTGTGTGATTAAAATACTTGTCCTTTTGTGGACATCATGCACCACAGGAAATTACTCTTTCCATATGTAGTCTCTTAACTGAGTGTTGAAATCTTGGAGCTGCAAGCACCTGCTTCTAGGATGACTATAATGACTTTGTAGTGCATCCCTCTCTGAACAACTTCAATATGATCTCATTTTCACTTATTTTCTACTGCTCTTTTGACAGGTTACTATTAAGGCTGCCTGACACACCTGATGATAAGATGATGATTCACTTGCTAATTATTTTGCAAAATATTAATCATTTGTACTGAAAATTTATATTCCCAATTTCTATTTGAGGACATTTCTTTTGTATTTATTTCCCCCTCCCATTGAAATGATCTATCAATTTCTGACAATGACAGAGAAAAGGCCTTAACTTCTGATGTGGTGAAGATATGGCAGTTGTTTGCTTGGGAAGGACACTCAGCCTGTGCTGTGAGCTGGACTTTTGCCTCGTTTAGGGAGCATGTTTCTCCTCTTTGGAACATAACAGTTGTGCTAGTTTTTGCTTAATGCAAAATTAACATTTACAGAATAGCCAGAGATTTACCTAGTGCCCACAGATGTCAGTGGAAATGCTTACATCAAGCAGGGCATACACAGAGGTCATGTATCATTCTTACTTTTAAAAGACATTAATAATATCTTTGATGAAGCAATATGTGCGTTTGCAAATATTATTTTAAGCTGACTATTTTCAAACAGAAAAAAATCCCACAATATTAGAGAAGCTTTGAATTTATTTTAGTTTGAAAGCAATGCATGAATTCAGTAATGTTAATTAAAGAATAAGTATTAGCAGATTTTAGCATTCCTAACATGCTTTGAGGATTGATTAATAAGGGTAATACTTAGATGGCACAATGGAATCATTTTCAACATCATTACCTTGTCCCTTGAAGAAGTCAAGCTTGAACCCTTGGGATTTGGCATCACTCTGTAAAACAACATTACCAAACCCATCTGACTTTCTGAAGGACAAAACTTTTATAATAATCAAGGCATTTGAATGTATTAAATTGGGAAGTGATGCAAAGTAGAAGGAGTGACTTGAGGAGATCAGGCTTAGAAGAACAGTTTGAAGGAGTAAACGAGGTGTTCCTCCAGCCTAGGAAAATTATATAAAAGCTAAAGTTATGCCTAGATATATGATGGGAAGGTTTTCATGGCAGCACTGGAGTACCCAGTAAATCAGATAGTAGGTGTAATCACTATAGCTGTTGATGAAGTTACTTATCTGACCTTTACATGAGCTAAGGAATAATAAAATAGGAGTGTCACATGTATGCTGTACCTAATAACAAATTTAAAATATACAAGATAACATAAAAATAGACATTCAGAGGGAGTTGCAAGGTAACTAAGAGACAGTCTGTCTGGTTTGATGCCATAAAATCATTACATGTACATCCCACAGGCACCCCATTAGATGCACTGCAAGAACGAAATGAGAGCAGGAATTTCCAGTTGTCTCCTCATGACACAAACCCAAACAAGTTTGTATTTTCTGTAAAATAAGCTTGGCAAAATTTCATATGGCAACTTTATACAGGAGTATTCCCTGAGATCTGACCTCTGGGAGGGTTCAGCCTTAAAGAAAAGCATCTTCAAATTGGATGGGGTGAAGCCCAAGATGGATCTAGCTCCTCTATGTCCTTTCAGGACTGGGGAGCTTCTGCTCAGAGCTCAGGAGCATGATGGTGTGCACGTAGGTACTGCTAATTCTGGACACTGAGCGTGAGGTGTGGCTCCCTCCACAGCCAGCCCTGCATGGTTTACAGCTTTGGACTTGACCCCTAAGTGCTGAGTTTCATTTTGGGTTTTTAATATGTTTTAATCTCAACATGGAACAACTGGAACTTTTAGATGTCTGACTCAGTTTCAGCCATGTCAGTTTGCTTGCTCCTGAAGGCATTAGCTATAAAACACAGTCCTGTGTCATGACTTCATTTGACAGATGTTCTTACAATCATAGTACCCTCAAAGCAGCAAAATAGCTGCAAGAGAAGCACAGGGCTGCTTCAGCTCAGGCAGATCAAAAGTATATGGACTCTCTGTGGGAAGCACATAACTGTTTATTATCAACAGGTCTTTGGCAGCCCTGCTGATATCACCCTTTTCCTGGTTGCACTAGAGGAGAACAGGGACTGGCCAGGCCACTGCTGAAGCAAGGGCTGCTGTTTTCCAAGTGCAGGTGGTTGGTGTTGATAGATGGGATTATGAGTCCCAGCAGAAAATGGATCAAGGGACTGCTTGGGATGTACCTAATTGCTATAAAGACTGAAAGAGCCTTTTCCAAAAAAGCAAATTGCAGAAATTTAGTGACTCTTTTATTAGGTGCTCAGGGAGAACAGCACTGAGTAGGAAAGAAACCTTTGATTTAGGAAGGGTAACTTTGGTCAGACTGGAAAATATATAAATCTGTTTCATTTGGGAGCTTATGCCTAAGATGGGAAATGAAGTCTTGAAAAGTTCTGGTATTTCCTTTTTTTCTTCTTTCTCCTTTCCTTTCTTAATGTTTCCCAAGCTAAGATCAGCTTTCTAAGGTCAGGCTTCGCTAGCTTATGGGGTAGATTTTATTTTTTTTTAAGGCTTTGAAGTGAATCCTTTCAACCTGAATAGACTCATCTCTCATCTGCTGAATATGCTTCATTCTTCTGCTTTATTCTTACTTGTGTGGATTTTCTCAAGAGAGTAATTCAAGAGATGCAAGAGAAACCAAGAAGGGACTGTTTTAGCACCAGTAGGAAGCAGGAGTTTGTAAAGTAAGTTGTCTGGTGTGTAGAGAATACCAGAAAATAGGATTCCCAAGCTGATATCATAAATAAACATTTCTATAAATATTACATAAATGAGGAAAATAGAGTTATTATAACAGGATTCTAGTTTCAATTTCTCATGAAAGTTATATTAAAGAAGCAGCTTGAATTCTGTCTTACTTACCCAAATCCTTTCACATTTAAATGGTTGGTAAAATGATGGCAAGCATATGCTGACATTTTAGCTGTATTAGAGCTGATCTGCCTGTATATCATAGAGTTCTCTTGGTTTAGATAATCACAGAAGGTCTGTTACATCTCCTATTGTAGAAACTGCATCTGGGACTTGGCCAGGTAATCCTAAAAATCACCCGTCCCTGACAATTAAAAAGGGTGGCACAGCAAAGACAAAGGGGAGTAAAATAAATAGCCCTTGAGGCGTCACCCTGCAGTCTGAAACTGGGCAGTCTGGAGAGAGAAGGCTGACAAACAGCCTGGAGTCTTCCTGGAGCTATTTTAATGTCTGTGATTTATAGATCTGTTATTTTGTTTAGAGGATGGGAAAGAACAGCAGAGTAAACATGATGGAGAGGGCATCCACTTAAGGCTAAGGTCAATTACTCAAGGGAATAAATGTGCGTAATTGCACACCTGATAACTAACAGCATAAATAGACTGCTGATTTATATCATGAGTCTTTAACTGCAACCCTTTTATACAAACAATTATAATAATAGGAGGTTGATTATTTGCATTTGTTCCAACTACTTGTGATGATCATCTTTGCAGAGATACAGGAGAAAAATAGACTACTGTTCTCTTTGGCAGATATCCTTTCTCATTAGATGGTAACTGGCATTGTGGATAAACCTTTTATAGGTTAGGGCAGACAAACACTTTAATTATGCTCAGTAAGGTTTTAATTCCCAGATGCCTAGATGAGAAAATCTTCTGGCATCTCAAATCGTTGAATTAAAAGCATCTATCTGTCTTGCTACTTCAATGACTTTTCATTACCAATGATGTTTTGCTGCTCTTCTCTATTCTTAGCATAACTACAGTAATTAAGAGGCAATTTTAAAAATTCTGTGTTGGAACTCTGCTTGATATGGAGTTTGCTGAGCTCAGAAAACTGATGTCTGTCAGAACTGGAGGCCCAGGACCACATTCCAGGCCAAAGTCATCACTACTACATGGCACCGACAGCCCCAGGCAGCACAAGTCCAGCTCTGGAGATAAAGCTTACGCAGGGTTATCCTCTTGCTAAGTGTTTTATTTGCTGTGTGGATTTTGAGGGCATGAGGACATGGCAAGGGGATGTTGGCAGGGAACAGAGACTGCAGGAAACTAAAGCAGATTTCAAAACTCAACATTTTTCACCTTCCAGAGAAGACACATTTTGACTTTCTCTACACAGACTTTTCAATGTCTCTTAGCTGCCCAAGCCTAAATCTATATCCAAATCTGAAAACATCCATGCATTTGAATAATCTTACAGATAATCTCCAAAAGATATTAAAAGGCGACTTAACACTGTTTGTAGATAATCACACTTTATTTATAGGTAAACTTAGTTTAAATTAATTTTTTATTTCTTCATTTTTCTTTGCAAATAAATATATGTATATATTTCCCTGCTTTCTGATTTTCCTGTTATGCCACTGATTAGTCTGCCTGAATTTTTTGTACTGTTTCCCAATCCTCTTTTCTGATTTTGGTTGATGTGAGCTGTAATTATGACTTGTGTGTATAGAAGTCTCAGCCTGGATTTTTCTCTTCTCACGATCTGGAGAACTTTAGTAGTTGTTAGCTATGCCCATAATACAATAGCAAAACCTAGTTAAGCTTCATTATATGGCTCAACTTTATCAAAAAACTTCTGTGGCCTCAATAAACTCACAGTGTCCATAGTTTTCAATAAATTATAAAGGAAACAATTTCTGTATTCAGTATTTACTTCAGCAGTTATATTCCTCTGAATTCTGCAAAATTACCTAAAAAGTTTAATTTGAGGGTACTCTTCCAAATGTAGAAAAATCGTTCATGGATGTGGAAGTATTTTAAGAGTTCAGACCAAAAGTATCTTTTTAATTAGCAAACCTTGCCTAATGTACTTGCCCTCAGCAATCCCAGAGATGGTATTCCCACAAAGGCAAGCAATTAATACCATGGAAAGGAACAGCAAGGAATTGCCAAGTTCATCCTTCTCCATTAAGTAGCTGCCGCATGTTCAGATCTCTTCTTTTTAGCAGTGTCCATCTTTATGGAGCTGATGACCAGCCAGGCACAGGGAGGTAATTTTTCCTTTGGGCTCCCCTTTCTTCCTATCTTCCTGAAACACTGTAAATTACCATGAAACTACTTCTTGGTCATTGGAGAGGGGAAATAACCTGCCTTTCCAAACAGGATCAGTGCTGTTAGGAGAGTTATTTTCTGACCTTTTAAAGTGTGTCTCCAGTCTGATATTTAAAGGCCTGCTTGAGGAACCTTATTTATGCTTGATCTATAAAACAAATTAGTGGTTTGAAAGTGTATAGCTTTGTGAATTACTAAGTTACTACTAGTAGAACATGGGTTTGGATCAGAATTTTTCAAAGGGTTCTAATTTAGTGTTAACCATTGTATACTTATAACATTTCACCATGCGTTTTTCTGCGTGAGCAAATTGGAGAAATAGGTGGTTAACTAATGCCATTTTAACCTGCTATTAACTCCAGTATAAAATCAGGCCTGTGAAAGTGTGAATAATCTGAGTCCTGTTTATACAGTTTGAAAATCAAGAGGGTTTTACACTCCATCACTAAACATATGTTTCATATCTTCAGCAGACATGTATTCTAATACAAGCAAGAGGTCCTAATTTCTGAAGAGACTGTGGATGTAATTTCACTCGCAGATTAGCACATTAATACCTGTTAAAAGGCTATCCCTTGCTTCAGCAGATAAAACATATTTTATCTTTACAATTTCAGTTGTAAAGATAAAATATGTTTTCACAGGTCTCTTTTAACACAATTTGCTATGAACTGTGTCAACCTGTGCCTTGCCCGTGATACCTTACCTTCCTAGGTGTGAGAGCATCATTCATTAAAGCACTGGATAATGTCTAAGGATGAGGGATTGAGGGCAGCTCCAGAACAGTGCTAGCCAGAGGGTGAACATAAACATCTTTATTACAGGCTTGGAAACAGCTGTTAATGACCTCCCACCCCCTAAGGAAAGAGAATTACTTGCATACTTTGTACATACTTTGTGCTTTTTTGCCATGCAATCCCTTAATACAAAAGATCTTGCTGTTTCTCAGTTTTGGCAGCACTGATAGATGAAACATCCATTGCTGTCTCACAGCCACAGCTGATGTGTGGCTTTGGCAAAGCCAGACATATTTCTCACTCACCCAGCTCATATCTCATGAAGAATCCCTCACATGCCCGGAGCACAGCTCAGAGCCCCCAACTGCAGGGTGGAGAGAGGTCACAGAGCTGAAGTGCAGTAATGCAAACTAACAGACTGCTACATCTGCCTCCTAAAACTCTTACCCAGAACACGGGGAGGCAAGGAAGGGCTGCAGCTTGCAGCCTGTGAATGGGAAAGTGTTAAGCTAACACTCACTGAAGATGGAAAACCCCTGTCTCTTTCCTTCCTTCTCAGGGGCTCTCCTGGGACACGACAGTCAGCCTCGCTCAGTTGAGTGATTCCTCAGACCATGCTCACCCTGCCGAAGAAGTATTTTCAAAAAATGTAAGGAACTTGTTGCTCTGTCTCCAGAGAGGGAGAATCAAGGGAAGGATCTCTTCTATGTAGTTCGCTGACACACTAGATTTGGTTTCAGAGAGGCTAAACACTGACAAAGAAGAATGAGAGAGAGAGAGAACTGGGACTGTTTTACCTGTATTTTATATCCAAGCACCATAATTTAATGTTAAAATAATTGTGAATGAATAGGATATGGACCACGAAGTGCTGCTTGCTCTTCTTGTGTATCACCTTAGAGTAAGCAGTTGAGTTCTGCAATCAAAAGACTGATTGTAATCAGAGCCAGTATTGAATTGAAGAATCTCATCAGATGTCCACTTGTGTCACTATTTTTTTCCTCTCGTCTTTGTCTTTTTTTTTTTTTCACTTGTCTTTTGAAGAAGGCTTTGTCCTTCTTCAAAAGTCAGTGGAATCAGTTTATTTCATCTTAGTCAGAATCATGCCATTAATCTCAAGGATTCTGATTTTAGGAGCATTTTCCATTTTTCCCATCATCTCCATAGTGTTTTATATTAGGAATTATTTGGATAGAAATTCTCAGGCTGACTATGCACACAATATTTGAGGTAATATTATCAATTATTATCTCTTTCTTGAAACCACTAGGCAATGAATAAAGATGTGCCACATTCCACTTTGAAATCAGAAGGTTTCTCAGTACAGAAAAAATAGCTTGAAAGAGTAGTGCTTAAAGGTGTTTCAAGAGCCTTGAAAGGGCCTTACTTCTAAATCAGCATTCTTGGTGGGATGAATAAAAATAGTTGGATATTTGTCTTAGAACAGCTATAATTCAGTTATAGCTTCACAGCTGTTTTTTCATGTCATTCTAGACTGCCTGGAGTCTCTCACTCAGAATTAATAACACATACAATATTATCAGCACAGAAGAATGGATTTAGAACAAAAAACATGCGTTGAAATTCAGTTTTTTTCAAAAAGAAAAGATATTGTTTTCTCTGGGAAGGAAAAAATTAATCAGATCTATTTTCAAGGTAGATTTGTTCATTACTTGTCTCATATCAGCACAGCACTTTTGTTTTCCTCTTAGTACATTAGGAAGCTGGATTACAGAAATGTAGATATACAGTGAAGGTCTGAGAATAATTTTGCCCTTAGCTTAACACTGCTGACCCCTTCTTCAAATGGAGCCCACTGTTAAAATCTCTTATTTATGCAGTTAATACAGTTCAACATTATTACGTGATGCTGTTGACCTGAGTGCAGCCAGCAGCTGTAACCAGGCTAAGAGAACTTGTATAAATATGCAGTGAGTAATGGCAAGCATGCCTTAAGCCTGTGCCTTCACAAATTCTATGAATTTTCAATGTGCTAAGTGTAGTACAATTTATTTGTTCACAGAGCAGGGCGATGCTTTGGAATCTAAAGCTCTTGATATCCTTTGTTTGAAATAAGAAAGCGCAGTCAAAACAAACAACTGGCATTCTAACAGGAATGCACAGAGGAGCAGTCACATCCACTCAGAGTCACCAGGGCTCTTCCTCCTCACACACTATTAGCTCACCCTCGCCTCAGAGAGGGGTTTGCTACTCCCGGCATGGAAATGCACTCGTGGCTCCAAGCACACTCTGCCTTTCACACTCCAGAGCTCTTTTGCCGTATTGGGCTGTGTGAAGGGAGGTGCTCACCTCTCTGCCTCATTTCTTCATAAGTTACAATACTCTCCTCCTCTGTAGAATAATATGAATTTCTTGAATGAAAGATTTTTAGGAATACTCTTCCTGTCTTTTCATCACTACATTTTCCCCCCCATTATTCTGCAATGTGGAGTATACCTTGAAAATTCAGCATAATTTTAGGGTATTGTCTCTCATGAGGGGAGCTATTCTTAGATATCTTCTCATCTTTAAAAAGGCTTTCAGAAAGAACTCAGACTAGATGGAGCCAGGATTCCAGAGCAAGAGCTAATAATCCTGAATTTATCATTAAACTCTGCTTTTGCTTGACGAAGTTATGACCTTTGTTTCCCAAAGAAAGCAGTTTGGCTTTGTATTAGTAGCAGCTGAGAACTGCACAAAGTCAGTGTTTTCAGTCTGAAATCTCTGTGTAATTTTATCAGCATTTTCATGAACATATAATCTTACCCATCTATGCCTGCTCATTAATTTTTCTCCACTCATTGTTAATGGAAGCAAAAAAAAAAGGTAAAATAGATGACTTCTTAGTAAGGCCAGGACCAGGTGTCCTATGGCAAAACCTTTCTTCTGCAGGGACCAAAATTGATGTGCACCCAGCAGAAAAGCAGACACGTGGGGACACATTTTGAGGAACACCAAGAACAGAAGGAAGAGAGGAGTAGCAAGTCTCTGACAATTGCAGAAAATGCTACTGACAAGAGATTAAAAGACTTTAGAGAGAAATCTGACTATGATTCACAGAAGGCAGGGGAGAGGTGAGACAAGGAAAGCCAGAGATCAGGGAGAAGCCTTTGCTAAAGCTCACCAAAATTCTGCCTATATCTGTGTATTTGTTTGTGCTCATTTACCTTTTACTTCCCATCACTTACAATGGACCAGGTGATGTTCTGGAGATAAAAGGTAATGCTGCTTCACGGCTGCCAGGGACCTGTCTTTTAAGCAGTGAAGTGATTCAGTAATATTTTTAAAAAGGAAGATAATGAGTAACTTCTATGTTTATTTCTTTTTATTTTTATGTTTATTTCTTGTTTATTTTCTTTACATTTCTTGTTTATTTTTTAATTTTAACTTTCTATTTTATATCTATACATTTCTCACCTTTACACTTCTTTCTTTTTCTTTGTCCTTCATTCTCATTTGAGTGCCCCAGCAAGGAATAGAGAGTAACTTGTGACTGTCTCTTTGTGTTGATGATTTCACTTTAACTCAGGCAATAAAGAGGGTACAACAGACTGTAAATCACATGTAAAAACGTGTAGATGAGAGCCGTGACCAGCAAGGGTGTGCTTGCAGCTCTCATTTAAATCTACTGTCTGAGAGAAGTCTGGAACCACCGCTGCTAAAAAGCAACACCTCCAGGAACAAAAGGAAATGGGTTGGTAGGCACATGCCCAGCTAACTTCAACATCATAAAAGGAATAATTATAAATCGTTATTCACTCAATAGCAGCAAAGTTAAGCTTGCTATAATACCTTTCATCTCTCTGAATGTGTAGTTTATAATGGATTCCGTGCTGAACGGAGCCTGAGAGATACCCCAGGAAGCAGAGCAATAGCTTACAAAACAACCATGAAATCAATCTGTAACCTGGGGGGAGTTGAGGTCTTTTTTAACCAATATAATTGCACCTTACAATAATACACACTATTCCAGAACAAGGCATAACTTCAATTCACCTAATTTTAAATACTGTTTTTACAATTCTCCTATGCTATTTTCTAATTATTTCAGGTGAGACTAATAAAAAAAAAAAAAAAAGAGGAACTCCTGGAAAAAATGTAAACAATTCAGTCTTGCCTAGCATGAATAACTAAGCTGCAAATGACTGTAAACTGAGAATAAAAAAAATCTGGGAAAAATGTATCTTTGTACTTGAAGTCAGGCAATAGAAATGAGAGTGGATAATTCCGTGCTATTGTTATGCAGGCTGTACCTGACATCAGAAATAGGATTTCCTGTGGTTAAATAGAGGGGAAATCCTGATGTGTTGTCTTCTGAATGATGGTCACATCTGATCACAAAAGACAAAGTGGGATAGTGTAACCAGAACACAATTCCCTCCAAGATTTCCTAGTCTGGAGGCCCCAGGCAGCAGGTTAAAATTGGGAATTTAAGGCTGTGAAAAGTCAAAAGGATGAGAATTGCTTACAGGACTCTAAGGCTCAGACCCATGTGAGCCATTTAAATGTTGTCTGCTGAGTACATGCCAGGGAACTCTCCCCACTCTCCCCCTTGGTAAAAATCCATTTTAAAATGTTTCAGTCAGGGGTGAAGACCCTCCTCTTGCCAGCACCAAGGAAAGCAGCAAAATTGCTCTGAAGAATTATGTGACTCCTGTATTTCTGTACCTGTTCCTCATCATCTTGCAAACTATCTGAAATATCTTTTTTAGGCTTTTTCTCAATCTGAAAAAAAAAATTCTGTGTGAAAATTTGGAGCCTTGCAGGTTGCTGGGCTTTTCTTAAGTAACTTTTATCTCAAAGAAGTTTATTATTAATAATTCACTAGGAAATCCACACAAAACAAGCAAAGAAGTGATTGGAAAACTAATAATTTTTTTCATCCATTTCTCAGCAAACACTGAGTGCCTCTTGCCTCGTGTTTAAATTTCTGCCAAGAGGAAAGCAGGTCATGGTAGGTGTTTGTAGCTGCATTTGGCCGAATCATTTGTCCCAAGAGTGACTCAGTCACCCGTCTCACAGGCATTTCTCCACACCCTTGCCAGCTGATGGCCTCAGTCTGTGATCAGGCCCACACCCACGTCTGTCTTTTCCATTTTCCCCCATCACAGGTCTGAAACGCACCTTTAATCCCCTCTTATTTGCACCCCAGGTTTTTCTCTCTTTTTCCGAAGCCATCTGCCTCTGCTCCAGATCTCCCTTCAGGCAGTGCCACTGCCATTCAGATGCCTTTGTTTGGTGCTCCTGAGCTCATCCTCCTTAGTTCCAGTAGCTCATCACCTTTGGACTACTCCACTTTCTTCTTTGGAGTGGGACATCTCCTCTTCCTCTTAGCTTTGTTCCCCTGCAGCCACTCCATCAGCTGTGTTTGTCTGGCCTGGGGCTCAGGACATTAAGTCTTCATGTCCTTTCTAGCCCAGACAGTCTCACCAGCTCTCAGTGTAAGCATTTTCTAGAGTAGTACAAAATTCATAGTAAATAAATAAGGGATAATGAACAAGGGATAAATCCCAGATCATTAAACAATTATATGATCCACTAAAGCAATAAGGAATATCACTAATAAGGAATTACTGTGATAAGGCAACTGAGTATTTATTTAATATTTAATATTTGCTCTTTGTCAATGATTGGTTATCTGGGCTTATGAGGCTTTCTGCCTTGGGAAGGGCCAAATGGAAACAAATAGTTTTCATACTGATGGAATTAAAAAAAATAGAGATTTATCTAAGAAACATTCAATTATTTCAGACAGTAGTTAGTAAGGGATTAAGTTTTGAACAATTAAATCAAAATAAAAATAAAGAAACTAAATTAAACAATTTATCACAAATGACAAAAAAAATATCTCACACAGAATCATGAGAACCTCTGAAAGTCTGAAATTTTTATCCAAGGAATAAACCTTTAGGCAAAGACTGGGTACTTACTAGAACAATTTGGTTTTCATTAGCCTAAATCTGCCTGACCTGTTCATCTGTTTGGGTCCTAGAAAATATCCTGTTAGTATGTACAGATCCAGTATTAGCACAGGAAATGATATTGCCTCTTTGAACTTCAGAATTCTTGGTACAAGTCAATGCAAATTATCAGATTCTCCAGAATCCTATCTGGCAAGTCTGTCATCTGTCTGGAACATGCTCCCAGGAAATGTACTGCATGAGGCACCAAAGAATTGGGTTAAAATCATAAAGAATTTCCTCCAAGGTAGCCAGGAATGCTTTGAAAGCAAGGAATTGCTTGATTTGATAAGGTATGACTGCTGGAACAGCTTAGAGAGACTATAACAGAACCAAAGAGGTCTCAAAGCAGCAGCAGTACCTTTGACTGCCTTACAAAATCTTGGAGTAGAGCTGGTCTGTCTGCATCCTCAGGCTCTCCAGTTGCTGTAAACATCTGTTCCAGTGGGTGACACCATTCTGTTCTAATTTGCCTTGTCCGGGGAAGATCGGGGTGGTGACTTTGTATTTTGAGTATCCCTAACCCCTCTGTGCAGGTCTGGGTAATGAAAAAGGTGAAATTACTTTTCTTACAAAATCAAGCCAGTATTTTTCAGGGGAAGTGTTTGCAGAGATGTTTCAGCTATCCAAAAGTGAATTCACTTCCCCTTCAAGTTCTGTATAAATAGCCAGGCAAACAACAGGCAGTTTCTCAATCAGTAGATCCAAATAAAATTATTCTTAAGTGCTCATCCTATTCCAAAGCTTCCTATATATTTTGAGACTCCTACATACAGATGACATTCAAAATTTATTATAAAACTACTTCTATTACCTACACCTAAAATTCAGGCGTACATCCAAAATTCATTGTCTCATCTTAAGCTGTTATAAATTATCATGATTCCATTTTTGTGGATGAAAATAGTCAGTCCTTATGGCTAAGAATTTATCCATAACACATTAAATTTTATATACTACACAGGTAAGAAATAGGTGTTTTTTGTTTAGAATGCATTGGAAATATTCTGAAAATACATAGTTGCAGAAAGTGTTGAAAGGGTGCTCCAGGGCTGATGGAAACTTCTAGCATGCTATGCAGATCTATTTATAACACACATTTATAGTGTCACTGAGAACTGCTAAACAGAAGACAGACACTAAACCAGAAATGTTCTCGTGGAAATTCCTCGTAATTCAAGTGAGAGGAAACACACGCATCTTCATCCTGTTTGTTTAATAAATATGCCTTGTCATGAACCCCAGACCATTTAGACTGCCTGTGAGACCAAGCAGCCAAGGGCATTACAGCAAAGGCAGCACTCCACTGACATTTGCCAGGAGATTTTATAAATGCTATGGCAAACAACCTAAGCTCCATGCCAGTCGCATCTTTGTCCCAGGCTACTGGAGCAGCTCCCTAGGGCCACTTGCCCTCTAGGAGGGGTTACTTACTTCTCTTCTGCCAAACCCTAAAGATAAAAAGATATTTCTTCTCTCTTCTTCAGTGCATGAACAATTTTGTCAAGAGCCATTTCTTATTGCAGGTGTTTGTTTTGCCAGGGGCCTGTTCCCCTTGGAAGGGGAAGGATCCTGGCACTGTCTCCTCAGTGGTGGCTAATTCACCTTCCGGGCCTGCCATCACCCACCAGCTGAGGTAAGGAGCCTGAGTCCTGCTTTGCAAAAATGAAATGAGCCTCAATACTGTGCAGGGGGAAAAATTATCTCAGGAAAAATTGCAGATCTTGGTAAGACTTGATCATAGAAGTACAGAATCACTTTGGTTGGAAAAGATCCCAAACATCTGAGTCCCATTGAGTCTGACTGTGCACCCAGCACCACCGAGCCCACCACTAAACCCAAGTGCCACATCCACGTCTTTCTAATTCCTCCAGGCACTGTGACTCCACTGCTGCCCTGGGAAGCCTGTTTCAGTGACAACCCCTTCAACCAAGCAATTTTTCCTAATACCCAATGTAAAACTTCCCTTGGCACAGCTTGAGGCCTTTTCCTTTCATCCCTTCACTTGATACTTGATGTTGGTTATTTTTCCTGTTAAAATTACAATAAATGGGGAGGTGGGAAAAGTTTCCATTAGCACTTCTTTCATAAGACTGAAATGCTGCAGCATGCATGGCTATGAGTATGAAGAATGAGATCCTAAAGGACTAAGGGCAGGAAGATTTGTATTATCTTCAAAACAGTCAACATAAAACCAGAACTGAAAGTTAAAAGCTTAAAATTCATCCATCAACACTGTAAGGTCCATTTTTTTTAGATGAAACTCCACCACTAGCATTCCCCCCACCCATGATTCTGTGATAGCATTGGAACTGAAAAGTCTCAGGTGGTAAATATGATCCTGTATACTTGAAACTGAGAAAGAGCTTTTCTCCCAAGCTTGAAGTGGCAGGTTAAAGAATTCCCTTTTCCAAATGCAAATAGGAAATTCCAGAGGGACGCTGTGGACAGTTTTATTACCCATCTGCTTTACAATAATGTACCCACTAACAACCTGATTACTCTACACAAAAACAAGATAAATGATAATACTATATGGGTTCAGAAAATAGGACAGATTTTGATTTCACCTCTGCACTCCAACATGACTCCATTGATACTCTGAGCTTATTTGTTTTTGTACTGGTGTGAAATCCAATTCTTAATCTTGAATTTGAACAAAGAAATGTATTCCACTGTAAGGAGAAAGTGGGGTCAGAGTGGGGTTGAAGAGAAAAGAGCACACAGTGCATGCAGTTCACAAAATAATCCCTCATGTGCTTCACACATTAAAGAAGGACTTGCTAGGTCACAGAGGAGCATATCCACTTCCGAGGGTAAAGCAAACGTTTGTCTCCTAATTAAGAGTTTCTGCTATTAAGCATTTCACATATTTGGAAAGCAGAAATGCTTTAGGTGGAATTTGCACAGGCACTGGTGCAGCTCAGTGTGCAGACCACAGTGGGGCAGCTGTGCCCCTGCAGCCTGTGCAGGGCCACAGTGGAGCAGAGACCCACCTGCAGCCCATGGATTACCTCACACTGGAGCAGGTGGATGCCCATATTTTAGTTCTTTATTTAATAAACTTTATTTAGTTATATGAAATCCTGGCTACCTCTCTGTGCAGGTATCTGTTGAGCATCCCACCACGCTAATTTGTGATACAATGGTAAATAATAATGAACTTAGGAGTACTTAAGCTGCCAAAAAATGTTCCTGGAAAGATAGTTCTGTGAAATAAAACTCCAAGCATTTTATTTTCTCTAAATTTCCAATCTATTAACCTGTGATACAATTTGAGCTTCCTCTGTTTTACCATTCTGGGAATGAAGTAGGATGGTCTGTAGTTATTATAAGCAACTTGATATCATATTAATATGCTTTGGGGCTTTATGAGGATCTCAAAATGATATCCTAAAGAAAACAGAAGAGTAATGAGGATGAAGGACTAAACCATGACAGTGCAGCACAGAAGAGTGAGAGATGATTTCCAAAAGCAGTGCTAGTTCATATAGAGGCAATACAAGTAGGGAACTGTTGAGGTTTCTATTCTGCATTACTTAAGCATGTGTTCCAATATTTTGAAGCACGTGACTCTCTCTTATCCAAAAAACAAATACAAAACCACAAATAGACATACTCTCAGGTCTTCCATCAGACTGATGTCCCACTCCACAATTTGGGCTATACTCTAAGGACTAAAAAATTTCCTTTGGCTATTCCTAGAGCACTTACCATGCCATTTCTGAACACTTGCCTAACTGTGTGTGTGCTTTTGTTGGGCAGGGTAGTTAAGGGAATATAAGGGCAGCAAACATGATTTAAACTAGGTCTGGAGCACTGATCCAGATTTGATTGATGTCTTGTATTTTAAAGCCTTATAATCTGCTGGGTAAAATTTTATAGGTCCTCATCTGCCTTCAGACAGATTCTGTAGCATACCATTTTAGAACTACAGCTGAGTGATTTATTCATGGGAGGAAATGATCAAATATTAACCACTTCAAAGAGGCAAAAATGCCCCTTTGTCTAAGTAAGGCAAGCATTTGGAACAGCAGACCTGATGAGTGAACACTTAACTGCATGCTCCTTAATCCTGGTTAAGTAGTGCACGGTATTTGTGTCATGGAAAAAAGTCTGATGCACACCACCAGTGATTTTTGTGCTTTATGAACTGTACCACAGGTAACATGTACAATCTGAAATGTTTGTGAAGCCTTAAAATTTAGGCTACCCAGATCTAGTGGTACTAAAAGTGAAATGTGGTCACGGTGGGACTATTCCTTTTGCCTTCAGACAGTAAGAATTCAGTCAGATACAGTCTGCTTGAAATAAAAGAAAAGCTACTGAGGCATAATAAGCAGACTCACATTTTTTTCCCTTTTTCTTCATTCTTCCAATAGTCCATACATATTTTAAGGTGCTTGTCACTTCCAACATCACAGAAAGTTACTATGCAGGTACTTGATCTGCCCCCAGAAGGAATTCAGCCTTTCAAGGAAGCCATTAAATTATGCACCAGGTTAGCCTGTGACCATCTATTCTTATCTCTACTGCAGTTGCTGCCGATCTTCTTTCTGCTCCCATTTCACTGCTTTCTTCCCCCCACTGCTTAGTTTTGTCCTAGTTGAAATTCAATAGCAAGACCTTTGGGAGAAGGATCAGGACCTGCATTGATACTGTTCTGTGATCTGTGAGTCAGGGAAAATAAGTTTGAATAAGAATGGTGCTACTGATAATTTTGTACACCTGTATCCTCTTATTGTTTAATGCTTCACTTAATGATTGGAAGTGGAAAAATTATTTTCTCGCTGAAACTATTTGGAACATGAAGAAAAAAAAAAACATGTTGGATCTTAAGATTTCTAAGTTCATCCAGCAGGTTTTCAAATGGAAGACACTTGTATAATGAAGGACACAACAGATTCAGAAAAGAAACTGCTTATTTTACTTCTATAAATCATTTTTGCTCATCTCAATTTTATTGTGAGATTTATATATGGGCTTGGTAGGTCTCTCTCTAAAAATACTCCCAATTTAGAAACTCCACTTTGGACCTGAAATGTATTTTGTTAAATATTTTGTTGATCCTGTCATTTCACTAGCTGCCCACCAGCTATTTCCCCCCTCACCTCAAAAAAAGAGAAAAAT
Organism: Euphonia xanthogaster; assembly: GCA_034509185.1. Classification (NCBI taxonomy): domain Eukaryota; kingdom Metazoa; phylum Chordata; class Aves; order Passeriformes; family Fringillidae; genus Euphonia; species Euphonia xanthogaster. Next base: position 29,329,061 of record JAYDZK010000274.1, read on the forward strand.
TCCTGTAAGTTTTTCACACAGTTGGACTGGTGAGGGTATTAATGCATTCCAGAAGAAGTGTGGTGGCATTCACACAGGTGTATCTTACAGTGCACTTAAACCAGTTCCACTTCTGTTTGCAGGCAGTAGGAAGGCAGATATGGAATGGGAACTTTTCAGTTGGTCTAAATATTTTAAAGTTTATTTTAAAGGAAGATAATGTACTTGTGTGATTCCCAAGAACTTTGGGGTTTTGATTAGCTAGAAATACATCAGGAATGGGGTCTCTGAACTTGGATGCTTCTGTTCTTCATGATCAACTGGGAAATGTGCAGAGACTGCAGAGGATTTTTCACTTTAGTGAGGATGTGTGGGAGGTTTCTGCAGGTATCTTTGTAATTTCTTAGGCAAGGATAGGTCCAACTTACACTAGGGGAGCATTTTGGAGCCTATTTAGGGCCTTTAAAAATTAAGAGACTAATTATTTTCAAATGGTCCCACTCTGCCATAATGCAACACTTTTCTCTTAGATGGTGCTTTTTATTCAACGTTTGTCTCCTTTCCAGAAAAAATAGAGCTCCTGTGCACTTCAAACTGTAAACTCCCCCACAACGTGTGTGTCCTTTGTCATGCAGGAGCTCTTTATCCATTGTTTGGTCTGATAATCTGGTCTATGATAACGAGGTGTTTGTTTATCAGTGCCCAATACTCTGTGGTCAGGCAGACAAGTCGGACAAGAGCTTCTCTCCACGGACATCGTGTGGGTGCAGCCTGCAGAACTCTGTTTGGGCAAGTCAATAATAACCTGATACTGGGAGGAATCGAGAGCCCTCAGGTGTGGGTGTGGTGCCTTTCACAGGATCAGACCCAAGAGCAGGAAATTATCTTTGCAGCTCTTTCATAAAATAGAGCTGTATTTCTTTAACGTTTTAAGATTCAGCCAGGAATTGCACTATATATCCATGGTCTTTAGATTAAAAAATCTGGTTTCTGTTAGTGAGTAGATGAACTTCAACTTCATTGAACAGAATATATTGGTGGGAAGGGGAATGCAGAATATACAGTAAATGTATGCCTGTAGGACTGTGAAGAGTGAATTGTTAAAAGGCTCCAACATGTAGTGGATGCATAAATAGCTTACAAAAGCCTGAGATGCAGAGTTAATGCTGACAGTGTATAGTGCAGGAAGGTGATAGTACCTTTATTGTAGACATCTGCAGCTGAAGGATCCTCTTGGGATCACCATTTGCTTGCCCTAGGAATTCGTTGGTATGTTGGATGTCAGCATCCACAAGTTTTATGGGCTGGAACAGAAGGGTGTTTCCTGATCTGAGTTTTATAGGCAAAGTCTTTGGTTAGTGATGTAGTATTTGATATTTGATTGGACAGGGTAGGGAAGCATTTTGTCAGGTCATAGCTGGAGACTGGATTTCTCCATGTGTGCTGAGTACTCTGGTGCAGAATACCCCTGACATTGCATGAAGTGTTAAATGTTAGCTTAAAATCATCTGTACTACTCTCAGATTTCAGGAAATATTCTTAAGCAGTTGTTAAATTGCAGAGAAATTCCAGTAGTGTTGCATTCTATATCAAATATCAATGAAAGCAGCATCATTAATGACACACTAATGAATACCACATGAATTAATAATAATCGGCTACTTTTTGAAGTCTCCCTGGCTTCCAGCTGTCTCTTAAATCACTTCAAATAATTAATTGCCTAATGCTTTTCACCTTTGACAGACAGAAATAAATTGCAGGTTAAAAATACCTGTGTTGGCAGTGGGCAGAGCCAAGTGGAATGGCTGTTTGCTGCTAATCAAGAGGGACGGTGCATTTTGCCCTGCTGAGCCTGCCTTGCCCGGGTGGTGGATTAAAGGAGGCTGATATTGCTCATTTCAGTCAAAAATTAATTCAGGGCCACGGAGGTTTTATAGTTGTTTCTCCTCCACAGAGCTGAATCAGTACCTCTGGAATGTCCAGTCCTCTCCTTGTAGCCCTGCTGCAGGACAATGAGTGGCCATGACTTTCCCCTTTAGCTTGTGTTAGTAGGTGACAGGGGTGTCAGGAGTCTTTTTAGGGTCATTTCTCTGTTGAGAACTGCCCTGACATCACCTCAGTCAATAGGTGGTCAAGCAATTGCAAGAAACAAGAAATTCCAGTCCCATCGACCTGGGACAAATATGAATGACAGCCTCATGCAAATGCAAACACCTGAATATAATATTGTTTTTTTCTGGAAGCCGTCTGGCCCTGAGGATTTTAATATTTTTAATATTTTTATTTATAGATACTAAGGAATTTTTTATTTATAGATACTAAGGAACTAATAGATACTTTCTGTGAGACCTGCATCTTTCTACCTGTGCTCAAAGTAGGTAAGGTCAATTATTCAAATAAAGTTGCAGTGACCAGAGGATGCATGGTAAGCACCTTAATTTTTTATCAGTTTGAAAATGGGGAAGTCAGGCACTATTCTTTCTTCTCAAATTACTTAAAGTTGCAAAATGTGCAGTCTTGGCATTTCAAAAAGTATGGGAAAATGCCTGAGTTATGTTGTGGCAGGAATTCTCTCCTGTTGTGTATTCTGCTTTATTCCACAAGTGACAAACACATTACAGTGCTGGATGCAAGACTGGCATTTGTAAATGTTTGAGCTGCTGATATCAGTATATATTGTACTGCCTGGGTACTGTATAAGCTTAATTTATTATTTTTTAGTCATTTTAAAAAAACCTGTATTTTATGGTTTTATGATGGAGAAAACAAGAGAGAAAAGCCATGGGTGCTCTGTGATTCAAAGGAAAGGAAAGCCCAACCGCCTGGATTTTTCAGTCTCTGATAAGTGCAGCTCACAGCATTCAACTGCTAATGCAAAATTTAATCCTAGTTCTGCATTTTCCCTTCCTCAACCTGTTAAATGTGATACAGAATGGCAACTCCTACTTTATTTGAAGTGCATTTTAAATGCACATTTTCAAGTGCTAAAGTTACTGGAGGAGTTCTTTGCATAAAATGCCATTACCCTATGTACGTGAAAAAAATGGAGGGCAACAGGAATTTGTTGTGATAGAGAGTGTAAGCTGGTAGACTTTCAGACATTTAAAATGCTGGGAAAGCTATTACAGTTTAAAAAAAAATAAAGTTTTCTTCTGCATACTTTTGTGCCACTAATCACCATAAATTCCTTGCAGAAAATTCCTCAGGCAAAATTGTTCCTCCCAGGTATAATTATGGCAGAGAGAAGGAGCTGCAGGGCCTGTGCTCTCCTGAGGTCAGGCCCCTGGCAGGAGCAGCCCCAGCTCAGCACTGCCAGGATGCCCCTGCCTGGGGGATTTGGGAGAGTGTGTGAGCCCAGTTTTTTGGGGGGGAGACAAACAAGGTCAGGTGTTAATGGCAGAGAAACCACAGGTGATGAAAGGCAATGGTGGAAGGCAAAGGGGCTGTGACACAGGTGGCAGTGCTTGGAACCTCCCCCTCCCAGTGCCAGGAACCAGGTGAGGTGCAGGCACAGGGACCCCAGGAGGAAGCAGAGCCCCCAGGAAATCCTGCAGAGAGTGATGGCGAGGAAAGATTTGACAGGGAGGGAAAGTGACAGAGAAGGAAGATGTGTTCTAGAAAAAGCTTATGAAAGAGAAACCAGGGAAAAAAGTGAGGGGAAGGGGGGGCAAGCAAACAAAAAGCAAAGCAATAACAGCATAAGGCATAATCTCAGAATTTTTAGCACTGGTATTACAAAATAAAAAATCTACTGGGGAAGGAGGGCAAGCACTGGGTTGAGACAAGAGGCCAGATTTCTCTGTGCCTGAAAGCATATTGTTGAGATGAATTTTCTTTATGTGTCCATACCCTTTACCTAAGTGCAGTAAGAATAGTTTGAGTCTTGTTGGCTATGAAATGTATTTATGATTTTCTGCTGCCAAATAAATGTTCAATTTTGTTCAAAAATTGTTTTCTTTATTTACCCAGGGCAGGTACTTATAGTGCTAAAGCTAAATGTCACTCTGATCTGCTAGAAGTATTTTGTTCTGGGTAATAGCCCAGTGCCTTTAAAATTCAGTGTGTTATGCTTTATTTAGAAACCACAGGCAATATAGCTGTATTTCACTGTGAATACCTGTATTAATTATGAGACAAATCACACTGGACATTGTTTGCTGCTCAATTTGCTTTGAAATTCAATGAATAAAAATTTTCTTTAAAACGGGACATTTTTAATGCATCCAACAATGATGAAGTAGACTAATTACAGGTCATATATTTTTATTGAAATCTGAATGACTACACTCGTCACTGGGTCTCCGAAGCTTGCTATACTCATTTGAATTATACAAAATAATAAACAAAAACTAATTATAGATTTGTTCCATTCCTACTAAAGAAAATCAAGTTAGAGCTTCATCCCACCCAATTTTCCTGAAGTGTCAGAGGTGAAGCTTCTCTTGACCTAAATGCAACCTGTGTTCATTCTTCATTTTATGGCAGGAATAGCTTTTTTACCCTAAAACTTCTGCTAAACAGAATATACAGGGCTAGAAACTCCACACTACTGTAAAAGGCAGCTGCCAGCTCTGACCCTGGTGTGAGATCTCACTTCTTGATAGCCTGGGTGTCACCTGCAGACACAAAGGCTCTACCATGATGCTCCACACCCATCACCAGGAAAAAATAATCCGAGGCTGTTGTTATAAGTTTCAAATTTTCTTTGTGTAAACCTCAATGTTCACTTAAGCTGTTTAAGCACTTATACCTGCCACTAAATTCCTTTGCTGGAATATTAATGGAAAGGGAGCACAAGGGGTAAAATCAGTCTAAATTAATTTCAAAATTCAAATAAAGGCTCGTGCTTAGGTTGTTTTTCTCCAGGACTCAGCATTTCTAATTAGGATGCAATATGACATGTCCTGTTTTCACATTTCATACGCTGCATATTTCAAGTAGAAAACCTAGACTCTCGAGATGATGACTGGCAACTCGAGAGAAAGGAAAACATAAACAACTTGGAGGAAAAAAATGAATATAATAAAACTACTCTTGAAAATATTCCAAGGATAAGGCAGTTCAGAAATATGTTCAAAATATGGAGTGTGAGCCTTAGGTTTCCATAATACAGATGGAATCAATGCATGCAGAATATTGATTACAGATTAAGCTCACCTTATCAATAAAGACCAACTTCTGCAATCATCTTCTGAGGGATCCATCATGCAGTTCTATCAATCCTGAAAAAAATCTTTCCATGGTTAGGAAGGTTGCCTCTTTCACTAACAGAGCCTGAAAACAGTTTCTCATCAACTGAGTTCCTTGAAAAAGAAACAGCTGCTATGTTTTTTTCCACTTCTTCATCTATAACAATATTCCTTAGTTAAGAAATTAATATCAGATTCTTAAGCACTATTAAAGGAAAAAAAAGAAAATAATAAATACAAAAAATTTAAATAATGTTATATGGATGCTAAAATTTAAAGGTCATAATGAACTCTTTAAGGGAATAGATTATCTATCAAAACAAAAATACTTTTAAGGACACCAAAACAAGTATCTTTCTGTTAAGACTGTGCAGTACACATTCCAAAACACATATCTGTAATTGGAATAAAAATAGTGAAACTAATGTGATATTCAGATCTTATTCTGTTCCAACAATTAGCTGTTGATCTAACACACATTAAAAAAAATAATATTTCCATTTGGCAACAAATGGCTTCCAGTAGAGGGAGCATCAAACAATGGCTTAGTGGTTATTTAAAATGAGCCTCGAACTATTTTGGTCTTAGTTGGGGCATAAGAGTTAGAGCCAAGGGCAGGTGTTCCAGGTGGATGGAAGAGGCAGGCCTGGCACAAAATGGCACAGACTAGGAAGGGTCCCACACTCCCTGTCTCAGCTGTGGCCACTTAGAGGTTTCCTGTGAAGGTTTTGTACAGGTGTCCAGGAATGAGCTGTGCTGAGTTGTACCTGAAGGCTGGATTCAGCTCAAGAGCTCGTTTGACACATAATCAAAACCCCCAGATGGAAAACCTGAACAAATAAAAACCCTCTGTCTTTCCCCTCAGACATGAAGCAACAGATCAACTTTCTTTGAACAGTTAAAGATCAAACTAAGGCTGTGTCTCAAACAGGCATGAAAATTGTATCATTCAAACATGTGAACTGAATGACAGCTCTACAAGAGATAGCCTTTACTCCTGTAATCTGCAAGTGTAGGAATTGTTTGTGTTTGATTTTTACCAAATCCAACAGCACCACGGGGCTTGATCATTAGCACTTAATTTAAGGAGGCATCACGAGTTTCAGTAATGGTAAGTGTGTTATCAAGGGTAACTGCTCATTTCATTAGCTTGTTTTCAAACTACTTGTACAATTCTTATTCAATAGGATACTGCTTTTGTCAGGCTAGTTTATTGATAGCTTAATACATTAAAAGAGGCATTTCATTCTTTTCCCTGGAGAGAAAGGAAAAACAAAAGGATGGAAAACAATTAAGAATGGAGAAATGAATAACAAGCTGCAATTAGTTGTGCAATAGTGAAGTATTACAGAGATTTCACTTAGCACTAGAAGGTTCAGTGCTTCAAAAATGTCCTGGAGAAGAAGATCCTTTAAGAAAGCAAACATTCATTATGGAGCTGCGTGGACCAGGAAATCACAAGAGATTTCCCTCTGCCATTCAATTTAAAAGAACTTTGAATCCTGGTTTGCTTGGATCTCAGTGGCAACTAAGTGTTTTAGTTATTATCAGAAAGGGTTTCTACTAAGTCCAGAACTCTTTCTAGAAACCTTTCTCTGTTTGAGAACCTCTCTCCCTTTTAGACTTCCCTGGCTTTAAAAAAAAATTCAACTTTAAATCTCATCTGGTAATGGAATATGCTATTAACATGACAAAAGCAAACTTCATTTGTTATAAAATCATGCTTCAGTGCAATTATTTAGAAATGCAATATGCCTATAAATGCATTTAAATTACGGTAAGCAAAACAGCACTTTATGAGGAGTTGGGTAGTGTTGGGTTTAGGGTGATTTTTCTTTTTAATGGACTGTACCACCCACTAAAAGATTTCTGGTTTCTTGGATGATTCATTAATGCTTCCTTCATTTTCCAATTTCTATGGGACCATCTGGCCCATCTTTGTAGAAAGGCTGTAAATATATTTTACAGTCTTTCTCAATTTAAAAGTAGTTGCCCAGCTGCTTCACAGAAACTGTCAGCAATTGGTAAACTCCTCGGAATTGCCAGCCTTCATTAGTAATCCAATCAGGATGTAGTTTAAAATACTGCAAATCAGATTATGCTCCATTGGACAGGAATTGGAGTGGCATGATGTGCTGGGTTATCTTATTTTGCATCTGTGATTGCCTTTAATCCAGGAGATGCATCCACTTTCTTTTGAGGGGAAGGCACTTAGGCTGGAGCTCTCAGTCCCTATGCATGGATGGTCCTGTGTGTTCCCACAAAAAGACCTGCTCAGGTTTTGTCATTGGCCTTGAGCTGAAGTCGCAGTCAGACACTGCTAGCCTGAGCTGTATGCAGCACTGGCTGTGCTTCTGAGCTCCTGTCTTATGTGATTTAGGTTAACTCGAACTGTACACTTGTGTTTCCTGATTTCTGTGAATTTTAGTTTGGTCCTGTTCTCTCTCACAGGTCCTGTTCTGTGCTATGAAATCCACATTTCTTTAACAGCTGGCAGTGCTTGCTGGTAGTAAGGTAAGAATCTGGAGGTAAGGCAATGAGGCTGGCCCTGGGCTGCATGAATCAGTTACTTCAGTACATCATTGCTGTCATTGGGAGAGTCTCTGGGACAATAAGCAGGTGGGAATATTTATCAGAACAGTCTAATTAATATAAATTTCCACACATGGAGAATCTTGTGTTGCAGACCAAACTGCACAGGGACTTGGTTGGATACAGAATTCCATATTTATTTTAAGGCACCTGTACTACTCAAACAAATATGTGCATAGAAAATGTACTTTACAGTGCAAAACTGCCACTTTGCACTGTAAAGTACATTTTGGACTATACCTTCTGTAGTATTAGATTTTCTGATGGGATAACTAATGTAGGTCAGTGAGGGAGTAAACTTTACCTCATTTAGCCAGCTGGTGTTTCCTAGGACATTTCACTGTGTTACATTCAAAAGTCATTCTGAACTTTGTGCTTTAGATACACATTCTGAGTTACTAATTGCTGTACAAAAGAAAACAGGGCACCCACTACCTGCTGCTCAGCTCTAGAAATGTTATCACTTGTTGAAGGCTGAAAAGTCTGGTCATTGTTATCAGCTGGATGCAGAGTTGCATGATAGAGCTTTTATCAATCGTGCTTTATATGCCTCTAATTAGATGAGCCTTCAGGGACAGCCTTGAAAATATGAAGAGGACATGAAAACTTTATGTAAGAAATTCTGTGAGACATTCATATACTACTTCCAGTTGAAGAGAAGGTTTCCAAGGTGTGAGATATAAAGGGACATACTGACAGAATAATGTAATGTCAGAGAAGTTTGTATAGTCATTATTTCCAAGAGAAATTTAGAAATAGGTAATAGTGTGGAGATAAATTCTGACAGGTCTATCCAGAGTAGATAAAAGAAGATAAATTTCTAGACAATCATGTCTTTGGGATCTATTTAGTTAACAGTACAGTAGGAGAACATTTAGGTGAGTGGCGTAGAAGAGACAGAAATTCTATTGGGGATTGAAACCCTTAAAAGCAAGCTTCACTAGTCTTGTTAAATATGTAGTTGAATAGCAATAAAGAAATACTAAAACTTTGTGTCTTAGTGCTGTGCAGTTTAAAGTTAATGAGTAGCTTTTACTCTTTGAAAATACTGTGATGATATACCTACTCTCTGACACACAAGAAAATAATCCTACAGCTCATTGTGTACTGCGTTCCTGTCCTCCAAGCAATATTTTTGGTTAGCTTTAGGGAGGAAATTAGGGAGTGCTAGAAGTGACAAGCATCCATTTTCACATGTTTGGTAGGGGTAATTTTTGTTAATTAAATCCATTGTTTATGGAGTCATTGGCACTCAGCAGAAAGTTTCAAGATAACTACTTGTTTCAAAGGCAGTTGCGTGGAATTACTTGAGTGTGTATGGTTACTTTATTAAATTCAGAGAGCTCTGCTGACTCTGATTTTCATGTATCTTTTCATTTTTGTCTACTGTCAATGTGATCTGTGAAGAGCTTGGCTTTTCAACTAAATCCCCCAGTTCAGTTCATTCCAGGCATAGTTTGAAGACTCATCCTAGTGGATAATTGCACATTTCATGGCATTTTTATGAGCCTTTGCTTCATAGCTTGTGGATGTCTGTATTTCCTAAGCTTTATAGCCCATGAAATAAAGGGGTTGTGTTGCAGTACACTCAACAGCTTATACAGAGAACCTGAATGCTAATTTTTAGGAACCAAGAATTTAGACAAGTGACATCATTTTCCTCTTGCGGTGGGGAGCCAGGAATGTCTCTACTTTCAGCAACTGAATGAAGCTAGTCCAGTAAAAAGCCTTTGCAAATTCTCTTTGTTCCTAAATACAGTATGGTTCCCAGTGGAATTTCCCCTGATCTCCAAGTAGTAAGGAAGGAATTCTGTAAATTTTTTCTTGTTGGCTGTGAGACTGCCAGGCACAAGCTATTCAAGCAAAATAAACAGTAATGTACAACACTTTTTCCACAACTGAAAAACTAATATGTGAAGTAGTGATTGTATCAATACACACTCAGCTATCAGAAAAGTAAGCAACAGGGAAATGAAAAATGGTACATAAAGGGAAGAATGAGAAAAGGAGAAAAATGTGATCCAGCTGCCATCTCCAAAATAAAAAAAAAGATCCAAAGGAGCAGCTCCTGTCAATCTGCAAGTGTGAGAAAACAACTCCCATGTTCATGTGAAGACTGCTATCATTCTGTCCTTGCTGTGCTCAAATATTAGGCTTACTTTTGTTCAACTATTCAGTAAAGAGCAGTTATGAAATTTCTTTCCTACTGGATTTGGTGATTGATCCTTTATTCAGATCTTCATAAAATATCCACCAAGATCTACCAGTGATTTGGCTTTTTTGACTGGTAATACTGATGATTTTATTAAAATTAGGGCAAAAGGGAATTGAATACTTCTATCCAGAAATCTGTACTTTAAACCCCTCATTTTATATGCTGTTAAATGATACTGCTGTGGATAAACAGTGGATGCATTAGGTACACAGGGTGTATTCCATGGCTGTGGCTTAGACTTCCTCTGTGATTTTACTGCCATAAATGATTGCACAGCATAACAGGGTAATTCACAGAGACTTTGTCATTTCTTCCATTTTTCTCTCTTTGTCTATTCCTCATGTCTCTTCTCTCTTTTTCTCCTTTACACTATCAGTAAAAAAACCAAATAAAAAGATCAATGTTGTGATAACTTGCGTTTCCACATTTCAGCTGCCAACACATTTTACTCTTGGATAAGGCATTATTTAGCTTTAAAAGTTCTCTAAACTATTTAGGATCAAAATAAATGGGAGCAAAACACACATACACATATTTACATATATTTATAGATTTATATGCCATTTATATTGCAGTTAATTTTCAGCAAGGACTTTGTGGTTATATAAAAATCCAAGGACTTTTATTTGAAAAAAAATAAAGAAAGGGAAAGCTGATAAAATATGAAAAATAGAATTTTCTAAAAGACTTCTGGAGGAAGATATGAGCTCTCTATCTTGACCAGTAGTTTGGTTCAGTATTTTTACCCCCTTTGATTATGGGTCATTTACTAAGGGGTTCTAATCTCAGGTCATTCCCAGTGATTGAGGAAATGGATCAAAGAAAATAAAAGGGACCTGTGCAGTATCAGTTACAACTGCAAAGTCTCAGGGCCATTTGTGAGAAATAAAAGCAGTTCTCCAGTGACTGCAAGTGTCAGTGGACACAACAGTGACTTTGATCCCTATGTATCAATAGGAAAAACAAAGTAGCTTTAGAATTTTGGACATGGGCTTATAATTTTGACTGAAATAATAAATTAAAAACCAGGATCATCATGGTTTTTCTCCAACCTAGCCCTTGATTTGCTTCTGAATGGTGTGCTCTGTATTTACAAATAGCACTTATGAGCCCCTTATACAGATCTATTCTTTTCATCCTAGTCTGTATTTTTTAAACAAAAATACATTAGAATTGAATATAGAAAATACACAGGAAAAACATGTAAGTAAAGTAAACATCTAAAGTTAATTTAGTATTCGAGGTTTGCTTTGGACCTGTGACACTATGAGGAAAAAGTCTGCATCTATGCCATATGCAACAGGACATGAATTGATTTTTGTGTTTTCCATTTTACATAGTGGACATTGATTTGCATTCCTAATCAGGCCATTAATAATGGAGCCAAAGGAAGGGTAATAGTCATCTGGTGTATCTGTGGAAGCAGGAATATTAGTCATTAACTGCTGTGCCTGTAGTCACTTAGCTCAAATCTGTGACTAGGTGCCCTTCTACTTTGTACAAACTGTAGGACAAAGAGATTGCTGTGGGAAAGAGACTGTAGAGACAAAAGAGATTGCTGTGAAGTTTTAACTGGCCTAAACAAAAACATTCACTTCAGGTATTATTACATATTTGTGGCCAAAGATAGATGAGGATCAATAAATTTAATTTAAAGGAGACATTTTTATTTAGAAGCTTCTTCATTGGGGGAAGAGGAGATGGCTTAAATGTGATGTAAATTCAGTGAAGAAGTCCATTGCAATTTTATTGTCATGAGCAAGCAAGTGAGACAGCAGATGTGAATTACAAAAGCAGAAGATATCTGGGCAGAACCTCTATCTACTCAGTGTACTTTAATATAAATAGCAATAGTGGCACTGCCAGCAGGAGGGCAGGATGAATTCACCTGAATGATATTTGAGCTTTGGGATTCTAGGGAGTTTCAGGGAAAGTGGATGAGCAGAAACATGGAAACAAATGAAAATGAAAACTTTCATGGTATGAAATTGTATGAAAAGGTGTGTTGTATGATTACCATTGCAGCACAGCAGGGAACATAATCTAGCTGCAGAAAGCACAACTGCTAATGATGAAAGGGTAGAGATCATAAAACTTAACACATTCAGATTCATTAACAAACCATGCATATGTTACCAGTCTTTCTATTATTATTTTTCAGGACACAAAGATAAGCCTCAGAGACACTAAAATGTAGTAAATGCTGTAAATAGTACTTCTATAAATGCAGAATAATGGAATTTCATACCTACTTGTTTCACATAAATATAAAATAGATGAAATGTTACATAAATGAAATCACAAATCTTCCCTAATATAATTTTTAATGTGTATAGACTCCTTAACTCCACTGGTTTATCCAGGATCTTTGTTCTTCTTTACTGTTTTTATCTGTTTTGGACACATGACTGAAACTGGCTTGCTTACAATGCTACAAACTCCCATCAGTTGCTTGCATGGCATCTCTCCAGTTTTTTTTTATGGCTCCTTAACTAGTGCTGTCTTTGTGGTTCTTTAACTAGTGCTGTCATTCCATGCTGGACACAGCACTTCATGTCCTCTGGAAAGCTCTGACAGGGTGCACTGGGAGAGCAGTAACTCTCTTCTTCCATTGTGAACAGTGCTGCCTTGTACTTCCCAACCCCCTCAGGCCCTTCCTTTCCAGGTGGCTCAAGAGTTCCCCTTCATGTACTTTCACAATTATTCCAAATCACAGTATTGCTGCTTCTGATCAGTGCTGATGGATGCCTCTGCATCCTGGTCACCCTCGGGTTAGTTTTGCCCATCACCTTCCTCCAGTCATTGCACACTTCCCATCAGCAAGTACAGAAGATGATATGATAGGGTGCTTTCAGAAAATAATAACCACAGGATAAAGCACAGCCTGGGCTTTATCTGCCTGTTGAACTAGTTACCTATCTGTTTAAATGTCAGAAACAATTCCAGACATTAGCCACCATGTCTGTAATATACAATGATATGCTGCCACAAAGGCAGCAATTTTCTAGCACTCATAGACTTCCTCAGGACCCTCACAATGAGATGAACAGAAGCAGGCAATAAACTCCACTTCTTGCATAGGCTCTCCTTGTCACTACAGGAGGTTGATCTTTGCTTAAGGTCCAAGCAAGCTAGTACCATTTTGCTTTTGAAGCAAAAATAAAATACATGGTTAGACAGTTGCCATGTTCCCACCTCCTAGTTCTTCACAAAGAGAAAAGAATTTTAGACAGTTTTGTCAGCTGGCTGAGCTTTCTGTTCATTCCTCCTAGGCCTTTTCCCAGTTTGGACAACTTCAGAGTAATTCAATGTCAAGGACGTTGCTTCTTCTGAAAACTTCACATCTGCCAGTTTCATGGTGCAGGGAGCTGTCTCCTGCCAGCTGCAGTACATTAATTTTGAAGGCATCAAAAAAGGCCACCATAATTGATTGTTTAAACAGCAGTACCTCTTTTCCACACCTGCAAATAGAAGTGCAGACTTTCCTTGTCCTGTCACCTCTGACAGCCACCCTCACCCTTCCCCGAGTGTCTCACCTACTCACCAGCAATTTAAAATCCCTTTTAAGAGGAATTATTTGTGAGAGTTTTACCTTAAATACGCTTTGCAACAAAACAAAATGCTACATTAGGAACTAAGCTGGTAGGCATTACCCCAAAGTGTTGATTTCTCCAGGGCTAACATTTGTGCTAAGCTTCTTCCCAGGTCTTAACTCTAAGCTTGACAAGACTGGCCCAAAAAATATTTGGAATATCCTATGTCAGCTTTATATTTTAATATTTTCTGGACAGCTACTGCTGAAGGTGCAAAGTAAGGGCAGGAGGGGTGCTCTGTGTGACTGGGGACTAGTTTTACTCCAGGGGAAGTAGGGAGGGCAAAGGTTGGTATCTTCCTGAAGCCAACTACCCCCTCCTGCTGGCCAAGGAAACTGAGGAATGGTTTTCTTCCCTGTTTTCTCATGAGCACAACAATCCTTCCTTGCCTTCAGTTCTAGAATGTGGCAAGAATGTCACCAGTTGTGACAAGAAAGGCAAAGGTCCCTTTCTTTCACTGCATCCACTCCTAATTCCCCTTTTCAGGGAACACACTGTGTCTCCAGTCTTCCTCCGTTCTTCTCTCCTAAGATCTTTGTTTTATATTTCTCATCAGTAATTCCTCTCCGTGGATCTCTTGTCAATTAAGCACAGAGAGTAAACCCATTTTTGTACAGGATTACTGGTGTAATTGGAGTAATGTTTGCCTCTACTATTAGTTCGATGCAATTTACTGAGATGTGATCTGCATATACACAAAAAAAACAACCCAAAAACCTCCCTGACTTTGGCTTTTCTTTGATACTCTTTCATCTTTCAGGATATTGGTGAAGATCATGTAATTAGGGCATGTATGTGAATATGAAACACGTTATTTACACTGTAAAAATTTTCAATTAAATAATTTTATTTTTGCTTCCACATTTTATAAGATTGCATGTTATACTGGCATATTTGCTTGGGAAAATAACTCACTCTTGAGGTAAGTGTCCAGGTATAAATCAGTTTGACATATTCTGTCTCCATGGTTAGGAAAGCCATTGAAAAGAAGGTAATATGATTTTGAAGCTAAAGAATAATATGGGCCCCAGCAACTGAGACAATAATGAGTCAAAATCGCTATTCATTGTGCACACTTGAATATGAACGAAGCCATATCTGGAAAAAGAATCTGAGGAAAAAAAAAGAGATAAAATCCAGCACCAGTTCTTATTTGCTCTTTGAAGTCTGATTTTGCCCACAGAAAATGCATAAAAGAAATTTGGAATGCATTTTTCTGATGATCAGTCTTTTCAGCTGTTGACAATTCCAGGTATTTGCCTGTTAATACACTGTTTCAAGTGTGTATTTCAATATAGGTAATCGGAGATCAGGAAGATTCCTTTTCATCTTTCTTAGCTTCATTGCCAAGCACAGTGTTGGAATGACACGCATATTGCTGTAGAAATCAGTAGGGCAGAAAGAATCAGAGGAAGGAGACACCATTCTTCAAATCCCAGGATGTTCTGCTTCATAGCAAAGAGAGTCTTAGAGGAGCAGATTTGCCTCAGAATTAACATTTCTGTAGAAAAACCAGCAAGATTTCAGTTTTAAGCAACATCTGACAGGAACTTTTTAGCCGTGTGGTAGAGGAGTTGATATCTGACATCAAATATCACCACAGCTCCATAGGCAGGGCAGGAGGAACAAACTGAATAAGTTTCTTTCATTTTCAGGTCACCATGCTTTCATGGTAAGATGACCTTCTCTCATTCTGGGTCCAATGCCCTCTGACCATGTTCTTTTAGATATTTTCCATGAGGAGGGTTAAATGTATAATGCAAAATAGACTTATTGGTTCCTTTTTCAGTTTTCATACCCTTACACTGAGCTGACATACTTCCCAATATTGGTCCCACTACCTTGGGAAGAGAGTATTTGCATTTCTTTGATTAACTCTGGGACAAAGTTACAGAGGCAGTTGGCTCTCTCAGCTGATGTAGCTGTTTATCAATAATAAAGAGTGCCCTTATTGTTGAGCAGAGTTCAGCTTCCATTGTTCTGGCTGTGCTCCATCACCCTGATGTTCTTACCTAAAATTGATGAGGGCATTGCCCTTGCCCATCACCTGAGAATCACCTTCAGCTGCAGCGGGGTGCTGATCCAGCACACTCTTTCTCAGAAAATTTCTCAGCATGGTGGGTATGGAATTCCTTCACTTTCAGGAAACAGATTTCCATCTGCTCCTAGCTGCAGTCTCTACTAACAGGTCATGAATACCTGTTACAGTGGTTTAGAGTAAGCAGTAAGTCAGTTCTCACTCTGAGTGGATGAAGCAAACAGAGAACCAGCTCTGGGATTGAAGTGAACACAGTTAGATTGTGTCTGTTCTTGGATCTCTGTTAAACGCCATTTAGCACAATGTAGTTGCTATGGCTGAAATATTTGGCTTGTTTCTTAATCAAAAATAACAGTGGGATCATCAGGTTTAAAGATAAAAACAGTAAAGCATTTTTATCTTATAAATTCCAGCTGGATTAAGAGTTTGCAGGAGTGTGAAGCAGTTGGGGCAAACTTTTTACTTCAGAAGTTACAGCTGTTTGCCCAGTGTTCCAAAACAGTTTTCTGCAAACTCATAGCAAGGAGAAAAGGCAGTGGCAAGTGTCAGCTGCTCCAAGAGCTGCTGTACACGTGTCCAGGGTGTTGTAGGACACATCAGCTACGTGAGCTGTGTGCTTGGGATCATGTGCAGGCCAGGGATTGTGTTTGCCTTGAGCCTCTCCTTATTCTGCAGGATGGAGGCAGGAGGTTCAGGATCCCTGCTTTTGTCTGGTTTAATGGCTAGGTGTCATGGAATGTGCTGGCTGCTGTTACCAAGGAAACTTGTCATGCAGACTTTAGAAACAGTCTGGGAAAGAATTAATGAGCAGTTAACTTGGTTTCAGATCTAGCTGAAACCAAAATTGTTTGTGTGAAAAATGAGGGTTCATCCACACCAAACACCTTTGCTGAAAGCTTGATTAGGGTTCTTTTATGTGGCTATCTGATTATTTTGAAATTTCTCTCAAAAAACCAAAATGTTTTATTTCATGTTTTTCTAACACATTGAACCTAACAAATGTTCAAATGAAAATATTTTGATTTCAGGAAGACTGTAAAAGAATAAGGCTGAAAGCACCCTGTCTTGTCTTTTACTGTATTTCCCTTACAACAAGAACAGTTATAGCTGAAAAATTTTTGGCTGATATTATCCTAACCAACCCTTAAAAATCTGGATTCCTCCACTTTCTTAATTCCTTCTTTCAGTGCAAAGTCTTTCATAACATCTCGGTTAAACCTCCGTTGCTGTATTTTATGCACATCACTTTCATCTTATTTCCCAGTGAATATAGGAGTGAATTTATTACCAGCTTTGCTGAGTAACCTTTTATGAGTGTTATTATATAGTGTCTTCATTTTTATTTTCAAGACTGAACAAACCAGTTTTCCAAATTTCCTTTCATTCAATGCAAACTTCTCCTCACAGACAAAAATTGCTGTAAGCAAAGACCTGCTAACAAAGAAGACATTCCTCTACCTCACTGGATTCTTGGAGCAAGCTTTGCTAAGAGCTGAGGCAATCTTCCAGATGCCTTACTGTGGGAAAGAAAAGCCAAACATCCACTCTACCAGGGTGCATTGCAAACAAAATGAAAATTTGAGAAAATTCTGTAATAGAGGGATTTAATGGAGAGCACTTTTCAAATGTCCTGAAGAAAAGTAATTTATAATAGAAGCAAATGCATTATTTCTGATTCTTTTTTCACACATTTTTAAAGCAAATTGCTTTCATTCTAATTGTCATCTGCTTAAGGTGAGAATCTTATTTTTATAACTTATGTGTGTACATTGGAGGATATAGTGGGCACATCTCTTCACCATTACAGCTCAATTATAAATAGTGTGTTTGTTCTTGAACAAGTGAGACTGAAGAAAGTATTACTTGAAATTAAATCATGTAACCAGGTGTATTTGCACTTGAGGTACACTGCTAATTTTTACAGAATAAAAGATGGCCTACTTTTTCTAGTGTTAGTATGAAAAAGAATCTTCAGAAGTTGCCATTAAAATTATTTTGCCAACTTCTTTGAAGGAAGGAGTTTATAGCAAATTAAGGAAACCCCAGGAGAAGTCATTTGTGTAATTCCAGCAGTATGTGAATCAGTGACAGGTTTGCAAGCCAGAACTTTGTTTTCTCTGGTTTCTGGAGCGTGCATCATGTTGAATGCACAGGTACAGGACTCTTGCCATGCAGTTCACAGCTGCGGCTGCCAAAAGCCAGCAGTCTGATCAGGAGCTAAGCTCTGTAAGTAGGTGATAGAGGCAGGTCCATAGAGATTCTCCAAGTGTCTCTCCTTGTTCCCAAGACCTAAGGGAATGTGTTAATTACTACTGAGAACTAATCCTTAACCATCATAGAACTTCAGGGGTAGGAGCACCTTTTCTTCATTCAGTCCATGTAACGAAGAAAAAAAATTGTTCAGCTGTCGCCAAGGAAACCTCATCAGGAGAAGAAACCTTTTAATTTGTGCCAACTTTGACCACCCTTGTTCCAGAGAGGCAAATGGCATTTCCTCCCCTTCTCATGCCCAGTATCACTGTCTTCACCAAAAAGAGTCTGCTCTGCTCCTCGAGGATGCACAAGTGCATGTGAGTGTCAACCTGATCCTCAAATAGAGGGAACAGAGGCTAGATCTGCAGGATAGCAGGAATGTGATCCTTTTCTTGAATTCTCCCTACTCTGTGTTGTACCTTAAGGCTTACTAGGAGAAAATTGAGCAAGGCTCTTGGAAGTATTTGAAGTTCTTTGCAATGTTTTGGTATCTGCTTGAGCTGTACTGGCACTCAAGGACAGCTTTAAAAATCTAAACAAAATTACATTTTTTAGTTACCATATTAAAAGGAGAAGTGGATCATTTTCTGAAAAATAGAAGCAAAAGAGTTTTGGAAAACATCTTTAAACTCAAGAAACCTTTCCTTCTGTTTGACACAGCTTATGTGACTTGAGTTTGTTACTCATGTTCTTGAATGTCTGCAATGCCCAGGGATTTTTGGTTCACTTGCTTCTTCTTGAACTGACACACATCACCTGCTTAAAGCAGCTATTTTAGAGCAGACAAACTCTGTAACATTTAAAAACAATAAGAATTTATTCTCAGGGTGAGGAAGTAGGCAAAAAATGCCATTTCTTTACTCAGTCACAAGAGACCCTCACCCTTTCCAACTGATAAGACAGAGAGCATATTGTTGTTCTCAGGCATTTAATTTTAACTAAATTCCTTTTCAATATAATAGCAAGAAAAATGAAAAAGCATTTGAAATGAAAATGAGAAACACAATTTTCACATGTCAGTGTCACTGTGCATTATTGGCTATTAAGTATCATTTTAATTTTGATTGGTCAGTGAAGCTGTGAGACTACAATAAATGAAATTATCTGTCTGTATTCCAGTAGTGACATCCTTTTGCTTTACACTTGTAGGCACTGAGACAGAATGCCAGTTCATGCTGTGTAAATATTTATCTCATTTAGTGGTCTAATCTATAAATTAGAGTGAATCTATCTTTTCACTGCTTTATTATAGTCCTTTTCTGTGTACTGTTCTGTACTGTGAACATACTCCATTGGTCATTTTTCAAATGAATTTAGATGAAAATAATGCAAAAAAATATTAATGGTTGACTGTCTATGATCAAAATGTGCAACCAGCTATCCTCATACCCTGCTGCTTATACTTGACACCTCCACCTGACCCATTCAGGAGAAAAAGCAGTGAGGCTTTCTCACCAAATCCAGCTCACTTCTGACAGGATCCTCTGCACTCTGCCTGCAGTTTGGGTGCCACTTTTAAGCCTGTTAGTCTGGTACAGATCTCTGACAGCATTCATTGCTGCTTGAATGTTCTCAGTTAGATGAGGTTTTATCCAGTTTGTGAGCTGCTGTTATTTCTTACTCTTGGGTATTTTTTTTTCCACATTGTTCCTTGTTCCCCTGCCTATGAAGAAAGGATGAGGTGGCATCAGTAGTGTTCATACACATGTACTTGCAGTTTTGTGGGGAGCCCTCTTTTATCATTTCTTTTGGGAACCATGATAATGCAAGTATCTGTGCAGCAGAGTGAAATATTCCAGGTGAATATGGAAGTGAAATGGAAGGAGCAACAATTATGAAATGCTCTCCCACGTGAAAGGGTCCGTTCCTGTGTAGGGCCCAGAGAGCACACATGATGATCTCTGAACAGAACCACAGTCTTTGCCTCTGGACTTGAGAGGGAGCCTTTCCTCACTTTTGGAATCTGAACAGTGATTTCTGCCATAGGGTTCTGAGACAAATACACACCTGCAGTTAATGTGCTGTGGCTAGACTACATCTTTAGTGCACTTTTAATAGTGCATTCTACTTTACTGCTCCATAAATTTAAGCCAAACTAATCTGTCTAGAGCCTACAGTACAATAATTATATAATTATTTGCATTCCTCATTGGCATTCATTGTAAACAACCCCCTGTCCTTGTAAGTATCAGATGATGCTAATGACATAACTAGTTAGGTATATAATTGTGCATATCTTGTTAGAGACAGCACCTTAGCCTCATAGTATAATACTTGTCATTGTCTTCCTCATGAATTCTTAAATCATTATGAAAATATTACCCTGGAATGGTTTATCCGTAGTTATTGTGTGTGTATATTTATTTATGTTCTTCTTTTGCCTCTCTCTAATATAGAAACACAAATTTTAAGTATAGAAGGAATGAAAGAAGGTGGCCTTTCAATGGCTCCAAAGTATTGAACTCTTCCCAAAAATCAACAAACTAAACAAAAAAGATAGTAAAAGCTTTTTCACATTTTCACCTCTTCATAAATACCAAGAAAAGCAAATTCAAAAGTTGTATTCAGTTGCTTATATCTGCATCTGCAGTGTGCATTATGGAGAACCCTAATGACTTTTATAAGCATTATTTAAGAGCTGAAAGCATTAAAAAGTATTGAAAAATCACCAGTAATCTGACAATCAGTCACTCTGTCTCTTGACATGTGATTGAAAGGATTATTTTCTCTTAGCTTAAAAAACAGTTTCAGTATTCACTTCCCATACATAAAGTAAACCACTTTAAAATCTTACTATCAAAAATGACTTCTAGCAGGAAGAAACAAAAATCTAGAGGGGAAAAAATTCACACACACACACACAAAAAAGGCCAGAAAAATACAGGGCATGCTGGTGTAAGAGAGATCTGAGTCTCATTCCTTTTTGTAAATATTTATCCTCAAGCAATAGGCAAAAAAGAAGCAGGGCAATTTTCTGGCTACAATAACCTTAAACTTCATGCAGAGGCAGAAGGAAAACAAAAGAATCAAGTGCCTGAGTGACCCCTGAAAAAGTCAGTCTTAGAAACCAAGTTACAGTGCATGGCACCAGAAGTCATGGCAGCAAAATCTCATGTCTGTTTTTTTTGTTTTTGTAGCAATTCCATGAAACACAATCACTCCACAGTCCAGTTGGCGTGCCCAGTGCTGTGGAACAGCCTGCACTTAGGTGTTTTTCCCACCCTTGTGCTTATCTTGTACCAAAGTATCCGTTGTCAAAGCCAGCAAAACTGTACGGCTCTCAGTGGAAGACATTTGCTCCAGAAGACAGAGAAAGGGAAAGAACAAAGCCAAATTAGGCTTCAGAGGTTTATTCTGTCAGTGGTCTGTGACACTGTATGAGTTTAATAAGAGCTTAACTGGATCCTTCTCAGAGAAAGGGAATTCTGTTGAAAGCCCGGGATTTTAAGAGGTTATCAAGGGACACAGATTTAGTTGATGAAATGTCATGTCATGAACCTTGCTCATTGTTAACAGCATGAAACAAAGAACATGCTGCAGGACCAAGCAAAGAAGTCTGCTTTTTACTGATTTTATTTGGACTGAATGGCATCGTAGCTATCAATTGCAGAGAGCTGATCCCTTCTAAATTAAACCTGTCATTGGTGGTGTGTGCTGTTCATAGGATACTGTGCACAAAGAAGAACATTGGGAAGAGAATTATGCTCCCAGTAGTCAGAAGGTTATCTTTACACTAATATTCTTAACAGTAATGATATCCATAGGACTGAGAGTCATTTATTGGCCTAAAACCCAGAGATTATCAGTGCTTCTGCAGCAAGAGAGCTCCTTTGCCAGACAGGCATGCAGATACAGGAGAGGCATAATAACAGCATGATAAAAATCTTGAAGTAAGACAATAGCATGAGGAAGTTAAGAACAGTTTCTCTTAGTTCTGTCATCCATCAATACTTTGTAACCCAAAGGACACGGTTTAATCAGGGGGTCTGAAATGTAAATGAAGCAAATTCTGACAGCCTTTGATCAAAGGCAGAGAAGGATGGAAAGCTTCTCAGATAAGTCTCTAAGGGAGCAGGCAGAGTTATTCAGATAAACAGAACAAAAGTAAAGTATATTCACATTCCAAATTTTGCTAAATTTAGCTTTGACAAAAGAATCAGGAGGTGGGTCTTAAGCCAGTGTAATTAACTGGTTAAGAAGGTGGGGTGAGTGTGTTTTGGTGGCAGACTGTGCCCACTGCAAGCCTGTCTGATAAAGGTTGGGGCTGCAGAGATGACACCATCAAAGCGACTTTGAACCCTTTGATGGGTGCCCAGAGACACAGCTGCTAAATGGGTATTCAGTCACTTACTGATTGGTAATTCAGGAGAATCAGGTTAACACTTCCAGCTCTAATAACTCCAAATTACAGATGGCTGACTTAGGATTCATTAAAAAAGCAGTCTGCTGGAGTCAGACTTTAGAGCACTTTGGTTACTGTGGAGAGGAAGAAAAGGCCCTTTGGGGTGTAAGTCCCATTGCCATTTATTTTCAGCAATGGACACCAGTTCACTATTATCATGAAATACATGATCAGACTAAATACATGTCAGGATCTTACAGAGGGTACCCCACAAAATTTTCAGTTCTTATGTTTGAAAAAAAGAAAGTGAGCACAAGACCTTATTCAATGTCACATTTCCATCTCACATCTCTGGTGGGGAAGCCAAGCAGAATTTTATATATAATTTTCAATCAGCAGTTGCCATGACAGGGGTTTACCATCTCGCAGGCAAAGACTGATGGTTACAGATATGATTCGAGGGACTTTAAATTTCAGTATTTCTCAAACTACATTTAAATTAAGATTTGTATGAATTTGGATATTTGATCTAAGTCTGGGACAGGACTTATATATTTCTGTTGTTTTTATGAGATTAGTTCATTGTATGGTAAATTGATTGCTACTTTTAAATTTAAACACAGGTTCTTATCCTTTGTACCCGTTGTTCAAGAGTGATATAATTCCTAGGAATGTTCATGACTGAAACATGTTCATATACTGCTTGGTGGCCTCTTCCTCATCAGCTTTTGACATGTAGAATCTAGTCTACAATTCAAAGGAATAATATTTTTTTACTACCCTAGTGCTGCATTCCCAGTGGGATTGTTCTACTCCATGAGGGTTTCCAGGTACCCATCAGAAATTGTTTAATCAGCTGCACTCATAAACTGTCCCTGGATGGTAAACAAATCCCTCCCTTAGCACAGTGCACAAGGCAATCACGAGCACATCCTTAGCACAGTCTTGATCTTTTGGGGAGTTTTTGTTTTGTTTTTGGTGTTTTGTTTTGGTTTTTGTCTGTTTTTTGTTTGGTTGTTTCTTTTTTTTTTCCCTCAGAAAAAAACATCTTACATCTTTGAAAATGCATTAAATGCCAAATTATTTTGATAGCACTTTGGAGACCATACATGAGCCACTATGGTGGCTCATGCAGCTAATTAGGAAACATTTTTTTCCAGATAAAAGAGGTATGGAAGGTACATTATTAACATTTCTCAAATATTCATTAATGAGTCTTCCAGTGTGGACTTAATAATAAATGGGCATTTACTAAGAATTTTTCCCTTCTGTTTTTTGAAGAAATGCTCTCAAGAGAATGTGTAGCTACACTGAGATTCAGTGCTCAGTTGATAACTGAACTAACAGCTACTCACATTATTTTCTTTGTGCTGGAAAAAGCTTTTATGTCATTTCTCAGTATCAGAACAGAAGACATTTGAAAAGTGAGAGCATCTGTGAAGGAATCCAAGTAGTGTACTATTAACATTAGTAAAGGCTATTGATCTGAAGATAAATCAAAAGAACTGCTCCTGAGTTCTGAATTTTGTGTCCATTCCTGAGGGCACTGGAAAGACCCCCACTGATTTCAGTAATTATTTGATTTTGACTTTATAGCCCCTTAGAGGATTTGAAAAACTCAGAGTTGTAAAAGAGTATAAACATAAAACGTATGTACTTGCACAATATAATTTTATTGGCTTTGACAATTATTCAAGCTGGACCAGTATTTTCAGTTTGGAATACTTCCCACTGAAGACAAAGAAAGTCACAGGAACTTCTCGACCTAAGGGTCTAGATGCACATATAGAGCTTGTCCTGCAATCAGTAAAATTATTCAACACCACTAAAAGTATCTGGTTTTGCAGGTTTATAAATTTGTGCAAGGTCAAGTACAAAATTCTAGTCATAAAATAAATATAAGTCCTGAACATATTTCTAAATCCTGCATTTAAGAAGGAATTTTTTTTAAAAGAGAATAAATTTCAAGGGAGCCAGTGTGATGTGATTTAAACTATTGGGCTCAGAGTCTTCAGATTACATTTCTTTTAGTCTGGACCATGATTTTTTCATGTCATCTGGATAATTAACTACATGCATTTTCCTTTGAGAATGTTACTCTTCATTAACTTGAGTGCACCCCATCCCTGATTCTATATTTGTCTTGTGGAAAGCGCATCAGCAACAGGTGAGAGCTCACACTTGGGGATATTGCATGTGGATTTCACATGGCTCTCTAAAGTCCCCACTCCTCATCTCTGTGTTTTTCCCCTTGGTTTCTAAATTCAGTAATCCTTCTGTAAATAGTTCTGCCAACTGCTAATACACTGGAGTTTTGTTTAGACATTCTAATGTGTGCCCTCTCTTTAGAGAGTATCTTCATAATTCCTTCAGGCTTCAACTAAAATCAGGGTTTTTTACAAAGAGTTGTTGTAGAACAGAGCTAAAAAAATTGAAAATAATTAGATTGTGAGTTTTAAAATAATTATCCATCTTGATTATAGAAAAAAGTAAAAGGCATACTCAGGAATTTGCATGGCAATTTTGGATCCGGGTGTTTCAAGGAGAAGGAGCTCCATGGTGACGTGGACTTTCCTGAACATAAATGGGCGAAGCAAACTGATGAAAATTGGGATTTAAGTTATGGAATAATTGGTAGGACACATCAAGAATATGTCAGTTCTCAGGATCAGACTGACTGCCCAGGCTGTGTGCAGCTTTACCTCCCAAGGACGAGGGCTCAGAGACCCATGTTTCAGAGGGATAAAGATGCCGCCAGGCAGGACATTCCTTCAAGCTGTGAAAGAGAAAATCTTTTGGAGAAAATGAGAGTCTGCCTTGAAAGAGATAAGCCTGTGTGAATGCTCAAGGGCAGCTGAGTAACCTGCCTGGCCTGGTTTCCAGAACCTGCACAAACACTTTGGCACGAGCAGAGACTCCACCTACAGCTTTGTAGCCCTTTGCCTTTGAAGAACCTGGAATATATGTTAGGGTCATTTATCACCACTTCCTACAGGCAATATATTGTTTGACTGCAGTTTTATCTTAATTTACAATGCATTGGCTTTAGAGTGTTAAGTACTAGATATCAGAGCTAAAAATATAAAGAAGAAAAATAAGCTAAGATTAAATAGCTGGGATTTATTCCCTGATTTTATGTCACAGAGAGTTTAGAGCAATAAACAGGAGTGAGTTAAAAATAATAATAAAAAAATCTCTACTATAAAACATATTTGCTGCTTTTTTACCATTTAAGAACATATTTTTGGTTGGTTCGTAAAACTAAAATGGTCAAGAACTATACAATATTTAATTAGTGGGAATGGAGGATGTAACTGATTCTTTTTGGCTCTTACTTTCATTGAACTTCATATTCAATTACAGTATGAGAATATCAAACTCCATTCCAAAAAAGTCCTTGGTGGAGGGGAGGTCCTGCAGATATAGTCTACAGGGCCACAAAACAAAAGCAAGGTTATTATTAGCAACCTTAAATTCCCTATATAGGGTATCATATCTGCAGTGGAAAAATGTCAGGGTGGCACCCCAAAAAGAGTTGATAATCTCCATTATGATATCAGGATCACAGAAGTTTTAGATCATGAAAAATTTGAGTGTGGAAATTATTTTTTTCCTCTCATAGTCTCAGAATGTGTTTAAATTTTTAATTGAGTGCAATTTCCAGCTGTCATCCCCAGCATTCCTCCGTTCTCAGCTGTTGTCTCATAAATGGCTAGAGAATGCTCTTTCACTATTTAGCACTAATTAATTTTGTTAATTAAATGTCACCCTGCTTTTTTCCTTATTAGAGTTTTTGTACCAGAATGGTTCCCAGGACATTGCTGCTAAAATCACTAAAGATTAAAAAGAAAGGATGGAAATTGAATGTGCAAGCACTAGAGAGTTCATTAGATGCATTGTAAGACTTGCAAATGCCTCTTGACAAGCAGGATGGGAAGTGTGAGACTCTTCCCTCCAAGGGTGAGTTAATAGGCCAGCCATTTCTGTCAAACCTTCTGTATTTTGGTGAGCAAGAGTATCACAAACTGGTGCATTCAAGAACCAGTGTCAACATGTAATCCTGTTCTGATATTTCTCATTATAGCAATTACACTGACGGGGAATTTCCCTGTATTAATTATATAAAGCTAGTAGATAAACATCTTGTTATTGCTCATTTTCTTTTTGAATCCAAAGTAACAAGTGCATGTGGGAAGAAAATGAGGAAGGCAGATTGCCTTCCTCCAATTTATTGGTGGCTAATCCATCACTTTAAAAAAAAAAAAAAAGGAAAGAGGAAATAAAAGTCTTGGATTGCCTGAGTGTATGTGGGAGCTGGCAAGGGGTCATGTGAAATGAATGCTGATTTTTCAACCCCTCTAGACTATGGCAGGGCATGATGCCTCTGTTAATATGTCCTTTTGTAGTCTTGAAGGGTTTTGCTGGTTTTGCTGGCATGGTACCCAAGTAGAGGCCAGTTGTATTGAGTAACATGTAAAACTGCCAGTGAGGAATGTAGTCCAGGAGATTATTGGGTGAAACATGCAGTCTTCATTGATTTCCTGACACTGCCATTAATAACAAAGCCAGGGCTTCCCATGAGTGCCTGAAGTTTTTATTCAGCACACTCAGCCAGTTCTAATTGTCATTCATCCTTCTCTGAGGGCTTTTTGGGGAGCAGGGAGAGAGAGAAAGGGCTTATGCACCTGGGTGTGTTGCAGTGGACAGGTTCTGCTCAACCTTTCTCAGCTGCACGGGCACGTCAGTGGAAAGTGCTGAGTGAGGCCACCTGGGAGAAGCCTCTGCTGGATCTCGTGTCAAGGTTCAGATGACACCAGGGTGAAGCCTGGTATTTCTGTCAGCTTCTGGGAAAATTGCGTGGGGCATCAGTGAAGGATATTTTGCTCAGTCCCCTTTGGTTATGTATGGGCTTGAAATGCAGAAGGGTGGCTCAGATTGTCAAAGGGGGTATAGCAAGGAGTGATCACATGGATAGATAAATTATACCAAGTCTGCTTTTCTAAATGCCACGTTCAGCCTAATTATTCCCAGACAGCATCTGGAAATCTTTAGAAAGGATTACATATGCAATTGGAGTCTGTGAAGTTTAGCTCTCAAAAACACTGTTACCCAATGTAAAGCCTCTATTTCTCTATGGACTCTTCCCCTACACACTCCCAACAGATCATAATCCTGTGAGGGGAAAAATATCTGTCTTACACATACATGTAATAGAGAGCTCCATTGCACTCTTCATTGCAAGACAGGATTAGATTTTTATTTGCTTCTTGAACTTTCCACCATTTCAGTTTGCATGCACAGACACAGGGTCATGTGATCCTGTTGTACTGGCTTATTAGACAGCATATTATTTAATGTATTTTCTGTTACCTCTCTTACCTGTTTCTATGTGAGTAAAAAATTCACAGTTGTTATTTAGGGGTCATAAACACTGTATTACCAAAGGATCAACAGGACAGTTTTCTAATTCCAGTGAGAAACTGAGACAAATAGACAGGACAGTATGCCTTGAGTAAAGTGCTAACATAAAATAAATATTTTAGTATAAATATATATGTGATATTAGGTTAAAAGGCACAACTTTGGGACTGTAATAGATTTGTGAACAGGATTCTTTTGTCTGTTGGTGCATATTCAGTTCTTTAGCTATTAGCTATTGGGAATCTGCTCTTCTTGGAGATGCTATTGTTGCCCACGTGCACATTTACATGGGACTGTTCCAAAATGTTCCTCACAGTTTAATGAAGCACAAGTGCAGGGCAGCCACTGCTAACTGGGCATGTGCTGCCCCTGCTGACACAGCATGGAATGCATTTGCTTTGCAGGTTCTTGCAGACACCTTAGAGGGCTGAAACTGCTGTCTCTCAATGTCCAAATTCAGCAAGGGCCACCCTTACCTTTCCTTTTCCACACCTTACATGTGTCCTGTAAGATCCTCTCTTGGCAATATGTTCTCTTCTTTCGGTAAGACCTTAAAAAATACAGGCAGCTTGTAGCCAAAAATACATTGAGCTGATCTATTTTCTAAACATTTCAAAGTAATGAATGCATTCCAAGAATTTTGGCCAGATAATCCACAAACAAGCAAACATGGAAAGACAAATTCTTTTTTCCAAACAAGTTCTTTATACTTCAGTTAGTTGTAGAAATGTGACATTATAAGAGTGATCAGAACAATAAAAATAATTGAGAGGAGAAAGTTCAAGAAGAGGGAAACAGTGCCTGACATTAAAAAGAAAGGGCAGAATTATAGAACAGATTTTTAAAAGTAGTAAGGACAACGTATATTGGCATCCCTAAAAGAAATGAGATTAAAAATGCCCAACTAAATCATTAGTAAATCATTATACCTCTGGCTAATGTATAAGTATTACTGGATCTCAGTCATGTATAATATCAGGAAAAAAGCTAATTTATTTTTCATACCCTAAACTTATAACTGGCTTAGAGTTACAGCATTATTGGAAAATTGTTTAGAAATAAACTAAAGAAAAGGGACTATTGAGATAATCTTCCTGCAGTGCCAAAGCTGTACAGTCAATACTGTAATAATAATAATAATAGTAATAATACCCTTTATCCTTGATATTGACATGCTAGGAGTATTGAACGTCATTGTGTCCAAAAAGCCCACGTGCAAGACTAATCTGTGAACCCAGGAGCTTGAGGTGAGCTGTTTGTAGCCACAGGAGGAAATTAGGCTGCCTGTGTGGCTGGACAAGGGGAGCAGTGTGTCCTGCTCTTGGGACCAGGCTGTCCTCAATTGCTCTGCTCTGCACGGGGCACCGGGGCTGGGGAAGTCCCGGCCGGCGCTGCAGCAGCGAGACCTGAACCCAGATCCTGCCATTGATCCCCCCCCGTGCCCTTTCCTGGGAGTGCCTGGTGCCAAGTAAACACAGTTATTTGTGTGACTTCTCCCTGTTAGATCCTGCCTGTGGCCTGTCAGGCACAGAGGCAGCACCTCTGGGGCTGTGCTTGCTATCAGCTGAGCTTCTGCAAGTTTAGCTCAATTGCAGTCGTGTCCCAGCTTAAGTGCCTGGGAGCTTTCCATGATTTACAGCGTAATGCCAATCTGAAGAGGGCTGCAATGGGAGATTAACTTGTAGCAGCAGCATACTGATTGGGGCAGAGCACAAAAATAAGAGTGGAAGTAAGCAAGATCAAAGATTAAACTCTAAACACCAGTAGATACTTTCAGGGATTACCTGAGACTGACCAAAGAGAAGAAATGTGAAACGGACTATAAAAAAATCTCAGAGATTGTTCCTGTCCTTCAGGAAAGAAAGGGAGAACTTATTACACACATGGTGGTCATGTCTGAAAATGTAATCCTTGTGTCTGAGGAGATACGAGGGAAGAAAGGAAAGATGAACTCCTTGGGTTGTGACATTTCTCTACAGGCAGAATCTGGGGTATTTGAGGGATCTCATAAATTGAACAGGGCACTGAAAAAATAATTTAACAGCTTATGTAAATAGCAACATTTTTAAATTAAAGCTGGGGCTTGGCTATAAAACTCCCATGTCTGAATATGAGCTATGCTGTGAAGCAAGGTTAGTGAATCTAAAAAGACAAGAAAAGAAAAATGTGAGGTTCAATGAGAAGAGGAAATTCTTCACAGGTTGACTTATATTTGCAAGAAATAGATAATGTGGACAAACCAGGAAATTTAGTTATTCAGTCTCTGTCCATGTTCTTGTTGGCACCATAGGAGCATTTTAGTTCTGCAAGCCCAAAGATTTGTGGTGGTATTGCTGCAGAGGAGCCAGATCACAGTACACTCAGGCCTGGGTGCAGTACAGGAGGGAAAATATCTCCTGCCAGTTACATGGGGGAATGAGGCTTTGGGTGTTTGCCTCTGCACGTGAACGCCTCAGACACAGAGAGATTTTCAGCCTTTGAAAATCTCTTGAAAAATAGGAACAGAGAGATTTTTAACCACTGAAAACTGGTCTTTAAAAACCTTAGTAATAACAGGAGTTGGAGCAATTCCTTGTGGGAGCTGTTGCATTGCCTTCTGTTTCACCTGTGCACATGGAGATCATTGCTGTTTTCAGGTGTGGTGGTTTTTGTGTGGCTAACACAATCTATAGAGTCATAATAATTTAAGAATTTATGCTAGCGGATAACATGATTTGCAAGCTGAGCTTGATTTATTTTCTAAGAAATTGAAAGATGGTGAAACAAAAGAGAATGTAAGAAGATATTATTTGCAATCAGAGATTGTTCTGATTCCTAAGAAATTAAAAGGCTTGCTGAAATAACCCCCAGAATTTAACAAAAAATTAAAATATGGAATAATTAATTCCCTTCAGGCAGTTCACAATTCTGAGCTACAGGTACTTTACTTTATCTGAGTAGCTTAGCTTGACCTTCAAAGTCAGGGTTGCTGGACACAAGATCCTTTCACTGACTTACATGCAATGTTTATCATTGAAAGGCCCACTAAACCAATATTGTGGAAATAATTTACTGGTTTAGATTGTCTCCTATTTAAATCTGCAAGTTTCTTATGATACTGGTGAGATTTTTGCACCATCTGGTTTCTCAGAGATAAGGTCCCCTTTTCTCTACAGCTGACAAACAATCCTCTCACCATACCTGTCACTGTATGGCATTGCATAACACATGTCTAGGAATGCAGTTAAAAAGCAAAAAAACTCCATTGAATTAGAATATTTTTCCTTATTATTTTATGCTATTGTGCTGAGATAGTAATGCATTATTTTTCATCCATGCATTTAATGTTTCTTCTATTTTATTTATTTTGGCATGTGTCATCTGTTGCTTCTGCAAATATATGTATGAATATAAGATCATTGGTAAAATCTGTGTACATTAAGTGAGTCATATGCAGCAATTTTGGCATTGAAGCCTGTATTTACAAATCTAGTCTCTTAGACTTAAAAAAATAAATATATGTATATATATATTTGTTGAGAAACAAGCACAGACAGTGTTACTCATGGTTAAAGCTATGGAGGTTTTTTTTAAAATGAAAGTTATTTAATGGTGTGTGTCTCTAAGACCCAGGGAGAGTGGTGCAGTGCAGTTCTGTAGGGGAAACAGGTAAACTGTGCAATGAGGATAAAAAATAAACTAATGAAAAATGAGACAGTTGAGCTCTGCCATGTTTTGTAGGATTTGCAATCCGTCATCCTTGGCTTTACATATTCAGAACAGTTTGCTTAACATTTTTTCAGGAGGGAAGGAAAGCTAAGATGTTGATATAGCTGAAATATTCATGTAAAGATACAAAAGTAGGGACTAAAGCAGTTACAAGCTGCAGACTGTTTTTATGTTCTCATGTTCACTCAGAGAATTAAGGCCTTCACTTAGTCTGTGTTTCCTGTACTCATGTAGTCTGTATTTCTTTTCCCCCATGAATTAATGTTTATCTATGCAAATATTAAGTCCATCATTTTCTTCTTCCTCCTCATGATCATCAGTAAAATGTTTACAAATATATTGTTAGATCCTGTTACTCTCAGTGAAAAAAAATCTTCTTATTGTTTAACAAAATGTAATTATTTATTGCCC
>JAYDZK010000274.1:29364971-29383764 GCA_034509185.1 Euphonia xanthogaster
AAGTACCTGGTTACCATGGCTCTGGGCAGCACAACAAACCTCTCAGCACAGCACTGTGCTGGAAATGACTCTCACAGCAACTTTATTAAATATTTAACTTCAGAAAAACTTAGCAGAGGTGCCACAACCCTCATTTTCCAGGGATTTCCATGTGCTGTGTGTAAACACGGGTGGCTTCCATGTGACCAGGTGTTCAGCCACAGGACCCAAAGATGAATCTCCTGGTCTCTCCAGTGACTGAATCGTGCTCTGCTGGGGCATTTCTGTCTGTTGGGATGAGGGTGCTGAGTCTGACAAATTCAATGAGGGACTCCAACCTCAGTCTGGCCATCACCTTTCTGGGGAGGGGTTTAATTGCAATTCTAGGCATTCAATTGTTTGGATGGAAGGAAGATGGCTGAGACTCCTTTCTCTTTCTCCCTCAGTTGTGGATTCTGGATAAGACTTTTGGAGCATTTTAAAAAACAATATTAAAATGTTAATATTATCAGAAAAAGGACATTGACTCTAGGTCAGTGATACAGATACTTGCTTCAGCTGGAGAAAGTTGAGGTTAATCCTTAGATTTATGGGCATGTTCCTCTTAAGCAGTTTTAATATTCACCCTTTTTCATGAACCATATGTAAGACAGAGCTAATTATACCAGGAGTGTCCGCCATATGTTAAGAACAGTTGAAATGTCCCCAGTTTCAAAAAGCAATGTAGAAGCTCCAGGTTTTGTGTATTTTCATGGTACAGTAGGGGAAAGTTGAAGAAAAAGTACAGAAAAATAATTTTAAAACCCCAGGAAAACAGAAGACATTAGGTGGAAGAACCTGAAAGTTATGAGTGTGCAAATCTTGTAAACTCACCCACGTTCCTCCTTATTGCTTACAAAGCTGGGAGGAACATATGACAGCTGCTTCCAGGCAGGGTGGAAATGATGAGTCGGGGAGAAAAGAAAAAGAATTAGGAAAAGACATCTTATTCTCAAAGTACCTGCTGAAATGCGGAGGAGTCTGTCATCTGGCACCCATCAGCATGTAAACCCTGCAACAGACACAAATAAATCCCAGAGGGAAGTTATCAATACTTCAAAGACACCAAAGTTCACAGCTAGCTAGCAGTAGGCAGACCTCAAAAGTTTATCATTACAGAAATATGAAATATACTTGCCATGAATGAACAGTCACAAGATTTAACTCTTTTTCTGCTGCTTCTTAGAATGGTTAATTTTTTCTTAGTTAGAATTTGATGAAAACCTTGTGCTAATAAGCTTTAACCTATGTGATATCCATGAAACATTCATTATTTCCTATTTGCCACTCAAACCACGTGCTTTTGTTTTTGCTTCCCAGTTGGACAAGTAAAATATTCAGGAAAAAACAATCCTATCCCTACACCAAATGCTTATAAACTTTGTTTTTCTGTGAAACCTTAACTCTTTGTGAGAACTATACAGGTATTAATATAGGGAGCAGCAGTTCTTCAGCCATTTTTGAAAACAGAATCTTAATAGTCCAGATGTTCATGCATAGTAAATAAAAAGCAGCAAAAACATGAATGAATGGAGCAGCTGCTCAGAATGAGAAAGAATGTTTGCAAACATCATTTTGAAGTATGCAATCAGTGCTGGTTCAGAGGGAAAACTTGGATAACCAACAAAAAGTTTGAATAAGCAACTGAACATGTCAACAGTATTATCTATGCTATCCAAACTTTGAGACTATTCAGCTGTAGACTATCCAAACTTTGAAACTATTCAGCTGAAACACAACTTTCCTGTACTTTTATGATAACTTCTGCTCCCAAATGGATCAAAACTAGAGCAAGAAAAATGCTACCATGTTTGTGTTGATGTGTCTGTGTGAGGGTGCAGGGCTCCTCAGCCACACGCAGTTATTAGCATGACTGCCTTACTTTGTGGTGTTTTAGGTGAGCAGGTCCTGAATTTCCAATTAATGAACTGTCAGAAATTGGGCATAACTGGTGGGCAAAATGTCAGGGTATTCCACCTACTCCTCTCTTCTGAAATTCTTAAAAATAAGGGGTTTACAGATTGGTGAGTGGAAAGGAGTGAAATTTGCTGTGTTAATTGCCCTGATGAAGGCTGGCCATAGAGGCTGCTCCAGGAGCACATTGTGCCTGGATGAGGCCAGGACCTGCTGTGTGTGCTCACAGGTGCTGCTGGCATTGTGCTCATCTTGAGACCCCAGAGCAGGTTCTTGTCCCCTGCCTGTCTGTCCCCAGCAGTGAGACTGCAAGGAGGATCTGGAAACACGAGCTACACTTTCTGTCTTTGCAAATTTGCTGTTCTTTTCATTTTAGTGTGAGTTCAAGCTGACAAAGCACAACTGCTCCAGCCCAATTCAGAGGAATATTTCAACTTTCCCTCTCCAAACCCATTCTTGCTGAATGAAGCATGTGGTAAGTTCCATTTTCAAAATCCTTAGAGCTGAGCCTTTGCAGAGAGTTTCATGTTGAAGGGTCATGTTAACACCTGGGGCTGTCCGATGTTGGGTACACTTCCTGTTTGCCAGGTGCAACTTTGTGTGCCTGGAAAGCTTGCAGGAAAGCAGAGAGCAGCTAAAGGACAGTGAAAAGTGGCAAGGAGACCACTGAGAAGAATAAGGCACAGGCATTTAGCTGGCCTCAGAGGTGACAGAAAAACTAAAATTCCTCTTAAACACCCAGAGGGGATTCTGTAGAACTTGTTGCAATCCAGAAAGTCAATCTAAGATGCTGAGTGAAAAACAGAGTATCCAGGATGGACCGTGGAAACCACATCAGGGCAAAGAATTTTTTTCAACGTGGGCTTTTATCTTAATTTACATTACCCCTTTTATCTTAATTTACATTACCCCTTTTTTTTTTCTGTTTCTGTATTGTAGTTTGTGCTCTGATAAAACACTGCTGTAGAATTTAAAGCCCCATTGGGTTCTTGCTGTGCTTACTGTAAAGAAAAAAATACAGCAAGATGCACTCAAAACCTCTGAATAGCCATCTGGCCAATGCTGTCTGGCCCATTTATCCATCAAAATTAACTCAGTGCTGGTTCAAAGCTGAGCACCTGCAAACCACAGCAGATAATGAATTTCCTCTCTTTGCTTGCTTTACATCCCATCTGCAGCATTGTGCTCTGCTGCTGTAGGAACAACTGATTTTAACAAACTGATGGGTCAGAATGAAGTAAATTTTAGAAGGAAGAGTAACAAAATTAGCAAAAAAAATACTGGATGATTGATATTATTTTTCATGAACAATTTCCGAATTCCTCCCTTTTACAGGAATTATTTGTTTAAAATATTGGCAGCAACATTAATGCAAGAAAACCAAAAAATGCTTATATGTCTATACACACACAAAAGCTGGTTTCAACAATCAAGTGTCAGAAATTGAAGATGAGAGATGTAGAGAAGATCAGCCCAACTGGTTTGACTGCACACGGGCAGTACATAGCAGAGTTTTTCATCTCCTAACAGCAGCCAGTTTCTGGTCTTTGTTCAAATGCTGTTGCTGACTCAGATTTCCTATTTAATGTGCCTTGTCCAAAGTGCAATGAAGCCACTGCAGAGGTCCCATTCAGCTTTAATAAGCCCCAGTCTGGGCCCATAGCAGAATGGACACACTTAAAGGCATAAAGGCATAGCAAAATTAGAGCTCCACTGGGCCACCAGGGTCCAACAGGCCAAGTAACCACCAGGATAAGTGTGTGGGTTTGTGTCAGGAATTTCCTAGCTCCATCATTTTAAATTCATGTTGTCAGGCTAAAATCAACTCCCATTGAACCTACAAGCAGAACTCATACTGATGTAGCCTGGAGTTCCTCCTCATGGCTTTTATGTTTTATGGAAATCCCTCGAGCTCAGAATATCAAGGACATTTTCTATGTTGGTGTACAAATATCATCACACTTGCTGTCATTTTTTATTAGTTTTAAGATATATGGTCGTATTCCTGTTTTGACTAAGTATGCTCTAAAATTTCCAGTAATCTGTGGAAAAGAAGCCGACTTGCATGCCAAGTCAGCTTATTTTTTTCATTAGCCTTTGCTCCCCTTCTAAATTTTCTCTGTCAAAATATAAATATACAAAATGTTCATTTTGGCTCAGTGTCATCAGCAGCTCTTAGTGTAAGGTGCTGCAGCTGATGCCTCATTTGTTTGTGGTGATCTCACATCATCTGTGTTGTTCATCTTCTCTTTCAAACTTGGCTGACCACCTTTGGCTCTCCACCTTTCATCAGAGGAGAGGAATAACACAAAAAGAACTTCTTGCAAACTGTTTCGAAGCCATTTCCCAACATTATTGTAATGAAGTGAATGGGAAGGTGAGGGGCTATGCTCACAAAAGTAGCAGCACCCAGGAGACAGGTGGAAGTTCCTCTGGCATCTGGAGTTTGAGCTGCTGATGGGAGAATTTGAGATATCCTGTAGGGCAAGATACCTTTGCCTTCAGGGGCTTGCAGGGAGGGGCAGGATTTGCCTCTGCAGTGTCAGGGAGAGAAAGGATGGGAGCAGATGGAAACCCCAGCACTAAGAATCAAGGTACACAGGTTTCATTTCTGAATATTCAGTTGGGTTAGTCTCCAAGTTCTGGGTGGAGGTGAAATACTGAGCAGCATTGGCTTTGATGATTCTGCTTTAAATCTCTATGAGGACAGGAAGCTTTGCTGATGATTATAAAGGCTTATTGGGATATATTCACACAGGTAATGCAGCAGAAGTTGGTTATTGAGTAAAGCAAGACCCATAAAAGGGTTACATCTGCAAAATCTGAGTGATGGGGTAGATCTGATATTTCATATTTGAAGGGTGTGGAGTACATAATCCAAGATTTTAATTTTTAGTGAATACACTTTATGCATGTTTATAAACAGTTAACACAGCAAGATAAACACAGAGCTTCAGTTTAAACAGCCTACACTTTTTTCAGCTATTCCCTTTGATTTCCTGCTTTGTGCATCTAATGCTCAGCCACTACAGCTTAATTAGAAAATGCTGAGTATTATATCAATGAATGGTCAGAAAACTTGTAATTTTTTATCCTTCTCCCTCATTTGAAATCCCACATGGTGTATTTTTAAATGGAAACAAATCATTATAGTATGACTAGTCATAAAGCAATTTTTTCCCAGAGAACCATGTCATGAAAGGGCATATGCACAGAGCTGAGTGTCTAAAATGAGATCTTTATAGCCAGCTGAGACACTGAGAACAATGGACTGAGAGTGGTCACTAATGACATTGCTAATGACAGATACCATTACCTTAGAACAGATGTCAAAGTGAAATAGCATTATAGCCTTCAAGATGGACTGCCTTGTCCTTCTCAGTAAATCTATTAAGGTGGCTTGCCAGAACAGAACAGGGAGGTGTTTATTTTCTCTCCTTTTCCTGAAATGCAAAGTATTCTGTGCATTTGTAACATTTACCTGCAAAAAGCTCAAGTAAAAAAAAACCAAACAAACAAAAAAAAACAACCCAAACTACATGGGCAAAACAAGCATGTGGAGGAGTAAATATAAAATATCAGTGAGAAAACAATATGTATTTAAAAAATAATCATTCTGATTAGACCAACCTAGAATTAATCCATTCTAAGATCAAAGATAAAAATGGTGTCACCATGAATTAGGAAGAACAGGAACTTTGGCTTGCTGTAGCTGTACCTAAAGAGGGCAGAGAAATCTGCATGGTGGTGGGTTCAGGGCTTAATTTTAAAAACTGCATTTCTAAATTAGGAGATTAGAATTCTTGTGTCTGCTTATCTACAAATCTCTGTGAGTGTGATTGCATGGGTGGAGGCAGAAGTGCAACACCCTTATTAAGGCAGGGATATGCAACAATGCAGGAGTAAAAAGATTAAAACAGAACAAGTTACCCACGATTATCATTTTATTTCATTATTTCTTTTTAAACATATGAATATGTAAGGTAAATCTGATTTTAAAGTTGAAAATTGCATAAATGGAGCCAATTAAGCATAGAAAGGCCAAAAAAAAAGCATGTTGAAATGTATCTGGGGAAACTGTCAGAAGAAAAGCCATTTTGTATTTTTTTTTACTTTTTGATTTTGTGTTTTATTTACTTTCCATTCAGTAATAGATCCATAAACGTGTATCAAATTCAAGACATTACTACAATATGAATTGTATTTTTAAAGTACAATAAATACAGAGTGTATGAAGTCACTTCAGATGACTTATTTGGAACTTCAGATTGAGTTTTGTTGCAAATACTTGTCATACAAGCTGTATAGAAAGTTTATTTTCTAAAGTGTTACTTCTCTGTATCTGTAGGTTTTCTCTACTACAGCATTAGCTCCTATATGTGTTTATATTTCTGGTTCAATAATGAAAAAAAGAATGGCCATAGTCCTCTGGCTAGAACTGTAGCTTAAATGATCATTTCTGACAGCTAAATTGAGATATCCATCGGGCACACAAATGAATACCCAAAATACTCCTGCATTATTCACCAGCTTTATCTGGAAGATGTGCAGGGCCCCAGCATTATCATCTGCTGTTGTGGCTCCAGAAGTGCTTTGCAAGGTGCTCTGTGTGGTACCTACATGAGAAGGGTGGCTCAGGCCAAGGTGGATGCTTTTATGCTCTCAGAATCGTTCAGTCAAATTAAATCTGCAGTTTTGATGGGGTTCGAAGCTTGTCCTGGAACAGGGGTCACTTTGACATTGCTGAGGGAGGAACAGCACACGAGAGAGAATGTGGATCATAAAAACTTGGTCCAAAGTTCAGCGAGTGCCACGGGATTGTTTCCATTTCTGCTGATTTCAGAGTGCTCTGGATCAAGCTCAGTGCATTGCTCTCAGATCATACTCACAAATGCATTTCCTCACACAGACAGGAAATTTTGGTCCAAATTTTGCAGCATTCCTGCCATACAAATCAAGGGAACTTGTTATTCCCCTTGGTTATTTCATATCCTGAGTAATAAACAGGCAAACTGCCTCACTTCACATTTTGCTGCATGTACTGGTTCGTTATCTTTGAAGCAGGATTTTTATCATTTTGCTGCTGCACTGAACCTTGCCAAACGAATCAGCAGAGGAGAGTTAATGGAAATCCCTGTCCTTGCACTCCAAAGTGCCTGTTCTGCAGTAGCACTGGGGCCAGCAGGGGGAACATGAAAAATTTACCCAGACACACCCTTCCAGTGTGAGCTTCCAAGACCCCAGATCTGCTTTCAAGACAGGCAGCAGTGCTTGGAACTTGGAAGGGGCATTGGAAGGGGGATTGACAGCCTTTGCAGTGCCATGGAGAGAGGAGCTGTTCTGCAAAGTGACAGCAAGCCTGAGCAAGCTGAGGATGAGCCTAATGAGCAAATGGAGGCAGCATTCAGTGATTTCCACGAGGCCCAGTGGGGTCTGTTTGTTTGAGGCAGGATCTTTAATGAGCAGCTTGCTGCAGCTATGGTTATTGTCAGCACCTGTATCTGTCGCTGCTTATTGGGATTTCAGTTCAAACTGCTCCTGGAAATAGGATTTGGCTTTGCAGTCAGGGTTGGAAATTACTCTTACATGTTTCAACTTTGTACCATCTTTTCAGATCCTCAGCAAGACTCAGTGACAGAGGACTTTTATGGGCTCAAACGTGCTTGTGGCCACCAGGCACACAGCAAATCAGAGAACAGGTGTCAGGCCAGCAGCCTCCATTATATATTTCCTCAAATTAAAAGAAAAAACAAACAAAAAATCCACACGTTTTAATGAAGAGCCTCTGTGCTAGAGAGCAACAAATATTTAAGCATTTCTGCTTTGGGGCTCTAGACGTGTGAACCAGCTGAATACTCACCTTCTTCTATAAACAGGAATGTGAACATGAGAAAAGCAAGGGGGTTTTTTGAGTTTTCATCTATTTGAAAGAGATGTTCAGAGATAACAGCCATGTGGGTTATTCACGTGTGCAAGTAAGAAAAAAGAGACTTTCAAAAAAGAGCCTCCACATCAGGAGTTCCCTCAGTAATTATCTTCCTAATACTTCATTCTCTCAATACTTTTTTTCCTAATTTCAACACTGAATGTCTCCTCTCTTCCAAAATCAGCTGTGCCTCACCCATGCTCTGCTGCTGATTCTGAGAAGGCTGTCTGAGCATGTGAGCTGTGTAAGGGTGGGCGTTCTCTCAGAGCTATTTCATGATCAGGGTTTTAAAGAAACTTGAGGACATCAGAGATGGAGGACACTGTGCATGAGAAAACATGGCATTGAAATATTTTATCTTTTATTACATCCCTGGAAGACACATTGTTTAATTTCTGACTTTCTGTAAATTGTTATATAAAAGTGGGAGGAGGCCTAATTTTAGCTCACAAATTCCTAGGAGGGATTAAAAAAAGAAATCTGATTTTCCTGGCTAAAAATGTGAGTACAGTGGCATTAAGCTGATCCAGGTTCTGAAACAATGGTTCTGAACCAGTTTTATGTCTAGTGTATTTTATAACTCCCCTTTGAAAAAGATGGATTTTCTTTCTTGGCTGTTGGAAAAGAAAACAAATGGCTGACATTTGATCTGTTGGAGTACACGACCACATTTTACTAGTCTTGTAAAACAGACTGTCATAATCATGAGTGGAACTGTTAATTTCATCTCACCCTGAGGGATGGAAGCTTGTAAACTCCTTTGCTAATGCTGAGAAACCCTGCTCATTCCAGGAAAGGATTCTTCCACACCACATCCTCTGGAAGAGCGGCTCCCATTGCTGAGTTGTTTATGGACCAAACTGTCTCCCCCTGATTTATTTCACAGGAAGACACTTTATCTAAGCAATTACACTGTTGAAAATTATATGCCCTTCTGAGCTGCTTTGAACAGGCAGGGATTCAACAGGTTTGCCTTCTTACAGAACTGCAACCAAGTTACAAATCAAATTCTCTTCTCCAAATATTCACAAATGTGTGCATGCTTTTGTCTGTCTCTGCTGGAGGAAGACTAAAAGAAGGTGTGACTCTCAAGTCTCTGAGATTTCTTGAGTTCTTAAAAATAATTGCAAAGTCCAAGGTCAACGGCCTTCTTTCCTTTTTTTTTTTCTTGTTCTTCTCTTTTCTTAAATGTAATGAGAAGAAATATTTTAACAAAGCAAAGCCACTCCTCTCCCAACACTGAAGAGAAATAGAGGTCTTTCCCTGAGACTCCAACCTGGAGCTCCAAGAGCTTGCCCAGGAAGGGAGGTTGTTGGAGTTAAATCATTCCTTTTGACCAGTCATTTCTCTGGGTTTTTTCTGCTCATAACCATGCTATGTCAGGTTAATGTTCCAGATGGATGTGCTCTAAAAGCATCACACTGAATGCCTGTCTCTGAGAGATTTATGAGAGCCCAAAAGAGGCCCACAAGCACGGACAGGTGTGAGTGAACTTGGATGAAATGCTGGATTTGTCCTGATTCAGTTTTATCTCCAATACTATATCATCAGTCTTTTAAGGCTGAGAACTTAATGTGCCCTGAAATCTTTCATACATTGGAATGTATCAGTTCCAGCTCCTCATCGTAGGTAAAATATGCTTTTCTTACTCCTATCAAAGTACTGCAATGAGCTTATTGTTTCCAAAGATATCTTTTCTTCCTCTCCACATCTGGCAAAACAATCTTTATCTTTTATCTGAAACCATATGGTTGTAAAATGAGATAAAGCAGAAGAAAGAACAATCCTCTGATCTGTGGTGGTCTTCAGATACTGAACAAAGCCAACTATTTTCTCCAATCTAATAGGAGCCCTTTTTTTTCTGTTTTTTGGGGGATTTTTTCCCTTCATTTTGCAGTTTAGGTGCTCAGACTCAAAAAGCTTTAGGTTCAATAGAAGTGTCAGTAAGAAGCTGTCAGAATTTGGTGGATATTGACATTTTTCAGTCAAGCTATGGATGAAAACAGCAAAGATAAAACTGACACCATAAAACAAGGAGCAGAATCCTGTTCACGTTGCAGTCAATAACAGAGTTACTGAGATTTCACCCCAGGGGTTTGTAAAAGCATGTGGATGACCTGGGAGCCCTTTAATGGGGTTTTATGGTGCAAAGACACACAAACGCTTTTTGAAGTTTCTGACTGTGACCCAAATTGAAGTATTAGCTGGAATGGTGTATTGTGATTTTTCTCTTCTTGGTGTCTACACTGGAACAAGGGAACAACTCAAACAACCCACAACACCAGGGTTTGAAATCTCTGACATTATTCAGATGAGGGGGGTGGGACAAGGAACGAGTGTAAAAGGTTTTGTGCTTCTTTATGAACAGTTCTTGCTTGTGACATGCTCTTCTAAAACTTTGGGAAATTCACTCTCTTCACTGAATGACTGCAAATTGTCTCATAGGTGTTGTGTTTTCAGTCCTTCCTTATGACCCAGGCTTCCCTGCCACACTGCACCCTCAAACTGCAGAGAAGCTCCAGGGGCAATGTGTTTACAGCATTTTCTTCCTT
Organism: Euphonia xanthogaster; assembly: GCA_034509185.1. Taxonomy (NCBI): domain Eukaryota; kingdom Metazoa; phylum Chordata; class Aves; order Passeriformes; family Fringillidae; genus Euphonia; species Euphonia xanthogaster. The sequence goes on from JAYDZK010000274.1 coordinate 29,375,382, forward strand.
TGTGTTACAGCAGTTGAGAAACTAAATGAGAAACGGTCACTGGGTTTGTTTTTTTTTCATATACATTAATAAAATTCATACCACATTCATACAGAATACTCAGGAAACAATTAAGAGAAAAAATATATATTCATAGCAGGCTTCTGCCACTGAAGTTTTTCTGTCTCTCTGAAATACCCACTTTTTATGTGTATGGCCAAAATTCATCTGTATTGCAGTAAACAAGGCTGAGTTGTTCATCCAGTTCCCTTTGTGAAGCTCCAGTTCTTTAGTTTTTTATGTAGACTGACCATGCATGGAGAGATTTAGTCAGTTAATTAACTTGAAGAAATGAAATAACAAACAGCAATATAAAATGATCATGAAAAATAAAGATACCAGGAGCTCACAATATACACGTCTTACAGATTTAAGCATATGATTTGATTTTATTTTTGTTCTTAGCAATTCCTCAATAATAATGGTAATAACACTCAGTTTCTTTAGGATAAGAGATTTTGGGGAAAGCTTTCTTTGAGTATAATGAGGATGTTTCCAATGACATATTTTTTTCACTTATAAGAGAAGAAATTATGTCTGTCCTATATGTTTGATTTTTTTGAAGTTCAGACAGTCCATCCTATGGATTTAGGCTCTGGTTTCCAAAGCTGAGAATAATTCTAAGTGCTCTAAGTATTATTTGTGGCTTTCTTTTGTATTGTGTTGAAAATAACAACCTTCAAGATCACTGCCTTCCTTTCCTCATGCCATTTTGAGCTTGGCTACGAGATAGGCCATTGGATACAAAGGTGCCTCCATATTGTCTTATGTCTTTTCTTTCAAGCCCCACATTTTCTGGTTTCAACAACTTTGAAAGCTCCTTTTTTCACTACTGGTTGAATTTTTTCCCAATTTCTTTCTACTGTGCTGCTGATGCAGTGCAGGGAGTGCTAAACATTGTGTGCTGCTCAGCCCAGTGCAGGGCCTGTGCCTATCTTTGTTTAACAATTAACTGCTGTAATGACTTTCACCAGCTCCAGCTAAAACAAATGCCCAACAGGAAGAAAAAGAGATAATCATTCTTTAGCCAGACACACTGGGAACAATTAAAGGCAATGTTTTCCCCTTGCAGAAATTTGCAAATCCAAATTTCAATGCACTCTTTGTGTCCATAGGCTCCAGATCATCTTGGAATCCCTGGGTAGGAGCAGCTCTCTCAGGGGCCTGGGTTTTGTGTAGCAGAACCCCCAGGTAAGGCCAGTGCAGCTGTGACAGAGGTGCTGAGCCCATCCTGAGCTGGGTTGGGTTGTGCTTGGATGTTGGATAGATCAGGATATGGAGCAGTGTACAAGCATCTCATTTGTGAGAGGCTGAACACAAAGACACACGAAGGACAGCTTTAAGCTGTAAGAATGTAATGTAGAGAAGATAGTGCTCCTTTAATCCCAGAAGTAGAAATATTTGTTGCTAAGAGGAAAGCTTAATAAAATCATTTGAAGTTTAAGGCTGCCAGTAAGCAAGCTTTAAATGTGCCTGCTTGGTAAAGGACATCTCTTCCCTGCCTCTTGATGATGGGAGGTGATGTCAACCTCTGCCCTGCCTGAGAGCTCCACACAGCCAGCCCTGAGGCACACCGTGCTTTCAGTGATCAAGCACCAACACCTGCTGCCTATAAATAATAACACCAATATCTGCTGCTTGTAAATAATAGCAGCAAGCTGAAGACCTTAAGCTTTGGCTACAGGACACATAAGATGTGTGAGGTCATATATTGGACCATGGGCATCAAATGTACCTGATCATTCATTTTGAATTCATTCTAATCATGCATATTTGTGCTGGGGCAAATTGTTGTTAAGGGCAGCTCTTTTTCTCTTTATCCTGTGTGTTTTGCAAGCTAATACTTTTATTGAAGTGTCAGTAGTTTGTATGTGCACTGGCAGCTTGCTGCAGGTTCCACAGTGGTGTAAACATTCTCTCAGTGTGCCCTGTGCATGTAGGATGTGCAGGAACCAGTCAGAAGATCACTAAAATTAGAGGTGAAATTGATCTTTCAGTGTAATTGTGCCACACTAAGTGTAAGGAAGCCCAAATTAAATGAGCATGCTTTTCTTTAACTTTTTTTCAGATCCCAATAATTTTTCCTTACAAGGGAAAGGAATATTTAAATAGAGTGTCTACAATGGCTACAGATCTAAAGCAGTGGCAGGTCACAAGCAAAACCAGGGTGCCAGTAGTAGGTGTTGGGGGTAGCTTGCCTATTTGACATCCTTTGGACATCCCCATAACTGAAAGAGTGAGATGAACACACAGTGCAAATTATGTCTAGGGCCACATCTGCTGCAGAGAGGAGCAGGTGTCATTCCCACCTTGTTGTGCATTGCAGCACTTGGTGTGGTTTCATGAAAAAAAGGAGCTTGTAACTGAGCCCTCCCAGGAAAGTATAGAGGGGTGTTGAACAGAAGGATTGTTCAGGATGGAAGAGATCTGCAGTGATCAGCCTCCTTCTGAAGGCTGTTGATTTGCCTGCTGCTGCTCAGCCATGGTGATCTGGCCTCTCCTCAGCTGGCACCCATTTCATTGACCTGAGAATTTGGGGAGCAGAATGAAATGCTTTCTTCCTATTTTTAAGTTTCTTGCTTCCTACAAAGTGAGTCTGACTGGGCAGCCCTGCTTTGTCTGCTCACATCTCCACTCTCCATCCCACTCCTGTGTGAGTGGCAGGCAGAATCTGGCTCTCAGTGAGTTGAATGCACAATTGGATTGGGAGCAGTAGCAAATCCCACCATCCCACTGCAGCTATGAGCTTTTAGTAAATAAATGGGAAACATTTCACATAATTAAATACCATCTTAGGAAACTGGGAAAAAAAAAATGCCCTAATTTAGAAAAGCATTCAGAATTGCATATAAAACATGCTGCTTGAATGTATTTTATAGTGAATTTGCAGCAGAAGCACACATCTGAATACATTCATGAAAGATCACACTCAGCGTAGGATCTTTCAATCTGCCTGGTTTTCTGGTGGGGCAGGCTGCTGCTAACACTGCTTTAATAGCCTTGCCACATCCAAACTTCACCTGACTACCCCCCTGCCCCTAAAACCTCCCATTTAACCAGGGTTCTCATTTTATCAATCACATTTTGTAATAGAAGTCAGTTTTGTGTGCCCCAAGCGGGTAAGCATTTCCATCCTTATATCAAGAATTAAGCATCTCCTGAGAAGGAAGAGAGGTCAAGTGCTGTAATAAACCAGATTCCATCAAGAATGGGAAAAAAATGCTGCTCTGGCCAAAGCTAAATGGAAGTATATCTGGATTGGGATGTGATATGAAAGAGTAATGAAGAAGCTGAAGCTATTTCTAGGGTTGATGCCCACTGTGGCTGATTCCATCTCATTCTTTCTGACACTGTTATTTACCCTGAATTACAGTGGAAGCTCTTAATACATGCACCATGCATTCAAAAGGCCAGGCCCACAGCCAGCTCCAAGCACCTTCATTTCACAACACACATCTTTGCCTTTTGACTACGCACCTTAAAAACAAATTGAGCTCTTGGAAATGCAACCTGACTGGGGCGTGAGCAGGAGCTAAGTACATGCAGGATGTACTGAATAAGAAAATAGTTTCATTGGACTTGTGGTCCAGAAAGAAAAGTGACTCTGGGAAATCTGTCAGCATATCCCTGTAGCTGAGGAGGTTACTTTGCCACATTCATTACACTAGAAAATCTATTCTTGATTTCAGTGGAAATGCTATTTTTCACTGAAAATTTCTACTTGGTAGCATACTACAATATTAGTTCCATTTAATCTATGAAATTACCAAAGAAATAAAATACCAGTTTTATTTTGTAGCAGAAACACAAGGCTGTATTTATTAGCTTGATGTAGTATTCCTTTTGGGCAATTAATCTGGTAATTTTATTTTTTATTGAAGAAAAAAACAAAAAAACCCTGTCCCTTTCCTGCTCCTTGCACATTCTGAATATCCAACTGACTGAAAGAGATGAAATAAAACTTTGATATTTATTATGAACAGGACACATATTGCTTGAAGTAAAACATAGCTTTTAATATAATGAAATATAATACACTATTTAAAATATATTTTATCACATTGTTTTAATTTCTGATGGAATTATGTTGAATATCAGCATTAAAGTCTAATCTTAAGAAAAAATATTACCTCCTTTGCAGACTACAACAGATGTGGCTGAGAAGAGCAGAGGTTTATATCAATAATGTTCACACTCTTGGTAGTTGGGAAAAGATGACCTATGGGATACTCTGGGGCATATCAGTCATAAGTAATGATGAGAAATTTCATCAATTTCTGAAGAATTACTTGAAAATCTTCATTCCTACTGTTTATTTTTACGGTCATGTCTGAAAAAAATATTTTTGGGCAAATGATGTTTACTCCTAATTTTTTTTTCTGTAATGCTGTATTTTTCTGTATTGGCCGAAAATTCACCTTTTTTTTTTACAGTTATAAAAACCAATTCTATAAGGGCTATTATCTGTACCTACAAGCTTTGTATTTTCTATGTCATACAGCTACAAAATATAGACAAATCAGGACATTATTATAAGTGCCATCCACCTGACACTTTCAAAAGCACTGGTGTCACTGCTGGGTGTTCCCCTACAGGGACGTGCTGTCCTCTCAAAGCAGGGCTGATCAGCAGGCCAAGAGCTTCTGAAAGTGCCCCCCAGCTTCCTGCTCTGTGTGCTGCTCTGCCTGCCTGCATTATTAAGTGGGAATAATTATTTTGAGATTTCCATTTTTAGAAGGAGACATCCTTCCTTGCCTATTACTCAGCTGAACCACCTCATATATCTGTGCAAAAAAAAGAAAAATGGGCAGCAGTCTGGATAATTCCCTGAGCTGTGTGTTGAGTTCCCTGAATCAGGTCAGCTGGAGCTTCAATGCTTATATTCTGTGGCTGATTATGGATATCAGTTTCTCAAAATGCTTCATCACTGCTGAAATTAACATTTTATAGTAAAAAATATTCTCATTTCTTTTCATATCTTTCACCCATCATGGTTTCATCACTATTACTGCTGGCTTTTTATGCAAAAAATATTGAATCTTAGGTTTCAGTTTTTACTTTTTTCTTCCTGAACATACTAGATGAAACTTCTCGAGAATAATGCTTTACTCTTGAAGATGAATCAGCTTACATTGTTATTAGAAAGATTGCCAGGACAGAAGCAACTTGATTTTCATAATATTTCAATTGAAGTGGATAAGGAGATTTTTTTCAGCTCTTTTGGGTTTTGACAATTTGAAAAAAGGAGAGATGTAGTTGTAAAAGGTATATTTAGGGATTTCTGGACAGACCTAAACCTGAAGTGTAAAATTCCATATCATGGCTATTCAGCTGTTCTCTGCAGGCATGTTTTTATTTCTATAACTTAAAGGTTATTACCTACTTAAGAGTATACATGTTATGAATTCTAGGTGTGAATAACCATAGTAAATGCAAATTATATGGTCTGAGAAAATTAACAACTCTCAATATTTTTCTCAGAAAAATAATTTTAAAAATTAAGTACCATGATGTATTGGGTTGAATTGTTTCTCTCTGAACAAAGGTTTTGTCTGTACTCCCCCACCTCCAAGCCAGTCGAGACTGGTGTATGCCAGCAAATTCAGTCTTTGCTCCAGGCCTGGGGGGAGCCTTGCAAGCCATCCTGCCACCAGGCACAGGGGGAAAGCCAAGGTCAGTGCTCCACAGCCTGGCTTGCCCATGGCAGCCTCACCAGCACCCACAGGCACATCTTCCTTTTGCTTCTTCAAAAAACTTCTGGTGTAAACATACAGAAAAATAAAACTAAAGCTTTGTTTTCATCATTAAAAAAGCAATTCACTAAGAGGAAAATGGGAACATTCTTCAGGAGACTTGTGGTGTTCAGTCTTCTAGAAATCTACAGAAACTGCATCTGTAGAAAGATTTTTTTTCCTGTTTACCTTATTTTTGGGCAAAGATCACTCTCTTGCCTTGCCTACAGCCACTCTCATATTGCTTCTAAGATTGATGAGTCAGCCTCATGTGCCTAATATTAAATCACAGATCTTAGGTCACCTCATAAAAAGATAAGTGTCATTCCAGTAAAGGGACAATGTCAGAAAGTGACTTATTAAAAGATCATCAACATGAAATCATCAGGATGGGTTTGGGAGTTTTTAAATCCTTGTTTTTCATGAGGTGTAAAATGATATGGGACACAAGGATTTGATGTGTGATGCAGACACCTGACATCAATACAGAGATCTCACCATGGCCTGGCCTTCACAAAACTGCCATTGAGAGGGAAAATATTAGTCATGGTGGAGAGGGCTTTTCATGGTCTCAGCTCCAAGTTGCTCACGTGGATTATGCTCTGTAAAATAGTGAGGAAAGAACTGAAACACAAAACAGAATGCTAGGTGTAGGTTTGGAGCTGTATGGGCGTTCTCAGGAGAGCTTCCTGAGGTGTGCAAGGGCTTGGGGAGAAAGGCAGCAGGTGTAGGTCAGAATTGCTCTCAGTCTGGACACCTGTGAAGAGTCAGCATTGGGAGCTCTTCCCACTCACTGATCAGTCCTTAGGGATTTGTGATCACAGGGACACACTTGTGAGGGAGAGTCTCCTCAGGGCTGACTCTCCTTTTGTACCTCCAAAGCTGAAGGACAGGGAGGGAGAAAGAGCCACAGCAGCTGAGGGGCACATGGGGTGGGGACCAGCAGGGCCATGGCAGTGACTCTGTGTGAGCATCCATGGAGTGGCAGAAACAAGAACAGGGAATGTGCCACAGCTCTCAGTGTGTGTGAGCATCCATGGAGTGGCAGAAACAAGAACAGGGAAGATGGGAACATGCCATAGCTCTGTGTGTGTGAGCATCCATGGAGTGGCAGAAACAAGAACAGGGAAGAGGGGAACATGCCACAGCTCTCAGTGTGTGTGAGCATCCATGGAGTGGCAGAAACGAGGATAGGGAAGGGGGAAATGTGCCACAGCTCTCAGTGTGTGTGAGCATCCATGGAGTGGCAGAAACAAGAACAGGGAAGGGGGAAATGTGCCACAGCTCTCAGTGTGTGTGAGCATCCATGGAGTGGCAGAAATGAGGATAGGGAAGAAGGGAACATGCCACAGCTCTCAGTGTGTGTGAGCATCCATGGAGTGGCAGAAACAAGAACAGGGAAGAAGGGAACATGCCACAGCTCTCAGTGTGTGTGAGCATCCATGGAGTGGCAGAAATGAGGATAGGGAAGGGGGGAATGTGCCACAGCTCTCAGTGTGTGTGTGCACACGTCAGACACCAAAGAATCTCCCTGTGGAATTTGCTGCAGCAAGATTTAGATGTTTGTCCTTGGACTGGTTCCTGTTGTTATTAACTGGAAGTGCAATTGGCTTCTCAGAATTTTGCACAGGCTTCCTTTAATGTCCAAGTGATGTAATGAAGATGTAAAGTAAGTCTCAAATGCAGGTTTTGTGGCACTTAAAAATTTCTGAAATCCCTTTTTAGTGTTGTAAAACTGATCTCCCCATTGTGAACTCATGCAGGCATGATCTCACCTTTGGCTTAAAAATCTTTGCATCTCGCCAAAGACTGTTGCTATTCCTCACCTTTTGAATATAATCTGATCTTCTCATGCAGCTCTAACAATAAGATTTTTTGATGGAGACAATTGCAGAAAATAAGTTGGCACAAGGGAATGTAAAATGACTGGTAATTTTGCAGAAAAAAAATATGAGCACATGACCTCTGAGGCTGTAGGCCAGCAAATGTCTTTGCCTAAAGCTTATAAGAAAAACTGAGACTTTCTAAAACATTTTATTTCCCTTCCTAGTGTTAATCCTCCAAAGTGCATTCTGATTTTTGCCTTTGCTAATAATTTTATCCTCATTAAAGGATACCATTGTCATCAGAGATTTTCATGTGGCAAGCTTGCTTCCAACTATTTGTTGAAGGGATAAAAAAATGCCTTCTAGACCTCTCCCGTGTTTGACTAATGCTTCCCTGCACAGTTGAGAGCCCAGGAGCTCCCCCAAATGCCAGCTCCATGACCATATCCCCAGCTAGTCTCAGCCTAACTCAGCAGCATCATTACATGGCACTGCAGTCTACAATTCAGATACAAGTCCTTAGCCCTTGGCATGTCACTGGTAGTAAGATCATCTCTTTCAAGGTAAAAAATGAAGCACTAAAGAGGCATTGTAAATTTTTTAGGACATTATTTGTATCACAAAGGAATTTCTGTCACTTAGCAACTGCTGCTAATTTTAGCAGCAGTTTAGCTATATACTCCTGCTAAACTGGAGTTTAGTTATCATATAGTTAGTATATAATTTTATATAGTTAGTATATATAGTTTATATAAAATTATATATATATATATAATTTTATATAGT
>JAYDZK010000274.1:29383864-29401211 GCA_034509185.1 Euphonia xanthogaster
CTATATGCTCCTGCTCCAAAAGTATCTTTGGGCATCTTGGTTTTGGGTATAAAAGCCACAGCATTGCAGTGGCAGAGACTGCTTAGCTTACCATGCCAGCACTGGATGGAGGGTGTAAGGCTGGCCTAATCTGAATAATACATCTGAGTTTGGAAGAAAAATGTATGTAATGGAGCTATACACACTATTTATAAATATGTGATGGACTACTGTGGTCACTACAACCCATGTTCCAAGTGAAGGTAAAAGACACGGTGCAAAACTGGACAAAAATCCTTCTGCTCCTTCCCAGGAAGCCTCTCTTTTTTATCAACAGATATTTCCCAGTAAAGGGCAAAGGTTTGTTCTGATTGTACTGATCATATTGATTGCATTTAAACCAACTGCTTTGGATACATCAGTTTTAGGAAATATCACTTCAAAAAGTATAAGGCAATTCAAAATTTGCCTGTGCAATCTGGAGCCCAGGATGGAATTTATAATGTTCCAACTTCCAGCCTGCTGGACTATTAGCATGAATTGCTTCCTGAGAATGCTACAAGCCAAGCATATTAAGATTTCTTTTCTCCTTAGTACAACCCTAACACGATCATTATGGAAAGCTGATATGAATCTTGTTGTTCTACAGTCAGAATTGTAAAACACTTGGATTTGAATAAATGTATTGCAAGCAATGTTCATATTTGTAGACATCTTTAATATTTCGTGCATGTAAAAATAATTTCCCCCTTTCTTTTCCCATGTACTATAAAGCCTAAAACCAATATGTAAGATAACAATTGTCAGCTAACTCTCCTACACTGATGTTAACTTTACAGAATTGTGAGGATGTGCTTGAATTTTCATCTAAAGTTGTTACATAAACCAGAATCAAAACATCTAAAATATCTTTCCTATTACATTGTACAGATTTGGCTGAGAAGGTAGGAAGAAAATGTCATTGTTTTGTGCAAAATAAAAGAAATGGCTGTTGTAGTGCTGGTGCATTTTATATAGATAAGTTTCTGTTTGGTTTTTCTTCCCTTAAGTATCCATGTTTCCATCCACATGGGATATGAGGTGGAACTTGGTGTCCCAAAACTGGGATTCCCTTTGGTGGGGACATAGCTTGTTTTTCCATCTAGACTCTCAGCAGGAAATGACTGGAAGCTCAGTCACTCAAATGCACCATGGAGGTTCTGAAGTTCAATGCTGATGATAACAAAGGTAATTAATAGTGCTACTGTAATCATTATAATGTCAGATTTTTACAAATTCACTTGTGACTTTAATAAACTTGAGGGTATTACAGGCACTTTTATGTACATGTGTGGCTTAAGAATAAAGCTGCTGATTATTTCAGTCTTGTTTCACTACATGAAAATCTGGACTAATTAAAGAAATTTCTAAGAACTTCTGCTTCCCTTTAAGCAGAATTCAGGACAGAAACCTGGGGTTTCTCCTCAGAATCTACACTTGGCATTTCCATACCCAAACTCTGGAATTTCAGAGTTGCTATATTGTTTTTTCTATTCAGTGTGCTATAATCCACATAACATTTAGGAGACAATGAAAATGTGAGTAACCATGACTGAGAGATGTTGATTTGCAACTTTGGCAGGAGTTTTAGTTATGTGCTGTTGTATATCTGTATATAAGCTCTACATGGCCCAGTTAAGGAAATTAATGGATTGATAATTAAGTTTCTAGAAGCAAGTGTGGGAGGAACCATCCTGGGCAGCCAGAGCAGTAGCAGGTAACACTTAATGCAGTCACTTCCCCAAACCTATCTCTATTGATTGTGTCCTCAATTCCCTGCAATGTCCAATACAGCTGGTGTTGAACACTGCAGGGGGCAATCCAAACAGAAATATTTCAGCTTCTCATTAGGAAGGGATGGATCCTCAGCAGGCCTCTTCTTTCTCCTGATCTGCACTCGCAGGGTTTGCATCCCAAACCTGGCGATTATATTTGATTTATAGCGTTGTTGAGTGCTGAGGAGGCAGAGGCAGCTGGGTGTTTCACAAAAGTAGTCCCTTGCTGTGTTTTAGAAGCTCTTTCAAAATTGTATTAACTCTCCTAAAATTAAAACAAATCTACTGGAGCAGGTCTCTGGAGGTGTCTTAATTCAGCCCTCTGAATTGTGAGAACCCCATTTTGTTGTGTTACATTTGTTGGATGGGTTAAGGGTACAGATTGATCAGTCTATGTATTATCAATTTATCCTATCAATCTAAATTTCCTACTGATTGGACTGAAGTAGACTTGTGTGAGTGCTCTGTTGCAGTGAGAATAGATACTTCTAATAATCTGCAACATTTTGTTTCCAGCTGAAGCTCCAATTGTCGCATATTCCCTGCGGAGTATGTTTGCATTTTTCAAACATTTGTAAAGTATCCAAATTTATTTTGTGTTCTGAGATTTTTCCAATATCATTATTTATTGTTAACAGGTTAAGAACAAAATCTTCTATTTCCATATAAAAAAGGAAACAGCAGTTTTTGAGAAGTGAAGGATTGTGTGGAGAGAAGAGGAGCCTTTGATTTGTTTTTTTTTTTAGCATTGTTAGATAACCATCTGTAAATAAACTAAAACATGGATTGAGAACAGGGTGCTCTTAATCCAATTGTAACAAGGCTTTAGCTAATAATGCTTTGATATTATTTTAACAGGGGAATTTAGAGCGAGTCCCTTCTAGCTTTGGGATTGATTGAAATAGCTTCCCCTGAAGCACAAAGCATGTCTCAAGCCACTTTAGAGGTAGGGAGTTCTGAATTCTGAACATAAAATGCTCTTTATCAAAACAAAAGTCAGTGGCAAATCCATGGTACTTTTCCAGCTATAACTTCTGCTACTGTTGTATTAAGTTTTTTGCCTTGCAAGGAGTTTTTTTCTGTTAAGAAAAAAAAAAAAAGACATAATATCACAAACATCTGCACTGATTCAGCTGAGGCATAAAACTTCTGAAGCCAGTCATTGATTGTCAATTGCAGTGTTACTTCTGTCAAAATAGCAATAATTTTTATTTAGTGGTTTCTTTGGATAAGCACACAAAACAGCAACTTGGAAGGCCCTACACCACCCTCTCTCCAGAACAATTTGAGGGCAAATTTTGGTCTTTTGTACTTGCATTAATACAGGTCCACAGTTCCTGCAAAGAACAGACCAATCCATATCATAATCAAAAGCTTTGATTTCTATCACTTTAGCATTTTATCACTCTACTGTAATAGCCAGATAGATGCAAAAGGGCACCCACCATTTCAAAAATGTGTTGCTTGCATACAGAATATCGAGGAAGGGTCTGCCAAAGTGCCAGTTAAGAAAACTTCTCAAGTTCTAGGTGATTGCTACAAATGCAGCTTGAGATTGTGATGGGTTCCTAAGTGGGAGCAAACAGGGATGTCCATGGGCTAACCCTCAGTGCAGAGTGAGACCTTTGAAAGGAAATTGCTCTCATGAAAGAGCCATCCTTGCTTTTGGTTAATTCCTGATGTTCTGCAGAGTGATGTGGCTGCAGCAGGCAGCCTGCTCTGCAGGAGAGGAGGGGATTCCCAGCCCTGGGGCTCACACCTTCAGCCAGAGGCAGGGCCAGACCTGCCCCTGCACACAGGCTCTGGTGTCTTGTGGGGAGTCCACATGGGAAGAGGAACTGGCTCCTCAATTCCATCACCATTTCTGCACGGCAGAAACGCCCTGTGGCACCCAGATTTGCAAAGAGGTGGGAGTGAATCAGGGCAGACACAATTACTGGAAAAGAGGAACTTATCAGATCCAGCCTCAGTGAGCTGGGCTTGCTGTCCTGAGCTGACTTCTTATCTGGAATCATTTTCCTATGGCTTCCTTTGGTTTGTGATTGTTTCCTCTTTGTTATTTCAGCAAGTATCCCAGTTCCCTTGCCTTGGCATGAGGCATGCCAGGGCCCCAGTTTCAGCCCTAGTCCTTTGCAATCTGTGTCCCTCTCTCCTAACTTCTGAAGCACAGCCATTTCAACCACCTGATCAATTTTATTCTCCCACTTCATGGGATTATTTGGATTTTTCCATCCCAGAACACATACTGAATTGCTGGGATCACTGATCACTAACAAAGGAATGGAGCAGCATCTTGTAACATGCTAAAATTGAGTGTGCACAGAAGAGACAAAAACAATTTACAAAAAAAAAAATCCAGAAAGATAATATAAAATGTAAATAATAACATAAATTAAAAAAAAAAAAAGAAAAGTAGAAAAGGTAAATAAAATGTGATAATCCAAGAAAAAGGGGTAATAATCCCTGCTGTGTGTATTGATGCAGCCAGGCTGGTCAGAATCAGGCTGCACCACTAGACAGAGCTGAGCCTTGGGTGAGGCAGCAATATACACATCACACAGTACATAATAAATCCAGTGACACAAGGGGCTTGGGGGAGGAGTGTATTGGGTTACTCACAGGAAAGGAGGGAATTTCAGTCACCCTTTTCACCTCAGGGATCCAGCTGGAGAACAGGATCAGGTAACTGGGCTCCAGCCCACCAGCAGAAAGCCTTTTACACTCCTGCACACAGGACAAGGGGCAGCATTTTCAGAAACTGGGAAATCTTTTACAGAGACTTGAAAAAAACAAGTTGCTGTGGCAATATCAGTTAGCCATAGCAGAGCTTATTCCAAGCAATATTCATGCAGGACAGGAGAGAGCTAAGTCTATTAGGAGGCTGTTAGTGATTTATTTGCTTTTTTTACAGAGTCATGTAGTGGGGAAAGGCAACTAATCTTGTTGGACTCCATTAAGAAAGTCTCTCCAGGCTTCAGACAGCCTCACATCCCCACACTGCCTTCCCAAGCAACACGACTGGAAATTTCTTGTTATGTCCCAGGCCTATTTGCATAAGCATGGAAGCAGACTTGCATTAATAATCACTGTATTAAGGGCCTAAAAAATCCTGATCACATCATTAGACATACTCCCTGGACATTTTTTGTACATCATAAATATCTCCTCATCACCTCCTTTATTTCTGTCACATCCATGATAGTTTTAATAACAGCTTTACAGTACAGCTGAAGTCAGAGTGAGAAGACATTTCTTTTAATTGATTCTTTTTTTTTTATTTTGAAAGAAGAGAAGGAAGAGTTTTAAAAATATCTAATGGTATCTGACTTACAGAAATATTACTCTTAAACCTTCAGGGTTTAAGATACATAAAGAAAACTTGGAAGATCATAGGCAGGATTTGCATAGGAGAGGTAGGAAAATCTGGATTCATTTTGCCATCTCTTTAAGGGGACCTAGAATAGTATTTCTGCTCTTCTCACAAGTCAGGATTACAGATGGAAGTGTTCTACATATCCAAAGATTTGCACCACCAAATCAGTAGGTAGAAGTAATTGAGTTGCAGGCCAGGTGTGCCCCCTGTACAAGGGGGAGGTTTGTCTTGTGGCAATTGGGGGGTTTCAGAGCTTGCTTTTGTTTTCCCAGCCCAGAGAAAGCCAGGTTGAAACTGTGAAAACACACTGGGAGATTTTCAAGGAGAGAATGGCTGCAAGCTAAGGAGCACATTTTCCCTCCTGAAAGGGAACAGAGGGGCTCCCTGGCTGGCTGAGCTGCTCTGAGAGGAAGGAGAGTTCCCTGGAAGGCAAGAGCTGATTTCTGCCACCCTCTCACATACCCTGAGGCCCTGTGAGCCCCCTCATCAGGTACATGAAGGTGGCTCACTCTGCTCCTGTTGACCTTCCCTAAGCATAAAAAGCTGATAAAGAATGTTATCAATTAGATGCCAGTAAGAAATCAACATTCCCTAATAGTTATGGATTGAAAATTACATCAGTTTTCTCTTTGTAGCTTTCAGTCAGATCCCACCTAACTTTTTATTCCAGCAACTGCTCAGTGAAATCCAGACATCCCAACAGTACTTGGGATCCAGCAGTGCATGAGCAGCCTCACAGGACCTCACTTTCCCTTAAAGTCTGCATGAACAACAACAACAAAAAGGGTTTGGCAGCATTCGAGCAATACATCCATGAAATCCTTTGAAATGGGAATCCCAGCATAATTCAGCATGATTGTAAATGCTGTAAAATGTTTAAGCCTAAATGGCAAAGGGAATTGTATACTGTAGTTAGTGATAAATGTTCCATGTGATAGACTGGGTTTAGCTGCCCCACTTACCCAATGCTCAGTGGAATTAAGTAGTTAAATTTATGTGCATAGTACTGGAATTGTAATGCTGAGTGTCAACCTCTGACCTGTTTTTCTCCTAAAGCTTAAAAAAAATGCCAGTGGAAAATCTGTCCTGAGCCTTCGTCTGGTGAAAGGACTGCAAGTCAAGCAGAAAATGAAAAACATCCCTGGTTTTCTTGCCCAGCCTGTCACAGCCCAATCTGTTGCGACAGTGCAGGAGGCACAGCCTGAACACACCTTGGGAAAGGGGTCAGGGCTGAGGCTCCTCTCTTTCTGACAGAGGTGGGGGTCTCTGCACACAGTGCCTGCCTGCCCATGCTAACCAGGTGGCCTTTTAGCCAGCCAGCAGAGGCAGAGGTGGGACATGGGGGGTTTTCTGTCCCGTGGGAGGTTCCAAGCTGGCCACTCTCCTTTGCAGTCTGGCAGCTCAAACAAGAGCTTTCATGGGAAATCAGGAGAGCTCTGAAAGTTCTTGTTTGTCCTTAGTGTGAAAACAGCAGTGCTAACTGTAACAATCAGCTCCCTCTCAGTTCGTGTTTCTGAAGCCATGGAGTAGCTCAGTGGTTCCAACCCCTGGTGGAAAGCAGAGAGGGAAGAATGCTCTGTCACTGCCCATTCTGCAGGCAGGGCAGTGGAATTGGCCTCACCTGCCCAGCCAAGCCCAGGGATTTGCTGCACCTGAGAGGGCCTGGAGAGAGAGGAGGGAAGGAGCTGGCGAGCTGCCCCTGTGTGTGGTTAATGGTGGGGCCATCTCAGCTGCTCCCAGTCTGTGCTGCTGAGGCAGCCTGGGCTGGGGGAACCTTCTAGCTCCACACTGCTCCAGCTCTGCCTTCTTTCAGAGAGCTGCTGCTGGGGAGGAGGGGTTACACACAAAGCTGGAGCCATCCTTTGAGGAGCTACGTGCCCCTGGCAGAGGCTGAATCACTGCTCCTGGAATTGCCTGTCTTTTCCTGTCATGTGTATTAGATCAAGGGACTCTGAGGCTCCTGAGTCAGGGACTCAGGAGATGAAAGATTGGCAAAGGCAAGGATGAGGCAAGCTGCTCTGGCTGGTTTGGGGTTTCTGGAGCATGAGGTGTTGAGAAGGTAGAATTGCTGATTATGTAAGATAGGCATGGAAGCTACAGTCTTTGAGAGGCTTGGCCTTCTTAAGATGTACCCAATTTCTCTGCCTCTGTGTTTGAATAGTGAATTTTCTGACTGTACCTGCAAAGGTCTAGTTCTCTGCAAAGCCTGCCCAAATAAATATGTGCATCATGTATCTAAAAGCACATCTGGGGTGCTAATAACTGTCACTGTATGCAGGGCCAGTGGTGCCTTGTGAAACCTGTTTATTTGCCACCACCCACTGCCCTAAATGTGCTCCTGTACCTGAGGAACTTGCCTGAGCTTCAAGTTAATGCCTAACAAGCCTAGATCAGTAGGAACAGACCTTGGTTATCTTGGGAACAGAATTGTAGAAAATGTCACTTGTATGCTGATGGCTGTAAGACTTCATACAAGATGTGGGGATGGGGAGATGCTTGCCTTGCTTAGCTGAGGCTTTCTGTGCCAGAGCAGAGTCTCCTGAGCAGGTTTGGGTGGGCCCTGGGGATGCCTGCAGCCTCTGGCAAGGAGCCTGAGAGATGCCAACATCAAAATAGAGAGCATGTTTCCCTCTCCCTGCTGAGTCCCACCCTTCAGTTTTCCCAGAAACTGTGTCTTCTTAGATCTGCTGTTGCTGCATTCTGCACTTTGCTTTTACTTCTGCAGCTGGGTCACAGAGATCTCCTTTTTTCTTTGTTTTCTTTCCTTTTTTTTTTTTGGTTTAAAAAACCCCTCTCATAGTATCTTGAAGTTACAGACAAATGTTTTTGTTCTTCTTTGACTAGAGCAGTCCCAGGCTGCCTTTATTTTGCATCCTTAGCTCATACATGTGGTGCAGAGTGTTTGATTTGTATTCTTTCTCAGCCTGAAATGAAGTTTATGTTGAAGTGCTTGAAAAGCACAAACCACTTGTTTTCTGTTTGATAACCTAAATGAGGACTTAGTTCAAAATTGTGTATCAAGAGCTACTGGTTCAAGTAGACCCTGAATTTCTGTGGCAGTACATTAAGTTATCTTTCTACTATCTCAGGAGATAAATAGGTTTGAAATGTAAGAAGTACTGGTGTTTTAATGTGGGAGGTTTTTACCCCCAGAATTGGAGAAGTTCTTGAAACTTTAAGTCCACTGAAAAGATTCCCTAATACTTAAAACTGAGGATATTCATTTTTGGATTTTGAAAGCTTGATGAAAACAGAAATACTTTGTTTTGATTTTATATGGTCTTTATCTCCAGCCTGTGGAAAAAAAAAAAAAATTGTATGTTTGTGTTAACTCATTCAATGTGTAGTTTATTGCAAGGATTTGAATTCCTGAATTTAAATGTGAGGTTTCTGGTGGTTTGTGACCAAACTGAGAAAGGGCACATTCTGAATAAAATAAAAAATGTTTGGTGCTGCTAGAGGCCAAAAACTTAAACTTTGACATAGCATGAAAATGTATGTGATAGTGAATGTGCCATAATCAACAAGAAAAAAATGAAATAACCTGAAAAAAGAGGGGGCAGCTGGAACTGTAGCAATACTGGGGGTAGGACCAGAGGAGTCTGTTGTGTAGAGGAGCAGACTGGTGGATTCTGAGCAGAAGAGCAAAGCACCTCCTGAAAGGCAAGTTTTTCTCATTCCTTTTCACTTACCCTTACTTTTTGGTTTTTTTCTTGCCAAGTTTCTGCAGGGAGGCTTCAGAGTAGCTGTGCATACTTGAAAAGATTAGAAAAAGTGAGGCAAATTCTGCACTGACATTGCACCTCCACTGACATCAAAGCAGTGCCATAAATTGTGTCCCTCCTGCTCCAAGCTTTCTAAAAGAAACCCCAAACAAACAAAAACCCCATAAAGTAAAAAAAACATGTCTGTGACTTAAACATTGTTACAATTGATGCCAGAGGGAGAAGGCAGACTATCCACAGGAAAAATAAAACAAAATATTAATTTAAAAGACACCAGTGGTGTCCTTTGCACTGACCTGTCTGAAGGTGGTTCTGACCTACCAGACCAGGTGCTGGCTGAAGCTTTTGTTCTGCAGCACCTCCCTACAGCCCTTATTGAAGCCCTTTGCCTAGGGGAGGTCCTTGTGCAGCAAAGCTTCTGGGATCCTTTAGCAAATCCACCAGTCTGGGGCAGTTACTCAGTTCAGGTCAAGCCTCTGGGGTTATCCTGGTGCTCTGGGGTCACAGAAATTAACCAGCTTCCAACAGGAAGTGCAGCCTCTCCTCCAAAATGAAACTATTTTAGTGAATAAACTTCTTTTGCATTTCACATGGGATGTTATTCCTGAATGCTAGGAATGTGGGTGGTAGTTTTACAGCAACTATCTCAAGGAAAGTAAATATGTGAGTTAAAGACCATATGCCATTGAAGCTTTCTGCCCCATCCCCTCAATATTTTGGAGAGGGATACCTAACAATCTGTTCTGGTTTGATCACAATAATTTTCCAAAGCATGATTATGGGGGATTTTTTTGAGATTTGTCTTTAATATAAATCCTGGGTGACAGGAATACCTGCATACTACATTAGGCAATGGCATTGGATGCAGCAGTGATAAGTTAGCAGGCATGTAATATCCTAAGGCCAATAGATTTGTATGTTCTCCTTCAGACTGGATGATTGTGTTGCACTCCCTAAAGACACTTTAGATCAGTAAGGATGTCTCCTCAGGGAATCATAGTGATAACTACTTTTGACAAGAAGTAATAGCAGAAGTTTGGTCCAAGCATGCAATGAAAGACTCGTGCTGAAGCCAGGGTTGCTGCTGGTGGACTGCAGGGGCACTGTAATTGCACTTTGCTTGCTTTAGTGATGGCATGTCTGCCTCCACTCCATCTGTGCTTGTGAATTCAGGATTGTCTGCTGCATCATATCAAGCAAAAAGCCTAATATTGATTGGAAGGGATCGATGGTGAGAAGCATTGTTTTAACTTAGTAACAGCAAAGATCAATTCCTTCCACAGGAAACCACTGTATTTTATGCTGCAGTCCCAAATACAGGGGAAAATCCCAAATTCTGTGTGACTTTATTGATTAACATCACTCTTGGCTAATTAGACATGACTTACCAACCCTTTCAATAGCTCAGTTAGGTGACAAGCTCCCCAGGTATGTGTATCATGATACTTCTGAGGGGACATTTGCAGTGATCATGACTCTTCCTTCATTTTTTGTCCCTGTTGTTCCTTTAGTGAGCCATCAAAGGCTGTCGTTATTGCACATTGGCACGTGCTGAAGAATGGTTGATAAATCCATATTCAAGTTGTGTTTAAAATCAATATTATAGCAGTTACCATGCCAAATCAATGTTTGCCCAGTTGCCAGCTCCCACTGCTTGATGCACAGCAATAATTCCTCTTGTCCCATGGAACATGGGGACCTAATCCAACAGTCACTGAAGACAGATTCTCATTGACCTCAGGCTTTGGATCAACCTGTCCCTGCCTCTATTTACTCATGTTTGCCGTGGGGTTGTACAAGAGCTCACTGAGAACAGAAATCCTGTTCACCTGATTTCTCCAGCTGATCAAAACCATCACACTGTGATCTCTGCCATTACCAGCAGGCACCAAGAGGTTACCTGGCCACTGCTGGGTTGCTGAGCTGCTTTGGGTCTGTTGTTCAGACAGTGCCTGCTTAATGCAGATAAAAAGCACTTGCTCGAAAATAATCCACAAGTTTTGATGTTGCAGTAGTTCAGTAACAACACATTTGAGACAGACCAAGTAAGACTAATTCTCAAAATAGACTTGTGTAATCATCTATGCTTCCATGTTTTAATTGAACAGTGGGATATTTCTTTTGGAAAAGTGTGTTAATTGGGGTCTGCTCATGGGAAGGAGTGACTAATTGAACTGGCATGAGCCTGATAGCAGCTTTTTTCATTAAAATGTTAACTTTTAAAATCAGTGTTACATTGCAAATATTGTCTTTCTTTCAGTTGGACTAGTCTATCTGGCACATGCCAGCTCAATTAGCAGCTTGCTTTCATGAGCAGACCCCAATTAACACAGACTTCTCTTAAAGAAGTATTCCACAATTTAAATTAGCACATTTGCATTAGAAGTAATTATACTGGTTTTGGTTGTTAGTTGTGCCTAATTTTTGTGATGATTAAATATGCCTTAATGGAAAATGACATTTGTTGATTAATTACTGAAGTTGTAATGGATGTTTTTAGAAAATATTCAAATATGGAAGAGAGAAACTAAGATAAGACCAAAATATATCAATGGATATCAAAGGTGGAATTTGTTATTTCTTATATGTAATTTCAGCATAAATGGCACCCTCTCTAGTTATAACTGCACTGAATTTAATTTATTATTTAAGTAATTGTTTCTGCATGTTTGGCCTGAGTTGTTGTGACCTTTGAATGCAGGACCATGTGAGGTAGCAACCAGTTAGGACATTTCAGCTGTAAGACACACGAGCCCGTTATGTTTTCTGAGTGGAAATACCTGCAAAGGCATCGAGAGGTGTGCTGCTGGAGGGCTGATGCAGAGCTTCACATTCAGAGCAAGAGCAGGAGAGCAGTGACCTGGAACCAACAAAAGCCTCAGTGCTCTTGCTCTTGAAGGAGACTGCTCTCAGGGGGCTGTGTTCAAGTTCTCTCTTCAGCTACCTCTTAAATAGATGCTTAATCAGTAGGGTGGACTGTCTGCTGTCATTGGCTTACTTCATGTCACATCTGAAGTCATCCATAAATTTTTGATCTATGTGAGCAGTATGGCCCTGTGTATAACAGAGCCACTTTTTTTTTTTCTTTAGACTTAGAAATATTTCAGGTGAAAATGGCTGTGTTACCATAAGTTACATAATCTGTATGAAGGGTATTTTACAGTTTGCATTTAAACCTGGAAAGGATCATTCATTTTAGACCAGTACCTGTGTGATGAGATTCATTAAATCTTTTTACACTAAGGTAACTTTTCTTTAGGGCAGAACATTCCTACCTGAAAGACATCCAGTCTTCAAGGTATTTTATCTACCATTTTTCTTAAGAGTGTGCTGTGAAGATTAATTGCTCTCATTGATAGGAAATGGTCATCTTATCCACCTGGACTTTCTACAGCTTGAATTTTGGCATCTAAACCTTACTAATCTTTTGTTTTTTCAAATGCACATCCTCTCCCAAGCTATAACTAAACAACAACAACAAAAAAATCCCAACCTACGGACAAAACCACCAAAACCAACAACAAAAAACCCAATAAAACAAAAATACACAAACCACTCAGAACCCCCTGACAACTTTCCTTTTGAAGAGGTGATACACTCTCAATGTTTTTAAAATGTAGTCAGTGCTGTCCTGGTGTCCCTCTGCTCAGCCAACAAGGATTCTAAAGTAGACAGAGGATAAGCATTGTCCTTCTGAGAGCTCCTTCTGCTGTAGTTTGACAGCCTCAACTACTGAAGTGTTCTTACACCAGGCGTATTTATGCAGTGGAATCACACTCCTGTCCAAATCCATCCTTTCCTAAAAACACCAGTCCCCAGGTTCCCATCTATCTGATATTTGGTTTGGGGTTTTTTTGTTGGTTTTATTATTTATGCTATTATAATTTGTTAACCATAAGATTTCAAAAAAAAAAAAAGTTGGAAGATTTGCTGGGAGCAACCACAATCTGGTTTGTGCTTAAAAGCAGGTTTTCTTTTTCTTAACTCTCCTCTATGTAATGGATGTGAAAAACAAGAGAATGCTTTTTCCAGGTGAAGTGTCTGGTAGGAACAGGCATCCATGCCATGTATTACAACATCTGACAGGAAGCCTGGCTCCAGAAATAATGCAATTCTCTGGAGGCTTGTCCAGCAAATGTATCATCCAAGGTCACTGTGATTGCACCTGCATGGAGCTGCCTGGCACTGAGCCTTTGCAGGGAGGCTGGAGGCTCACACAAGAGCTGGGCTGTTTGTAAAATGCAGGATAACACCTTGCTTGGAAACAACAGGGGGGAAAAAAGCCTAGCACAGGGTAAATGTACATAACAGCAGCAGAGAAACTAAAAGCCAAATAAAAAGTCCTTCCCAATGAATTATCCACCTGCTTCTTGAAATAGAGAGAAATTGCTCTATGCTATTTCAGGGACAATCATAAAACTGGAACAGGCTATTTAAGGGGATAAATCCCTTTTGGAGCAGGTTGTCTGGAGAATCTGTGGGTGCCCCATCCTTGCTGCTACTTGAGGACAGGTTGAATGGGGCTTTAAGCAGCCTGGTGTAGTGGAAGGTGATGAAAAGTCAAGTAGAGAGAGCTTACAGAGCCACAGGCACATCTGAGTCAAATTATTATCCATGAAATGGTAGCAGGGATATCATTAACACTGTGCCAAAAGTGTGTTAAGTCCTTTAGAGCCAGCAAACAAACCACAAAGCCCGTGCTTCCAGGCTCAGTGGGGTTGAGCCCAGGTGAGCATTTAAGATGAAGTAACCCCTTTAGGTGAAGAGGAGAAGCAGGAATTAGGCATGGCAGGGAGGCCTATTTTGAAGAGTGCTTTTTCCTTTGAGTAAATACCCAGACATTTCTGTGGCTGCAGGCTCACCTGCTGTTCAGGACAGACTTGCTCCTGTGTTTGCTCAGCCAGCAGCTGAGTGTGCTCGGGGGGTAGTGTTAGAGAGCTCATTTTTGTGCCATCAAGGGTAAGAACAGAGTACACAGAGAAAAAGAGGAAAAATGATAGTGAAAAGCAGTGTTCCTGAAGGAAGTGGCTGTGTGTGTTGTCAAGGGGAGGTTCCTGCTCTCAGCAAAGTGATGAAGTGTGCCACTGCAGGGGAATGGTGCTGATCACAGAGCTCTGTGCTCCTGGGACACGCCGGCAGAAGTTTTGTGTAGTGTTACCCCATTTTCTTAAATTCCCTGGTTGCCTTTCCCATGTGTGCTTTTTGCTGCCTATTAACAGCAGATACAATCTTGTACTTTGAGAAATGGCAAAATTAAAACTTCCACCCTGCCTTCTGCTTCTCTAGGAACAATTCCTGTGTTTTTCAAGTATAATTATTATCCTATTTTTTAAGATATAGCTTATTCTACTGAAAAATAAGCACACTATCACCCTAATCAAAATAAAAAGATTTAAACTGAGTTGGAAATACAAGATTTTTATATGTGATCATGTGTATTGGCAAGAAACTCTGTTGTTACAGTGCTGAAGGTGAATTTCTGACTGAAAAAAAGCCAGGCATGATCTACTACTCTGTAGCAGACTTTAACAAGGACACAGCTTGGATGATTGATGAGATCTTTTCCCACCTGTATAATCTGGGATTCTATGATCCCAGTAATCCCTTTGTTCAAATAGATGATAAACTAAGAAATAAATGTGAATTCCATCTTCTAAAGACCGTAAGCAGAAAAAAAAGCAAGAACGGTTATGGCATTAGCAAAGACCTGAATTATGTTTTTCTCTGGTATTAAATATTTTAATTTCTCAGCTAAATTGGTTGATTAAGCTTCACTTCATATCATAGTCATTCCAAAGTTTTACTGAAGAAGAAAATGTAAAACTGAAAAATGGAAGCTTTGTGCTTATAAAGACTTCCTGGGGAGGGCAAAGAATGTTGCAACACATTTTTTCCAACTCTATAAAAACTCTCTGCTTCTGTTTGAACATTTCTAAACTACAAGAAAGCTGAAGGTGGGAAAGAGTCCTTCCAAAAAGCCTGAACAATTTTTTTTTTCTCTGATTAATAGGCAATGTTGGAATCTTTGATAATCTTAAGGCACCTGGTGAGCAGCACAAAGGTGAAATGTGTAACCATGGTCCTCAGAGACAAGGCCTAATAACCTCCTGTGATCTTGTCCAAAGGACATTTCCACGTTTGTTTTCCAGTTTCAGCTGCATCTCCTCCCAGAACACGACTGTCATCCCCCAAAGTCACAATGGTGTAAGAAATCCACCCTGAGTAGGGAGCAATATTTTGTCCTAGTGATGTCAAGAGCTGCCATCTAACATTTAACCATGTAATAAGGGCAAAAATAGGCTCTTTTGACATCCCCAGGCAAGAAGTGCTGCGTGTCCATCGGGCAACCCATTAGCTAGCCAGAATGCTCACAGCTGGAAGCCTTGGTGAGATGGCATTTGATATCATCATTGTTAGCCTTCACATAATGCAATATTTATTACAGTAAGGGAAGGAGGGAGTATTTTTAGCTGCATCTTGAGTAACTTATCTCCATGGCAACCCTTTACTTGCCTGCCCTGTTGCTGCTATATAGAATGTTGTCACATTAATAATAAATGGAACACATCTAACACGTTTGGCTGCTGGTTGGCTTCCAGCCACATCTTTCTCTTGTTCTAGTTGAAGGGTTTGCAAAGCTTAGGGGTCCATAAGCAAATTTCATTCATTTTGTTTCTTGGAGAAAATTGCCTTGGATTATGTTAAAGCACTCAGGAGGTTTCATCAATGTATGCATTGTGTTTGTTGGGTTGGATTTTTTTTGTTTGCTTTTGTTTCTAGTTCCACTTTGAAATGTCAAGGAAATCCGTGAATAAATACAATTAGAAAAGCTAGAAGCCCAGCAGCTGTGGAGTAATTTTATTTGACTTACATTTGTATGGATAAGAAAATGACATTTTTAAAAATTGCTTATGAGGAACCCCTGTGACATGTTTTTGAAGAACAATGCCTCTGTTTCATGGAAACTTAAAGCGAGCAGGTCTCCAAGTGAGATTCTAGAATTGCTGATCACTTCCCTGTGCATACAAAAAAAGCAGTTGCAAGCACTCAGCCCTCATTTTGTTTTCTAAATTTATCAATGGCAAATTTGGTAAATGTTTGTTAGAACAGTGAAGAAATAGATGAAAGAACATTAGATTTGGGTTTATATCCTCCATGTGTTTTTTTCCAAGAGATTATAGCACTAGTGAGCTGTGTGCAACTGGCTTTGAAGTTTGTGACTTAAGGTTTAAATACTCCCTGCCTGGCATGAGGAACCATTTGAAACCAATTTAAAAGGTGCTACAAAAATATTCATGTCTGGGTGACTTAGCCCCATTTCCTTTCTCCCTCTTCTTCTTTGTCAACTCTTATTTCCAAATCTGAAAAAAAAAGTGGAGCAAAAATCTCTAAACTGTTATGGTTTTATTACATAAGAGTTGATCTTTCTGCAGTCTATTTAACATATCTAATGAGTCATCTGTGTGCACAGAAGTAATTCCCATAGGAATCTTTATGAGACACCTCTTACTTTTTGGTTGATATTAATAATATGTTGCCAGTGATACCCAATGGGTCAAGGAGTTTGTACTGTTGCTGCATCTTCCAAATGGCCTCATTTTCAAATCCAAGGCAAAAAAAAAACCAACAAAAAACAAAAACTGTTCTTGCACTAGCTTTAAGTTTATAAAATAGTATTTACAAAAGGAGATAATATAATTTAACAGTTCTTATATGAGACTTTCAATCACGTGCATGATGCTGTTTCCCCCAGAATTTATAAATAGGAGAAAATAACAGTTCATGTGAGTTTTTGAGAGCTACTCAAAACTGAAAGTTTCTAAAAGCCTGATTCAAAATATTCAGTAGCACTCCCTGAGAGCGCTGTTACTGACCTCTAAGCCTTGAGTTAATCTGCTTCATGATGCCAAACTTTGTAGTTTGGCATTTTGGGTTTTTCAGGGCTTTCTGGGGTTTTATTACTGTAAAATGTTGAGAACTGGCAGCATTTCCCTCGTGATTTGTTTCTAGAAAGCCATAGTTTCCTCCAGGAAAGTAGCTGGTAGCACTTTCTTATAATGACATTAAACAGCCCTGAAACTCAAGCTCAGTAAATAATCTTGCATTGCTGCTATTTTTATGTGTCCAGTCCTGCTTTTAACAAGCAGTAGCTAATTCAGGCTGAGTTGTGTTGAGCTGGTGGCTTCCTGGCAGTGCTGCTGAGAGAGACACTTTGTGCTGTGCAGGACCCACTGCTGCTCAGGACCCACAACTGCCACTAAGTGCAGTTAAAAATTTATCTTAGTCAGGGTTAATGTTAATGTATGTTCAGTTTTATGTTTATGATTGAAATTTGGGACAATATTATTAGATCATTGTAAATACAATCTCCTATGCTGAAAAAAAAGAAAAATCTATGTGTTTTGTAAAATTATTCCACTCTTCTGTGAGCTTTGGGAACATGCAACCAGAAAAAG
>JAYDZK010000274.1:29401311-29429612 GCA_034509185.1 Euphonia xanthogaster
TTATTTTTTAATTTTTAAGTAGGAAAAGGTGGATAAAAGCCTTACTGAATAATTTATTAGTTAAATATTTTTACCACTACTTGTGGTAGAGATCTAGCATGTGTATTATCCATTGTGTGGGGCCCTGTTTAATATAGAGCCCTACTCCTGGAGTGTCAGGCATTCCTGCATGTTTATCTTGAACTGGAACTCACTTGACATCTGTTGGAAGGCCAAGAAATGCATGGATGTGGGCAAGGATGATCTCCTTCCTGCTGCAGCAGGTCACTTTACAGGCCAGGTGCGCTTCTGGACTCCAAATGAGAGACTTTGGGCCAGGCACTGGGGTGGGTGAGGGACAGGCAAGAATCTTGCAGGATGTTCATCTGTCCTGAGCAGCTGAAATCCAGACTTCTGGGTTGCTACATTTAGCATAGCAGAATGAAAATTTCCTTAATTAATGAAATGTCTAAGTGCAATGGAGGTGAAACTTACATATATAATTGCTATCAAGGTGATTACACTTTAATTCATGGCTCATCTCTGCTTGAGACAAATCTACAGTAAAAGAAAAAAGTTTCTATAATTTATAAGTGATTGATTTCAAGAGAAGAAAAAAAACCACTGCTGTGCTTAAGGTTTGTATTTGTGATACTTATTGGAAAGCACAAGAATTTTAAGGAAAGCAGCCTTTTTGCAGAGGACTCATTTTATAAGAGGTTTGCACCTGCCTTCAGTGAAGTGGGAAGGCAGCCTAACCTCAGTGAGCAATTTTGGGTGCAGGCTGCATTTCCATCTCCTGCTGCCTCTTTCTCTCAGCCTGCACAGGCACACATTCTTGAAATGTGGTTCAAAACTGATTGCAGTGACTGGCTATGCTGTGGAGTTCACTGTTGGCCTACACTGAATGTAGGAAAAAATTACATCTCTTATTTTGACTGTTTGATGGAATATTTTGTATTCAACCCTACCCTTTCTGAGAACTCTAGGTGTTGAAAGAGCTTGGAGTGTAGCTGTTCCTTTCAACTGTGATGCTACATACTGCCCTTATTGTACTTGCTGCTTCTTTGCTTTTGTTCTTTCCTTTCCAAATGTGACTGCTAAAAATGCTGACTGAAAGTCAGAACTCCAGCCAAAGCACAGGGGCTATAATACTGAAATTACTTGGTCCCTTGTGTTCAGCAAGTCCTCTGTTGTCTGTATAATACTGCAGGTTTGGAGAAATTACGTCAGAGATTGTCCCTGTGGCATGTGCATTTCATGCATTCCTAGAGGAGGGAGAACAGCCCTGGACCAAGCAAACCCCTGGTGACCACCCTGGGATTTCCAGGCTTTGATTCTCCCTTACTGGCTCTGGTCAGAATGAGCAATGTCTTTATTTCAACATGATATCACCAAATATGTTTTTCTACCGGCTCAAGGGCACAATATTTACTCTTTCTAATTTTACCTTTGGAGCTACTTTTGATCAGAAATCTAATGAACTACTGTAGCTCATTAGGAAGGAAGGCACAGCTCTGCCTCAGAAATAGTCATTAATTTGAAAAGCTGGGGAGGGTTCCAAGGCTGCTTTTGTGATCTCCCATTTTCCTGTGGCGTGTTCCAGAGCAGGAGCTCAGTCCCAGTAGAAGCAGACAGCATAAAACCGAGCCAGTACCAGAGACACATGCCTTCTTTGTGGTGAGATATGCATCCTTGAGCTTCCCACAAAGGCATTTATCTTCCACCTGCTCCCTTACTGTACACCTGTCCCAGACTGGCACTGCTTTTGGCTTCAGTACAGTTGATTCTCAGTTTTGAAGCCAGATTTGTTCTTACAGTTATTTCCCTGGCACATAATAAAAACTGTTTCCTGTGCTCAGCAAAGTGCAGCTAAATAAGGAGTCCAGGTGTGGACACAGGTTTCACAATGGATTTGGTTGAAGCTTGTGGCACAGGCATCAATTTAATTGGAATAATGACCCATGAGGGACACCCAGAGGGTTCAGCCAGCTGTCAGACAAATGTTTCTGCTGGAGTGTGTGGCAGCCTGTCCTTAGGTCACGGGTGGGGGTCCAACCTGACCCATGTGGGAGGTGGGGTGCAGGGTGTGTTCAAAGCAATAATAAAAACAAATAGGGAAAAACCTAAAATGGAGGTCCTTTCCCTCCTCTACCCACATCCCTGGAATGAAAACACCAACCACATCATATCCCAGCTTTGCAGCTCCTAATACAGCAGGGGGTGCTTTTTTTTCCCATGTTGTGTCTATGTATTTGGACTAAACTGATCATTTCAGTACTTCATCTTGCTCCCTCTGCATATATTTTGGTATGTCTGTGTATACATTTGTGTATATTACACTTAATAAAAATATGTGAGTAGTGATTAGGAATCGATTCCTGGTCAAGACTTTTTTCAACAAAGAGTTGCAAATCCACATAAATATGGATTTTGAGTATTTTTTTGCATCCTAGTATGTACTGGTGCATCTAGACCTTCTAAAATTAGAATGCCTGATCATGTACAAAAACTTTAAACACAGACATGAGAGGTACAGATGTGTGCCCTTGACAGATGAAAAGAGGTGCATTCCAGACACCTGGAATGTCTTGGTACAGACAGTGGCTTGTGTCCTTATGCAAGTGTAATTCTGCACTAAGCTGCTGGTTTAGGACCCGAGCTAGGAAGAGCACTTAGCTACACGATTAACTGTAGGATGTGGTTACAGCTTTTGTGGGACTAATCACATTACTAAAACAATACTTTTGCTTTTTCTGTGATTGTCATATTCTGTTTGACTGGGAGTTTACATCCTCTGTAAGCCAAGGATAGTTACACAGACATTTAGAGAGTGAATTGGTGTTTTCCTGCAGTGATTTAGCCACACAGTGTGACAAGACAACGTTGTTAAGTCAGACTTCAATCTTAATTCATTCCAAGTGTTTGTTTCCTCAGTTGTTGCAAGATTTTTAATTTTTGTCTGTAGAATATAGAGACAAACAGGTGCTGGATGCCTTGAGTAACCTTTAGCTACTCTAAAGAACACAGAAATGAAATGTTTGTACTCACGTGAATGAATACTGGCTCATTTGAACACGTGCTACAAACAGTGAACTTCTTGCTAATTACCCTTTGCTTTGTCTTGACTGTGCGACTAAGAGGAAGATCAAGCACCAGCTCAGACTTTTTTATTTCTTGCTTTCCAAAAGGCTCATGAAGCTGGTCCTTCATGCTTCAATATGATTTTTAAAATCTGAATATTTCCTAGTGCTTGCTATTAAGTCTGATTTGCAAGAGCCTTTCAAATAGGTTCTTCTCCTGAATTTATTTCCTCATTTTTGGTCTTGAACTGGGAGCATTTAACTTACTCATTTTGTCTCCTATATCCTGTATGCTTGCTTGAAGTTGTTCAAACTACTCTGATATATTCAGAACAAAGAATTCCTAGCAGGTGGAAATGTTCCCAGTGTCATTCACATCTCTTCTGCAAGAAATGGGAGTGCAGGAGCACCTCAATAGAATCTCACCTCTATTATCTTGGAAACATTTCATAATGAGGTTTCCTGTGGAGCACTGGGTGTGTGCTCTCTTGTCCTAGCTTTTCTAAATCTAATCAGAATTTAGGTGTCTTGCTCTTGGGTCAATAGTTTAATACTTAGACATCACCAAAAGCTGGGTGAGCTCAGTTTTCTCTGTGGGCACATCTATTCCAAACCTGACCTTCCCTTCAGAGCCCCACATTGGTCAGCATCTGGATTCCTGCAGGGCCTGGGGCATGCTGCTTGGGAAGATGGTGCCAGGACCTCTGAGGCAGCATAACTCAGGTTCTGGTTAATCAATGCCTTGGGGTGAATCAAAATGAAATGGCGAAGAGTGACTGATGTATACATGAGGCAGATTTATTTTAAAACAATTGAATTGCAGTGGGGAGGAGGTACAGTCACAGAGTTGCTCTGTTGGGGTGGGAGTCCATGAAGCAGTTTGTCACGTTACACACATCCAAGTTTTCATGGCAATGCCTGAATCCCTCCTCAGAAGATACCTGATTTCTAATTCACCATCATAAGTCTTATGGAAAAATTGTGTTGCTGAAATTGATAAATTATTAATTACTCAAGCTTCCTGATAAGAACTATAAATTCTCAATGTGTGAATGTATTTGTCTGGTAGAGACATGGAGAAAAGTCAGCCAATTCTGTAACTGACTTTAATCTTAGCTTGAGCTGGTGTAGATCAGTGAGGTCTGTGTGAGGTCTCCCACCCTTCACAGCAATAGTGAATAAATCTGTTCCGTGGAAATCTCTGTTGAACTTTCCACTGTCAGTGGTTTTATATGTCTGGCATGGCCCCCTGTGACATCAGAGGGCACAAATTGCGTCACTGAGGATGCAGCAGAACAGAAGCAATTAAAAGAACAAACATGGACTAATTGGACAACTTAATTCACATTCTTTAAAAGCTACAAATGAAACAACTGTGATGCACAATCAGAGAACCTCTGTGTATAAACATTCATAGGCTATTTCCATGGTTACTTCACTGTCACATAGATGCTGGAAAAGTAAATCCCTACCTGAACAGCACGCAGGAAGAGGTGTTTAATTCCTGCTTCTGCTTCATTCTTGATGAGAACAGCTTTGTTATGGTTGCTCATTTATTGAATTCCACCGTATCTGCTTCTTATGAATGGGAGTTTTGTGTGGGCTCAGCAGAAGATAACAGCCTCATGTCTGATATTCTTGGCCGTGTACACGCTCTCGACACCACTCTTGTCCTTTGTCACATTCCACTCTCATGTTGCAACCCTCGGGATGTTGAGTGTGGTTACAGATTTCTCCAACGCACTTGAGAGGCTGTGAAAGGGAAATACAGCTGTGGCTCACTGGTTAAGTACTCCAAGAAAGACCTTTGGCTGCTTTTCAGATGACACTGTGTAATTACAATCCCATCAGTAAAAGGAGGTCAGCTCTATCTTTGTGCCATTGCTTTATCCTGATGGAAAGACTTTGGAACACCATTCCCATGGATTCCACACCCAGTTACTGGTTTTTGATTCTGCATTGTTCCACAGCAAATCACAGCCTAATTGTTTGTATCATGGTATCAGTTAACAGTGGAATTTACACCTCTGTTAGCATTTCATTCAGGCTCCAAATGTTAAAGAGAAGCAGAAAGTATATTCTCTCATTTCTGAATGCACACATCAAGCGTTTTCTCTGTTTTTACCTAAAGCTACAAGAGGCACTTGTGTGGTTGTTAGTATTTACTTGAGCTTTATTGCAACTGACACCTTATGTCTAAGTGTTTCAAAAGTCTTTACTGCTCTTAGAGGATGTAACTTGGCAAAACTTATAAATGGCTCATCTCATCAAACAGACCAAGTTTTCTAAAAAGCTTAACTTTCAAGGCATCTTATTTCTGACATTCCAAATGCAGCCAAAATATCTCAAAAATGTCGGTACTCTCTGTTTCCATGTGAATGTATTGTTAGTGTAGTTACAACACTCCAGTTTTCTTGAAATATAAACTTGCATAAACTTTCTAGAAAATTCAGTGTAAAGAACTCCAAATGGTAGCAGTATTTTATTTCTTATGTGGGCTGTTTTATCATATTATTCTGGAAGTAGTTCCATGGGTGGTGGGGTAGGAGGATGTTTGAAAAAGAAAAAGAGCTGAGACTTTTCACTAACCTATTTATAGTACTCATTAATTGATTTTATTCTTGTGGTTACCCTCCCATTAAAACCCATTTGAAGCTAGAGTGCTCTTGTCTATTAAGGTACTCACTAAGGGTTTTAAATTACTTTGATAGTTTAAGAGAAAAATTGCACTTATTTCTTAGTGTGCCTTACTGTTGTGAAATGTAGCACTTTTTGCTCGGTCTGTAATATTCTTTCTAGAATTGCTGAGATTCTGAACTAATTCTGAAGAGGACAAGGAGGTTAAAATCAAAATTAGTTCATACCATCAGTCTCAAGCAGGTTTTGGTGCCCTAAAGAGACCACTCGTGCTTATTTTGTGTCCTTCTCAGCATACAAGTTCATTATTGCTTTATAAATAAAACTGGAAAAAGACATTCAGGTGGAGATGAACAAGAAGTATAAAATGTCCAAAACCCAGGGATGGATAGTCTTAGATATGTCTGTGCTCTCCTTTTTCAGGCACATGGAAACACAGAGGTGGCAGGGTATGGTGCTCGCCCTGTTCTCTCAAACTGCTGTGGCCCTGCTGCCAAATTGCAGCTCTGACACAGCTCTGTTTTCTGGTGCCTAGCCCGGCCCAGAAGATGGGCTCTCATCTCTCAGACTGGTGACTCCAGTTAGCAGCATTTTATCCCAGTGTTGCACGCAGTTTGCCTCCAGTTCTGCTGTTTAAAACTGCTCACAACAAAATCTGTATTCTACTTTGCAGCCGAGTTTGAGTTGGAAAAGTATCTTCCATGTCCTGTGATGAAATATCTTTTTATGAAGATGTCAAGAGGGAGAAGTAGTTATGAGCACTTTTCATGATGGTATAAATTCACACATTATTCATGCTTCATTGGCCTTATTCTGCCAGATCAGCATAAAGCCATCTAGAAGGATATGTACCTTTAGCACACGGATAATACTCGACAAGGAGGTAATAACACCGGTGACATTTGCCGAGCCTGACAGCTTGGGCCTCTTTGAGCTGACATTAATAGAAATGAGACATCTCTTTCTTAGGCAGTGGTGGTTCAATGACCTTTTTGTCATTTCTCAGACCTCTGTTATTTTTGCATGCTCTTTGTGGCCATTGTAAGGAAACAGAAAAAGGCTTCCTTTTCCTACTCTTCTGATTACTTTTAAAAAGTCTTCCCCTTTTAAATGGCTGTCAATAAGGGCTTCTTCATAGACTGTTCTCGTGGGCACCCTAAACAATTTGGGCTATGGAGAGTTGATTTCTCATTAGAGCTGACTGAAGAAGTGTCAGTGGCATCTGGAAGTAGCAGGGTTGTGATGACTATTTTTCCCTGCCTCACAAAATGGAGTATAGGACATTGCACTTCCCATGGAAGTCAGCAGAATTGGCCTTAGACTTCCCTGCAAACTCTCCCCTTAATAGAGGAGTACTCCAACCCAAAGGCTATTTATATTTCATTTCCCACTGTAGAGGAAGGTAGAAGATTGACAGCAGTGCACTCCGATTTTGCAGTAATTGATCTTTTTCAAAGCACTTTGGCTTCCTCTGAAGAACTGCCATGTGGTTCTGTACCTCGTTGCTGCTATAGGTACATTTTACTGTTGTTTTCAGAATGTGGCCATCAAGATATCACGGGTTTTAACCACAGAATTGCCTTTATTCTGCATTTATTCTGATACTAGATGGAATATTAATGGAAGTACCCTTCTGGCAGGGTAAGCCACGTTATCAGCAAATGTGTAATTGACTTCTGTCTGGAGTCTGAGGGAACAAAGGGAGCTTGGAGATCAAGAGCCCCGTGCCTGGCCGCCAGAGCAGCGCGATTGTTCTGGCCTCAGCCTGTGATCCTTGCTTAGCAGAGCAGTGCTGTGAGTTATCCCTCAAGGGCTGCTGCTGGTGCTGGTGGTTTGATCAGCCTAAGTGGTAAATGACAGCGTGATTGTGTCTCGTGCTGCTCATCAGCCCACCTGCCTATCTGCTGAAAAAGGAGCAAGGAGAGCTACTCTAGTGCACGGGGTTAAAGATGTGCATAAGCATGAACCTGAAGGGAACGGGCAGAAAAATTGGGGAGTGTTGGAAGTTTAAAATGTTGCAACCAGTGTTAGGTACAAGCACTGAGGAAGGACTGGGAAATCAAGACAAAAATGTTTGAAGTTTTGTGTTTGGCAATTTTTATTTATTGAGGGGAAAATGTTTCTTGCTGTGAGGAAAAGTGCTTTGTTTCTTTTTAAACTGTATTTGTAAATCAGATCATGAGAGCTTTGTATGAATAGAAGGAATTCAAAAGAGTGTTCTTGACACTGTAAATATGGAGCTCTCAATTGTTCAGGTATTTTAAAGATTTAAAGCACTCAGACCTCTTAACATTAAATCCATGTTATGATCTCTCATATTACGAATCAAAATACAGAAGGGGAAAATACAACTTTTACATAATGCTATTCATCATGACAAATGTTCTGTATCAAAGAACATAACATCCTGGCAAGGCTTCAAGATTACCCAGAGGAGAGGCAATGGACAGACTGTTGAGCCAAAGTAATTTTAGAAACAATTCCACACCTTATTTATCCCTGGTGTGGAGCAGAAAGGCTGTAAAACCCTCTAGCACGGTCACTTTGTGCATTTGTTTAACCTACTGACCTTAACTCTCACCTGCCTGACAGCCTCATGTTTCAGAGCATGGATTTCCATGCAACCCAAAACATCGTGGTTTCAAGTCCCTCTGTGAGAGAGGATTCTTTCCCAGCTCTTGAGCCCAAACTCATTTCAGTCACCTTCACTGGGCAGCCTCGTAGCATCAGAAGAAAAAGCTCTCCCTCCACATTAATGTACCTTCAAACAAATTTGAAATTATACTGCATCTAAACTTCTGGCTCAGAATTGAGTAAATGAAAACTATTTGTTTTCATGAAACTCAAATTTAATCCTCAATAAGTGGGAGCTTTTTTGTTTGGTTGGGGTTTTTTATTGAACTTTCAGATATTAAATCAATTTATTCAGTATTATTAGCACTAGATGATGCAACTTATCTGTCATAATACCAAAAACTAGAAATCTTGTTTATGCAAGTCAGGGTAGAGTAGAAATTACAAAGAATCATCTATGTAATTCATCAAAATTACATATATTTACCTGTTGGTAACAGAATTTGACATTCTACTGAGGGCTGCAGAAGAAGTCCTTATGCTCTTACATTACTGTCTGTCCACACAACACTCACAGTATATAAATGAACTTGTCCTGTATGGTTTAAAAGATGTCAAAAATACAATCTAAATGTATTAAATTAACTCTTTGTTCAAGCACATAGTCAGGACATGCAAATCTGACAAGAAAGGAGAGAACTGGTTTTTAAACAAACCAAAAGGCCATAACCAAACCCAAAAGCCTCCCACCCCTCTTAACCCTTAGTTTGGGTGCCTGAGGATGAGAGCTGAGTTTTGGGGTGGACATTTGTAATTTACTGTGTGGGAGGACAACATATTTTTTGTTTCCTTGCAACACAAAGTTCCTACCAGCTGCTGTGTTAAAAGCAAGTCTTGACTGAAATTGGGCTGTACCTTAAAAGGGCATAGAGGGCAAAGGGAAGATTTGTGTTGGCATCTTTTGTCACATGCTGCCCATCAATTTGCCTTGGTTTGTTCAAGTTAAACATCCTCTGTTTTAACAAAAGCCAGCTATAGAAAATGAAATTCACCTCTGCCATGCTTAATTTTTGAAAATCCCATTCCTGACACTCAGATCTCAACCAATTAATTTTAATATAACAATAAACTTAATATCTTCCAGGGAGCCACTGTAAACGTTGAGGTCATTCTTGATATTTAAACTCTGGGAGAAGACAGGCTTTGTATTTGCATTTCAGATTGCATCCTGTCATGGGTATTTCTTAAAGTTCACCTTATTACTAAAACCGTAACTTTTGTTTTTTTTTTCTTGTGGAATATAAAGCCTCTTGAGCTTCTTTGTATTTCACTGCAAGCTGCAGTTCACTCAGTTCATGGAGCTCAAAAGGGGCCCTGTGGGGCCTCATCCTGGTCCAGCTGGCACTGATCTAAGGCAGTGACATAATGATAATGTCTCAAGTGTTGCTTTGGGATGTTGCCTTGAACATGAGGCTCTTAAGGTGCAACACCACGTGACCAAAATCCAGGAAATGGTTCACCTACCCATTCTTGTGGGGTAAGCATGCAGTTCCTGTAAAAGTTCAGGAAAGAATAACAGTGAACAGCAGTCTATTGTTGTTTTGATGCAAATAGTGAGGCTGTCCTTTTTTCAGAATGTTTTAATGAAAGATGACTCTATTAAAGGAAACATCATACTGGGAGGAACATCTGACACAGCCAGGACCTTAAGTGGACGGGGAAGGTCCTGGTTCATCTCTGGGGGTTCCAAAAGTGCCTTCCTGGTTTGCATGATGACCCTGAGCCCTGTGTGCCAGGACATACCAAAACTTTTAATGATTTTGCCTAAGTCAGGGCAAAAAACAAACTCAGAATACCCAAGATGTTCCTTGTGCCTTTAGCACAGAAATGCCTTTTCTCCACTTTTCAGCTGCTGAGATAAACAGTGTTCTCTGGGAAAAGGATGGATTGTAATTTCAACACAGAATCAGCATAGAGAAAGTTGGTAAACAGAAAACATTGCTGGTGGCAGGCAAGAGGGAAACCTCATTAATCTGATTGTTATGGCACCCAGTGATAATGGTCTTGTACAGGAGATAATGATTTACCCAGTGTCTCTAGAACACGATAGGTTGTATAGGACTGTGGGCTTTTCTTTTAATTGAAAGAACACCTATCACTAATGGCCAGTGAAATAATTGAGTAAATCTTTGTGCTGCAAAGAAAGAAAGTTAGAAATATTGACATAATGCAATTTCATCCCATAGTGAACCATAATTACTAATGTTGAATGTATGACCTTGGCAATACAAAGTTTGCAGGGAACTTTCTCTTTCTGTGCTTTTGAAACTAGCAATGATGTAGCACAATGGTGGCATTTAGTGGCTGGGGTTTGAGTCATGCTAACACAGAGCTTACAGTCCTGAGAAAACTTCTAAATAAAACTGTGTGATTTGAGTAAGAGTGAGTCAACACCAGCCATCCTCTGGTGGTACACCCAAGCTCAGTTAGTGAAGAAGGAAGTGTGCAGCCTCGTTCCCTGTGCTAGATCCTGTCTCCAGCCTGCTGGTTCCTGCTCAGAGCAGGGGCTGTGCTGGCCATGGCACTGGAGCTCAGGGTCTGCCCGAGGCAAAAGGAGCTGCTGAGGTCCTTTGTGCCCTGCTCTGCCTGCAGGAGTGGGGCACCTTGCTCTGCCTGTGCTTTCTGCCTGCAGGCTCACCTCAAGGAGAAATAGGAACCAAAATGTGGTCAGCAGGGGATTCTGAGAGATGAGCTGACCCAGCAGAGCAAGGAAGACCTGCTGTCACTGCTGAGGTTTGATGTGATTGTTACTGTAGCAGACTGCAGACAGCATCCTCCCAGTCACTGCACTGGCCAGGGCTTGAGGGAAAGAACATGACTGGCTTCAGCAACTCAATCCCATGTCCATCTGTTTTTCTCTACAACATCTTGCAGAGCCCTTCAGCTGTCACATTTGCCACTCTTCTCATCCTACTGAAGGCAATCCCCTCAGCCTTTTGAAACAGCTGCAAATTAAAGCTCTTTTTGAAGGCTGCAGACAAGCTAATATATATTTTATATGTTCTGTATATATCCATGCACTAGCATATCCTTCAAAGTTGAAAAGAGACCATTTGAATTAAAGAGAAATGAATATCTTTGCAGATCAAAAGAAAAAATTAAACTTTTGTTTCTGGTTTTAAGAGGGAATTTTTAAAGTTATATCCAAACCTTTAGAGTCTTTAAAGTATTTTCAAAATTGCTGGCAGCTTATCTCTGAAGTTCAGCTCTATGAATTGATACAAAATTCACTTACTACTCCTTATCATTCCATCTGTTTGAAGATGCTGCAATTGTAATGAAACAATTGTTAAATAGCTTATCTCCAACATGTGATCAGTGTGTTTTCCCTGATTTTGTGCTCGTGGCTCACACAATCATTTAAATCTGCGAGTTCCAGTGCATGTATTTCTCAAACTGCTGTGAAGTGCAGTGTGTGCCTGTGGTTATGAAGGTCTGTTTGTTGGCCATATCCCCACTAACCACATTTTGGGGTGATGCAAGTCATGGCACAGAGGAGCTGTCTCATGTTGATGAGGGTGTGCACATGCTCAGGGCAAAGACACTCGATGGGGACTTTCAAAGAAAATCCCCTTATCAGTGGCCATCTCTCCCTGTTGGTTGAACAGGTTTTAATTGGCACTTCCACTGGGCAACAGTTTCTTCTGCTGAGTTGCTTGGTAAAACTTGCTATTTTTATTGAGGTTATTAATAATAGTAGTGTCTGCAGGAAACTCACGAAATTCTATCCCAGCATCTCCATGCAAAGGAGACTAGAATAACAGTACTGGCTCAAAAAAAAAACCAGGTCCCTCAGCTTTGGGAAGAGAAAATGCATACAATAAAGAAATTATTGGAAAAAGAGCTCCATTAAAGAGTGAAAATGAAATAAGCACTAATCTTGAATGAAAATGTTGTGGAAGATAATCTGCATTTCATTTAAGATGCTGGTTTGGTGGAGGTTCTCCAGAAGTGGCCATGGGAAAATGAGCTCAGAATCACTCTTTTTGCATCTCAAAGATCATTTGTGACCAAAGCACTCTCGGGAAGTTTTGGTTGTTGTACTCCCAGTTAGCACCCTTCTGATCACTGAATGAGTGCTGAGGGGCAAATCCATGTTGTAAGCACGCTGAGAAACAAATTGAACACGTTGGAATAATGAAAAATAGGAAGGGGATGGGAAGGGGAATAGGAAAAATAGGAAGTCATGGAAGGGGATGTAAGCATCTCCTGATTGCTGGTGGCAAAGTCTGAGTCTGACACTAAAGCTCAGTGTTTGCTGTTGGATCATTACCTATGGAATATGTGAGGATAGGAATCCAGGAGAAAGAATCAGATTCCATTCCCCTCCTTTTTAGCAAAAAAGAAACAGTGGGAAAATCCATAGTCAGGCCATAAAAAATAAGACATACTGCAAGGTGATAGTGTGAGCTTCTGAGGTTCCATAAGGAAAAAATCCAACATTTATAACCACGTTATAAATGTTGATAGTGTGAGCTTCTGAGGTTCCATAAGGAAAAAATCCAACATTTATAACCACGTCTGACTGAGGGAATGAAAGAAAAGACTGGATTCCTTGCAGTAAGCCTGACATAAAGCTGAGAAATTTAACACCCTGGATGTTACGGAACAAATTTAGGGGTTTTTGGGATAACATCCTAACACTCCAGTGGTTGGAAATATTCTTTCACTTGTAAGGGATTTCCCCTGCTATTACCTAAAAACAAAGGAACAAGCCATAAAACTTGTATCTTCTCTAAACTCAAGTAGCTTTTTTTTCTTCTTAATTATGTGGCACGATATTAGTACCTGGAATTTTAATTAAAGCTTGTAGTTAACATAAAAAAGATCAGTACTCTACAGTAAAACAATGTGTTCTTTTCATACTCTTTCAGTAGGGCAGAGTTTGATCTATATCTTGGTGTTCTCACTTTTCTTTTTTGGATCTTGTGCTAAAAGATGCTACTCAACGGGCTCTTGCACGCGTTCAGACCAAAGAATATTCCTCCACTTTTTAAAATCACGTTCGTGTGCTGCATGCTGCATTTTTAGGTTCAGCGGGAAGCATTTCAGTGCCATTTGTGTGCAAACGAAGCCTTATTACGGGATGTGAGTGGGCAGCTGTGCCGGCGTGAGCAGCGAGTGGATGCCGGGATGCGGGGAATGACTCGCGTGGCGGAGTCCAGCAGGAGGGAGCCTTGAGCTGCCTTCCTTCCTCTGGCGGCTCGGGTGGAGCTGCTGAGCCAGGATCCAGCGGGTTTGGGGCAGGGGCTGGTGGCTCGTGTGTCTGCACTGCCCCTGCCCTGCCCTCACCGTAGGAGGCTTATTTGCTGGTGCCTGGGATGTTCAGGGGTACAATGCAGGTACAAGAAGCGTTTGGGGTACTTGGTCTTCATAAAAATAAAGATGGAAGAGAATGGAGGAAGCCACAGCTCAACTCAAGGTTAACTATTGTGTGGGGCAAAATCTATGTGAAATTCATCTTTCCCCTACCAAAGCTGGCAGATAAATCTGTGTGCTCTCATTAGAATGGTCTTATTAAGCAAGAAATAATTAAAATTATACCCATATAGTTGAAAGCACCTTCCAGATGTCACAAGACATTTTTAATAAAGATTTTTGTTAAATTTGCATGCAGTCCTGTACCTCCAAAGTACAGGTGCTCTGCAAGGCAACACTGGGGTTTTTTTCCAGTTTTTTTACTTCTATAGAATAATGTAAACATGTATCAAAACTATAGTGAGAATGCACCTGCCCCTGCTATGCTTTCCCCAGAACCTCACAACCACACTGTCTGCCTGGTGTGCCTTTGAAGTGGATGCAGTAGCAGTAGGTTGCTTAGTTAATAAATAAATCATTTTGGGCTAATGCTAACTTGGAATGAAAAACAAACACTGCTGATGAAAGTAGCAAAACTGGAAACAAATTCTAACAAAAATGCATTTGGGTGAGCATTGCAGAC
Organism: Euphonia xanthogaster; assembly: GCA_034509185.1. Taxonomy (NCBI): domain Eukaryota; kingdom Metazoa; phylum Chordata; class Aves; order Passeriformes; family Fringillidae; genus Euphonia; species Euphonia xanthogaster. The sequence continues at coordinate 29,415,586 of JAYDZK010000274.1, forward strand.
AGTGGTGCTTAAAATCCATGTCAAAGGGATCTGTACACCCTCTGTTCCCCTGGCTGACTGAAATTCTGATTAAGCCTAGCTAGAAAGCATTGACAAGTTCTAGAAACAGCCTGGGAAGGAATGAGGAGAGCAGAAAGAGTTCTTTGAACTCAGCAGAGGCCTGAATGAAGTTAAAATCCTCACTATTATCCCAGCTGGCTAATCACAGCAAAAGGTTAGAGTAATATAGTAATTACTCAAACTTAGGACTGCTTTTTCCCATTGGAAAATAACACCAGCTTTAAGTCATGAATAAAACATGTTGGTCCAAATCTATTACCTTAAGCAACTTCAATAGAACTAGGGACATAATGTGTATTTACTTGCTTGAGGAAAACCTACTCATCACTGAAAGAATCCTCACTGCCTAATTAGGATGCCTAATACATTTCAATGCTTGATGTATTTCCTCTTGCATATGCTTAAATGGGTCAAACCTTGAATCTGGTTAAAAATATAAAAGTGCAATGAGACACTTTATTTGAGCTTCTTATTCTGATCTCTGGCAATGCAGGAAAACAAGCAATACATCCAGACACTTTATTATTTTCTTAATTAAACAAAATAATATAAGGCAGCATCTCTAGACATTTTTCTGAAAGTTTTTAATTTTAGGTTCTCTTCTGTCAATAAGCTTAAAAATCAAACTTCCTTTCCAATAAAATGGTAAATTGAATTTAACCTTTGCTTTGATTATACTGGTATCTGTTGATATCATTGATGACTGAAATTCCTACCCAATGTCTGTTCAGCAGTTTTAGCAAATTAAATGGTTGGAGTTTCACTGTCAGCAATTAAAAAGAATCTGCTTGCTGCACATTCATTCTCGATTTTGTAAGTGAAATGCAGTTACTTGCCCTGCATTTGAATAAGTACATTTTTACACTCAGACACACACTGAGTGTGTAGAAAATGGAGATATCTGTAGGTTGAATCAATGCAAATATTAGAATAAATATGATGATTCCATCAAACATTACACATGAATTAGCATGATGCATCTATTCCTAATCTGTAGTTAGTAAACAAAAATTCAAGCACCTGCTTTATCTGAGTCTTCACTTCTCAAGTATTAATTAGTGGCTGACTCTGCCACTGTGTGTCTTACTGAAAACCAGGAAAGTCAAATATTTGATGGTGATGTGTGAGATGCCCCATGGTGTCTGTGACAGTGGTGGGGTCAGAGAGGGTCAGAGATGGGCCCCAAATTCCTGCCTGAAGCCATGCCCACAACGTGTACAGGAACTGCAGTGTTCCCAACAGATGCACCACCTATATGTAAAAAAAGGTGATTATGGATGTGCCCTGTTGGTGCAGTTTCTCATCTGGAACCAGCACATTCAAATTAAGGTACTTTGTTCATTATAATTCACCCATACTAATATTAGGATAACACATTAATGGGCAGTTACAAGTATGCTGTACAGAACTTTCAGACAAAGTGTTAATCTTGATGGGATTAAGAAAAAGCATTAAAATTAATGAAATGATTGCATCTCAATCTGCATATGCAAATTAGGATAAATCATATGCCCTACAATAGTATAAGCGAAAGATTATGATAATAAATTGCATTATCTGAATTAATGACTGGCTAGCCCCACTTGATAAGGTCATGGTAAGTCCCAGTGCACTTATTACTAAAATTTATCATTCAAGCATGTGTATGCATTTAATTATTACAGCCTATTTAACAAGCACATAAACTTTGAGAGCAGTGGAAAGTTTTCCTGTCTGTAAAAGAGAACTTTTCCTTGTTCAGAACATGCCAAATCCCAAGAATGGAAGATATGGAGAATATTCTAATTTGATCTAAGGATTAATAAATAATTCAGTTTAGTCCTTGCTTCCCACTACTTCATAGGGTTAAAGATTTATGGCTTAGATGGGACATGTGAGAGTTAAAGCTGGAATAGCCATGATGAGAGAAGTCACCAAGATTGCTTCATCCTTCTATCTGAGCGTGTTCATTTCCCAGCAGCCCAGTCTACCAACCAGTATTCCAGGCAAAAAAAAATTATTTTCTAGCTGTGTACTGTAAGAGTCTTTGAGTAATATCACATTATAACTAATATCAATATTTAGTAACTTTTACCTGGAGTTATCAGAGGGCTCTGAATAAGGTTCTGGGACTGCTTTTTTGAAAGGGTAGCATAATCTTGTTTGAGATGGACAGTAAAAGACTTCTTTGCCTCCATGGAATGCAATTTCAAGCTCCCTCTCGTTTGTATGACAATTCCCTCCTGTCTGTAGGCATCCTCACAGCTGATGAGTAGCTGATTTCTCAGACATGGGCACTTCAACAGTATTTGCTGAAGATTTATCTGTTAAGAGTAGAGATATGATGTGAGACTGTAGAGGGCTTCACTAGCAGTTGTGGCTGCCAGGGCAGATCAGTCACTAAAAAGCTGCACCCAGAGCAGCTCAAAACTTCTGGGCTCTGCCAGCTGTGTGAGCTCATCAAGCAGGTGTGGGGCACATCCCCTTCAGTAGCTACTGACTGGATGGAGGCCAGTGCCACCAGTTCTCTGAGCCTTTCAGGTTGTGGTGAATATAAAAGAAAGCTTATCCGCTGCCTGGGGAGTTGTAAAAAGAACTGTAAAATTTGGCAGGTCATTTTGGATGCACTGGGTGCTGCCATTTCTTCACGTTCACAGAATTGCTGTGAATTAACTCTGAGCTCTGGGCAGCAGTGGCTGTGCTGGCCACAAGCTGAATCAAGGAGAACCTCATTATATCCAGAGGATCAGAAAAACTCTGGCACCTTTAGCAAGGCAGAGATGTTTTTAGGCTTTAGTACATAAATTCTGCAGAAGCACAATAGCCACTCAACAGTGTGATGCCTTGGTTCAGAACTATCAAATTAACTCCAGTAAGAACACTCTCTAATGAATTAATCATAGTAATACACATTTTACTCCCAGAACAAAACATAGATGATCCAATTAACCAATTCCTACTAAGGCCTACGATTACTTTATTAGGGCTCTAAAAAATGGTTTCTGCAAAGCAGTGTTTAGTCCCAGATTGCTGCAGTTATCAGACAGTGCTAAGACCTGCAATTGAGGCCTCTGCTGTCCCTTATCTCATTAAGTGTGACATAAACACCTTTGATGAAATGAAATGGTAAAGTGCAGCAAATGGAGTAAACACTTTCTCTGTCCAGCAGTGCCCTGCTACATGCTTAAGATCTGATTTCCTGGCCTCTATTGACAGATGATAGCATGTTTTGTACCCATGCCAGCCAAAGGTAGCCATTTAGAGCTTCTAAATAATTAAATATTGATTAATCAACCTAGAAAGATATAGAGCGGGTTTTTTTTTTCCCAAAAGCTTTTGTTCATTTTTAAGGTCTTATTATTTCTGCCAGAGAAAGCAGGGGAATCTTCCATACACCTTCTGCAGCCACCAGGGGCTTAAAAATTGCAGGTTTGTGCTGCTGTGAGAAAAATGGCACGGCTGCCACTCTGCCATAGCCCAAGCATTCCTGACCCCACTTTGCTGTTCTTGTTCTGCATGGGATCAATCAAGAGAAGGAACCAAATTTTCCAAGTCACAAAGCCACAAGTGAGGGGCTGAAACTCTGTTTTAAGTGTTAGACAGCCTGTCTGTCAGGATGGAAATGTGTGGTGGCTTATCTGACTCGTGTCTCTTGGCACAACTGGGTTGAAAAAGCCAGGACAATGTGGGTTTGGGCAAAGTTCAGGAAGCAGGTCATCCTGCCTGAAAGGTTTTTGGGGTTTGTTTTTTGTTTTGTGTTGTTTTTCCTCTAATGTAGCAAGTGTGTGACACATGCATGTGAAAAATAAAGCATTTGGGATATAATAAACTCCAGTGAACATGATAATGATTGTAAATTATTATTGTCATGTGATCTCAGTGAGCTACTTGATTCTCCACATCTTGGGGGGGATTTCTGCAATACTGAGCTAGTTTATTTTTCTTAACCTGCCAACTGGGATTACCCTATAGGTGGTAAATAATACACATGTATTGGCTGATGAGATTTCTTATGTATTGCCAATTACCAAAATGCCATTTACAGTAGGTGAGTGGGTCTTGACAATATTATTGTTGTTGTTATTATTACAATCAGGGAATGCCAGTAGGAGTTTTCATGAGGCACCTGCAAGAATTTAGAAGTACTGGTTTATCAGAAGGATGATGAAAGCATTGAGAGATGCCTGCTTACTTCCATATCACACAGCAGATGTTTGGAGCATAGTCCGTGTGTTTCCTGCCTGAAGTAATGCTCCACAGCATGCTTTGTCTCTGGGGTTAAATGCAAGCTCTTTTGCCTGCGGCATTGCAGCTTCCCTGGAGGGCTCTGTATCTTTGTGGTGGCTGGGTTTTGGTTGCAAGGTGCCTGCTGGGTTTTGGTTGCAAGGTGCCTGCTGTCATCTGTGCTGGCTGCAGAAGAACAAGCCCAAAGCCCTGCGCTTGTGTTTGCAGTAAAGCACAGCCCCGCTTGGAAGCTCGCACACAGAGTGCCTGGCTCCCTGTGCGCGGCAGCAGCTCCATGTGGTGTGGCAGACCTCCTTCCCCCTGCCGGCACAAACAAGCCCCATTCCAGTTCTGCTGGAATGTGGCAAAGCCCTCGGCGAAGTGAAACCCGAGCCTGGCTGCGCTGCTAGCAAAAACCAGGCAGTTTTGTTGACAGGGTTCGTAGCTAACGCTTCTGCGGGGCGAAAGCAAAACAAGTTTTCTGTGATGCCGTGCACAGAGACAGTCTTTTGTTAGCCACAAATGCCAGCTGAGAGTGGCTTTGCCTTAAAACCACAGGACATCCTGCCTTGGGTTTGAGAGAACAAGGGTATCAGGCAGCTCTGATAGTGAAATGGGGCAGTGTGCCTAAGCTGCCTGTTTGTGGGTGACAGATTGTTGCAGGGTAAGGCTAGATGAAGATTTTGAATTTTTCTGACATCATTGGTAATCAAGGAGAAGAGGCAAAGGAAGAGGAGGATTTTCTGTCGAGGAGCTCAGACGTGCATATAGGATCCTCTGCCATGCTATCCATTGTCTGCTGTAATTCAAGATACCAATATTGCCTAAAAAGTTGTCTAAAATGTCTGAACACAGGACCAGTGGCAGATTGCCCATAGCAGAAGAAGTCTTGATAAATCAGGCTTCTGGGGAGATTGCAACTAGATGCAAGAGGAAAACTTTTCACAGCATTCAGCCACCGGAATGATCTTCCCAGGAAAGTGGTACATTCCACAGCATTGGACACTTTCAAGATGCTGATGGACAGGGTGCTGAGCCATCTCGTCTAGACTGTGCTTTTGAAAAGAAAGCTTGGACTAGATGATCCTTCAGGTCCCTTCCAGCCTAGTATTCTGAGAAATTTAATGATAAATATGTAACTGCCTGAAAGTCTGAGTTCAGCCTTATTGCTTGCTGGCTGCCTCGTCAAAACTCAAAAGTCACAAGCAATTGCCAAATTCTTTTTTTGTAAGTGATCAATAATTCCAGTAATAAGCCACATGAAGTATTGTTGTGAAGGGTGAGGAAGGGATTGAATGGCAAAGTTATTTGAATGAGCTAAGATGCTAATGACCAGTAACTGCTGACAAGGACATCAGCAGTAAGACAGAAATAAACTGAGATTTGCTCTTATGTGGGTGAAATAGCAAATATGTCAAAAGCTGCTTTTTTGCCAGTTTTGTCACTCTTGAAGAAGAGTATTGACGCATTTTGCTTGGAGGGTCCTATGTTTTAGAATTATGATTGATTATGTAGGAAGTTACGAAGGCTTGTGTCCAAAAGCTGGTTGGTTTTTTCCTTAGATTATAATATGTTATCTGATCTTTATTTTAAAAAATCTGCCTCAATTAGACCATCACAGTAACAAGAAAGAACATCCCCTAAATCATAAAAAATCATACTCTCTATAGGATGGTGACTGAACGGCCTGGAACCTGAACTAAACACGTCTGTGTTTTTTGTCCAGTAGCTTTGTTCTCCATTGTGCCCATAGACCTTCTCTATTTGTGACTGTAAATCAGGTGCTCTCCATAAATCTGAACTCTTTCAGAGTATCTGCTGCACCCAAGCCTTACTGCTCTGAGCTCTTCTCTTTGGGTTAGGCTCTGGGCTTTTTCGTCTCTACTGCCCACAGCCCTATTTACATCAACAGTGACTCAATTTCTGATTTACTTTTCCCCCTCCTAGTTAATTTTATTTATGTTCCTAATCACTCTCACTTCTCTGTCAACATCTGGAGTTGTTTGGTGGTATTCAAGCTGAAGTTTCCTTGGAAAGTAACGCAATGGAGCAATTAGAGGTTTATATCATTGCATGAAAAGTTTGATGCTACTTAAACAAAGCTGTGATTAAGCAAAATTGTCTCCTGCTCCCTTGAATGATAAACATCACCCTATTTTCTCTGGCTGCCATGACTTCTTTCTGCAGCCTTTTACTCAGCCTTTGAGGGTAGTGGAAGAGAAAGATGCTGAGCAAGGTTGCTGTTATCCAACTCTGCTTCCTGGTACCATAAGGGAGCTCCTAGGACCTGTGAGAAATAACAATTTTTGTCTACACATCTGGAAACTAGGAGGGGTGCTTGATGAACCAGGACAATATAATGTGAGGAGAAAGTAAGAATGAGCAAGTGACACTGCTTAAACCTCAAGCTGATTTGAATTTTGATCAGTACAAGGGTAGTTTAATTGTCTTTGTGCTGAGGTGTACTTCAGTTTTTAATCTCTTACATTTGACTTTTTACCATTCCTTGGCTTAAAAAAACATTATGGGAGAAAGTTAATGAGCAAGACTGAGGAGGGGAAAGAAGTATCAAGCTTTATCTAAGGACTCAAATACTTGAAATGACTTTTGTCATACTTTGGTCATTCTGAGTTTAGGGAGAAAGTCTTTTAGCCCGTGAGCACATTACAGTTTGTGTTCTTAATTTGCAATCACTGAAACTTGGGGTGGGACAATCAAATTTCTGTTCCAGATGAGAAACCCTTCAAAATCAAGAAAATCCACAATATAAGAAAACTCAATATGTTCATGAGCTGTTCACTAAACACTGGAGCTGTATTATGGCCAGTAGTGAGGAGACCAGTTCCTGAAAAGCCATTGCTGTCAAACTTTTTCCTTCTTTATTCTACCATGAAGAAAACTCAAACAAACAAAACCAACAAGCTGGCTTGTGTGATGAAAAGGAGAGCCAGATGAAGGTGCATAACCTCTTTTTCCAGCACCATTCTGGGGTTGTTGACTGGGAAGGTGTCCTGAGTACGTGTCTAGGCTGGAACTTACAAGAGCAGGCTCTACTGCTGATGTTGAGCTCAGTGAAAGAGTTTTCATTAATAGAAATGCAGGCACAGTGAGCATGGCCACTGAGGGATAAATGTTGAGGTATTAATATTTTTCTTAGTGATCACAGGTACTTGCTAGAACAGCAAATGTACTGCTTTAAATAGAACAAAAAAAGGAATACCTGCATCCTTGTCTGACAGCTCTTTATACCATTCTTTGCCACAGCATGAATTATTTGTGCTAAACTAAGGAATATGCAATTTTATTTGGTTGTAAAAGTGAAATATACAGCTTTGATCTGTTACCTGGATATAGATTCCCTTATAATATATTAAAATACTTGGTGCTCTTTCTATTTTAAAGTATTCTAGATACAAAACCCAATAATGGCATTATAACTACTGCAAAAAGAAAATTAATTCAAGATTAATAGAGAAATCCAAAGAAAAACAGAATAACATAGATGTATTTTAAAATAATTGTGTATTGATCTTTTTTCAGCCTCTGATTTAAATAGACCACCTTGCCACCATAAAGCTTCAGCAGAATTGTGTGTGTGTTTAGTTTGGTTATTTATAAGTAATAATTTTACAACAAATATTGAGAATGAGGTTATTTCAGGAAGCAAATTTAGAAAAAAAAGGTTAGCTCAGGCTTTTGTCCTAAGACTGAGATTCTTGTAAACATAACAAATGAAGGGTGGTGGGCAAGAAACATAAAACAGAGAAATACCAAACTGCTGCTGGTTTTAAGTTTTGGGGAGAAGGAAAAACATCTTCAGACTGTTCTTAGAGGCATTTCCAGCTTACCCAGAATGAGTTTTTGTGAAATCTTTGCAGTGCCTGGCTGGGGCTCAGTAGTTACCTCTTGGTAAGCAAAGAGTGAGAGATGACCCATGGGGGGTACAAAGAGCCTTGTTCTCCTCTCACCATTGGTTCATGCAGCTTGTGAGGGTGAAAAATATTGCAAAAAAGTTGTGCACGTGGTAAAGACAGATTGTAAACAAGAAATTGCAGCATCAGAAAAGTACCCAGGGGGTTCAGGAGGTCTCACAGAATCACACACAGTCTGCAGCTTTACTCTTCTGGTTCTGGGCCTTTCGTTTTTCGGTTTGGAGGGTTTTTTGCCATAGAAGCAGAATTTGCAGCAGTGAAGACTATCACAGAATACACTGTCCTGAGGAGTTACAATGCCCTTGTAGAGAGACTATACACTGGGAAGGTTTTACTCTTGCAGGCAAGTCATAGAGGTGTCTTGAATCAATACTGAGGGCCAAGTCTCCACACTCTTAATTTTGTATCAGTGGGAGAATATTGATCTCTGGAAAAGTTGGAAAACTTTCCCTAGCAGCTGGATACCTATATGTAATCTTTTAACTTTTGTTCTGAATTGTATTTTTTCAAACCTAGAATGTAAAATTGGTCTTGGAAAAATATTCTTGTGCCCACTCCTTCTGATGCTTTCTGTCTGCATGAAACAGTGAAAAAAGCATTATCTCTGAAAGATCTAGTGGGTCTGCTCCCCAAAGTGGCAAGGAATTGCAGCATGGTTTTCAGTGAGCATAGATCTATTAAATAGCCCTTTCTCATTTGAAAGGACCTCTTTGGACACACCTCTTTTTTTTTTTTTGTCCTATGTGATGTTGCCATGGCTGTTCCCCTTGAGGCCAAAAATCTGTGGAGTTGGTCTACAGAGGTAGTTAACCCACTTTGTTTTCAAAATATAAATGGTTTTGTGTTTAAACATAGGCTAGTGGTTCAGTGGTCCATTTTTTTATATTACACTTGCTTTAATAACACCTCTTCAAATTCTAATAAGTCGGTAAAATTCCAATGTGACTTCAATTTAATATAAAAACATTAATCATGCAACCAAAAAGCTGCTTTTGTATTTAGTTTTTGGAAAGCACATATACAGAACCATTGTTATGCTTTTGGTGTTCAATTCAGGCTAGCTTGTAGCTAAAGAATGCTTATACAGCTGGGGATTTTGTCTGGGTTTGGGTGAAGGGGAAGATTCTGGTGACACTTCTAACCAGTTGCACAGAATCAGCTTAATTTTCTTCAGCTTCATTTTCCATCTGCTTGGTTTTCACTTCTCCTGACATCCTAGCAGGCTTTTCATATTTACAGTCCAACCAAACAACTGAGTGCATTCAAATCTTTCTACATAGCAGACATAAAATGAAATTATTTTCATCCTTCAGCAGTTCCAGTCTTTCAATAGTGTCATAGCAATAGAAATGGGGTGCTTGCTCTTCACCATTCAGCAAAGGCTAACTAAGTGTGCTTGAAGTGCTCTAAGGTTGAGTGACCTCCAATGACTTGTGTGTATAGATTATCAAACATCACAGCTGAGCTAACAGACCATGAGCACTGTCCGTTTCCTTTCAGGCTAAATAGTGCAGATAATCATAATTATTCTGGGTGCCAGGGTCACAAGAGCTGCTCATCACTTTTCTGGCTTACTGGAGAATCTTTTAAAGTACTAAATGATACATCATCCCTGTCAGTGTGGTATAAAGGAATTAAGTGAAGCAAGTTCTAGAAGAGATTTTTGACAGCATATATCTGATATGTCTCTGTCCTTTCATTCATATCTCCTCCATTTTTTTTTTAATGCAGATTACCAGTCTGTCACTCAGATGCTTTATTTTGCAGTGAGACAGTTTTCATCTCTAACAGAATTTTGTCCATTAATCTAAATGGACAGTTTAAGAAGCAGTAATTAATGCTTGAGGTGTTCACCATAGGCAATCGACACTGCATCATTTTCCAGCTTCTGGAATAAACTGTCTGCAATATTTTTTACATCAGATTCTAGTTTCTAAAAGTATTATGAAGCAGCTTTTGTCAGGAGAATTCCTTACCTGAAACCTGTTTCAAACTAGCTTAGAGTAGCAAGGAGGAATGGATATAATTTGTGATAACTAAATTTGGGCTGATATTTTTTTGGTGGATCAGAATTATTTGGAATACACTGGAAAAATAATACCTTTAAAACTCTTATTTATTGTTTCTAAAGTTCTATTATTGTGATACCAAGATGATTCAAAAAAATGTATGAATGATGTTATGTATGTATGCATAAGTAGGTATATATACACATAAGGCTCTGTATAAGTATATGAAGAAATGAACATTTTAAGCCCTTCCTGATGTTAATACAGAAAGTTTAGAATGGCATCCTTAATTAAATGTACTACAGCAATGGTTGGGAAAAGAGGGAGGTTATAAAACAAAAGGGTGAAGAATGAAGTCTGGAGCAGCAGTGAAACGTTACATTTGTGCCAAATGAACATTGGAAAGCACGGGTGAAATCACAAGCTGACTGACCAATTCTTTTCATGTGCATATTTTCTGCCTCCTGAGTTGTGGCATGAGTGCAATGGAATCAAGGTATGCAAAACTGAGCAACACTCCCCCTGGCAAACGCTGAATAAACATTTAAATCAACATTTAGGTGAATGTACATGTACTAAATTTGTGGAACTAAGAACATTGACTTAGTAGGAAATAAAAATATAAAAGGAATAATCATGAGTCTAAAGTAGAGCAGACAATAATAGTTCTGTGTACTGAAATCATTAGGTATTTTCCTTGTACATCTGGATAACACAATCCTTGACAAACTGACTGGAAAAGATTATTGTTCTTCTGAATGAACACTAGTATTTTAGGTCTGCAGTTCTTTTTCTAAGAACATAGCAAGCCACCAATTTGGCTGGTGCAGTGCTCAAATGCTCTGATGGCATGAAGTGTACCCTGAACAAACTGTGAGCTCTATTTGAAAATAAAGTTTATAATTAAAACTGGCACTTGTGGGCCTCCAGCTGGTGAATGCTGTTTTGCTGACGTGAGGCTCCTGACACCCACAGTATGGTGGCTCATTGTCAGCCCTTCTGCCAGGCCCTTGCTATTCCAACACCTCAGATGTTGCCATCTCCTCCAAACGGTGCCCGGCAGCAGGAGGCTTGCAAAGGCTTTATTTCCCTGTTTGTGCAGAAAAGGCTTTTGCTCACTCTGAGACTGAGCTTTCTGTTTTGTTGGGCAATGAACCTGACTTGGAGCTCTGTGCAGAATTCAGGCAGTCTCCTGTAGCAGCGGGGCTGGTTGCTTTGCTAGAAGGACCCGCAGGTCGCTGCAGGGGGAAGCAATTAGGCAGCAGGGTAACGATGCTGCATCAGAGCTGTCCATGGGCAGCACGGTGTCAGTGGCAGTGGGTTGGGCTCTCTGGTATGATCTGCCTTGCTGATGGCTCTGCATTGTCATCACCAGATTCTTTTGGTCTGTAATGCATGTAATGCCATAAATGGGAGAGAATTTGGCTCTCCATGTGTCGTCAGCTACTGGTGCACACATGAAGAGCTTTTTGCTGTGAGATTCTAAAAACAAGACTGTTGCTTTGCACTAAATAGTTATTTAGTTGTTAGCACTGGGTGTTGGAAAATATGTTACTGGGTCACATATTCCCCTCATGTTGTTTCTCCCTCACATAACCCCCTGGTTTCTGTATGCCCTGCTGGTCTGTCCCATGGTGCTCCCTCTCCTCACCCCTCCCCAGTGTTACCCCATTGGCCGTGCTCCTCCTTCCCCGCTCCCCTCACCTGGGGATGAAAACCCCTCTGCAGGTGGGGAATGTTCTCTTTGCTGCCTGGGTGGTCGCTGCCCCCAGCAGTGTCCTGTCTCAAGCTGATAAAGGGACACTCATCCCCACGGGGCAGAGAGCGCTTCTCGTCTTTCACCTCATCCATGCAAATCCGTTTGGCCTGGAGCCAGAGCAAGCCGGCTCGGACCAACATAAGGCTCAGGAACCAAATGGATAACTGTACAAGACAAAGCTTCCCAAGCAATATGAAATTCCATTGTGCTCAGTCTTAAAGAATTTTATTATTTTTTTTTAATCTGTATGTGCTTTTGGCAGCTTCAAGTGACTTTATGTTGTAACTTCGGCTTTACTTAAGCAAGATTTCAGAACAAACTTTCAGGGTTCTATTTCAAACACTATCAATAATAGCAATAAGCCTATTTGTTCAGTGTGTGGCAGTGGTTCAGCCCCTCCTTATTCCCTGTTAAATTAGCAGGAAATAAGACAGGTTTTGCACGACAGTTCTCATCTCCAGTCGTTATTGATCAGCTATAAACACAAAAGGTGCTCTTGCTCATTACAAAACAACCTTGCACTAATCTTTACTAGCTTATATCGACAAACATTAAGTAAAAATATGAAATGGCAAGCTTTGGATCATTATAAGGTTGCTATTTAAGTGGTGTGTCTGCACCCTTGGTGAAATCTTCTGGATGTGGAGGTTTTCACCTTCATAAAATTGTCCTTGAATCAGATGGCAACAAAATTACCCCCTCACAGACACTCTAATATTTTGACAATACAAGTTAAAGAAAAGTTGTGGAAAAGACACCTATTGCATACTCTTTTATTGCCTTCAGTGGCAATACTGAAGGCAATACTGATACAAATGTGGAGGATGAGACAATTACAGTAGCTTGAGGGCTCACAGTGTAAATAAATCTGTGTAATGATTAGCTGGGTTCTCAGAGCAACGAGGCTAATATTTTTAAACAAAATTATTTATAAGAAGCAAACACGCATCATTTCTGGTGCATCATCTGTTCAAAATATTCTGTTAAGCTGGTGGGGAGGGGGAATAAAAATTAATTTGAGGGATCCAAATACTTAGACAGAAAACTATGAAACGTGTCTGCCAGCTGCAAGCAGAACACATGCCAGACCATGGTCAGACCACTGGGTACCAAGCAGGTTTGGTGAAGTTTGCCATCCCCCTCAAGGTGCCACTTAGCTCTGCCAGCTGGCAAACACATAAGGGCTTAGCAATACATTGTGCTGTCATTGTTAGAGCATTCAGACAATGGAAGGGAAGAACAATGTTATGCAAACTTTTTGTTATGTCGGGTTAACAGAGTCAGATTAAAAATTATTATGCAGATATAAGAGAGAAGGTGGAGAATTTGAGAGTAGAAGTGTCCTAAATATGTTCCTGTCAAGTGAAGCCCCCAGGGGGAAAAGAAATCACAATTTCCTGACTTTTTCCTCCAGCTATACGAATGACAGTGTTGGTCTCTGCTCTATGGTGCAGAGTTAAATTGTGGGACTAAAGTGGAGGATATGCAGTAAAAATTAATGAAACCCCACCAGTGAGATGGGGGGCATACAAAGACTGGGAGAGAAGATAAGCTAAGTGTCCTGGGATGAGGTTAGGATGCTTGTATCCCCCTTGGTGTGTGCTGTTCATGCTGGATATTATGTTCTGTGCCTTCAAGACTGGCCCTGAGGAGTGAAAGTTTTGTTTTGGTTTCTTCTCAGCCTCTCCCCCACGGCTGGCAGGACACACAGACAGGGCAGTGCAGAGGCTGCTTTTGCTTTCTGCCCTGCTTCTCGCTTTGCTCTCGCTCTTGCTTCTGCTTTGCTCCTGCTTTGCTCTTGCTTTTTTGCTTCTGCTCAATAGTTAGTTTAGCTAAACAGCCCAAATTTCTTCCTGGACTGTTTCTCCTTTCTATTTTAGACCCACTCAAGCCTGCTCGGGACTGGGCCCTGGGAGCACCGAGAGTTTGCACCTTGTGGCTGCAGCAGCTGCCCCAGCGCCAGGGGCTGATAACAGCGACCACCCCAGAGAGACTTTCTGCATTTGTCACCTTTTCAGAGCAGTGACAGAGTGCTGGCACCCGGAATTGTTCATTCTGTGTGCT
>JAYDZK010000274.1:29429712-29443842 GCA_034509185.1 Euphonia xanthogaster
CTGTGTGCTGGGGGTGCTGTGCCTGTTAAACAAACAGGTTCTTTCCACTTCTCTCCCAGGAATCCTTCCCAAACCAGTTGGGAGGAAGAGCGTGTGAGTTTGCTTTCTGGAGGGGCCCCCTTTTAGAGGCTTTCTCCTAAATTTGCCCTAAACCAGGACACTAAGCTTGTCCTTTAGAACTCTTCATGTGTTTATTATTTACTGCTGCCATCATGGCTGTTGATGCTCCGAGGATGTTGGTGAGGGTTCTTGGGGCCTCTGGACAATCCTGCAGCCTGGTACAGTAGGGGGAGATTTTTTCCTCAAGCAAGCACCAGGAGCACTTGAGTTTCACTGATTAGATACATGGGCCAACTTGTTTAGATGAATGGAATCAGATCAGTGTGATGTCTTCCTTGCACTTTGCTTCTGGTAGGCAGCACATTCTTCATCAAAATAAGTCATGGGTTTGGAAGAAAATTACTTCTTTGAAACTCTGTTGAAGTTCAGACACTTTTTACAGGAGTTCTTCACTGGAGAAAAGTTCTCTGTTTTTAAATTTATCCTGTTCCTCTCCCTTCCTTCGTATCAAACTGTATTACAGACAGAATACTTTGGAAAAAGTGAAACGTTTCCCAGAACAAGGAAATCAGCATACTTTTATCCTTATTAAAAAAAAAAAAAAAAATCTTGTTCCTCCACTTCTCTGGAATGTTTAATCTTAATAATGTTGACATAAGCCTTTTATATTTGAAATGGAAATTAGTGACTCTAATAGAGTCCAAACTGCTATATTCATTAGAAGCTGCATGTGTCAAATAATAAAGAAACTTTCTCTCTGGGTTGTTACTTGTTTTCCATAACTCTAAACAAAGGCATAAGCCTCTCTGTCTTTCTCTTTTTATTGGACAACTTGCCCTGGTGACTATAATTATTAATTAGACACCTATAAAAGGCACTTAAATTGTTTTTAAAAAGTTGCACTTCACTGACTTCAATTAAGCTTACATAAGCTTGTACACATGGGGACTTTCAAAAGAAAAGTGAATTTGTGAACGTGGCAATTTTTCTTCCAATTCCCGCTGCACTCATCAAAATGACATTGATTTACTTAGATTAGCAGCTGACACCTGACACTCCTTTATTTGAGCTACTTGACTCAAACTAGCAATTGTTTTTTCATAGCCAGGGATCTGCATCTCAACAAGCACAAGCTCCTTTCCAAACCAGGCAATCTTTCAGCTACTGCTCTGGCCAGCAGCAGGAAAGTTTCTTTTCTAGAAGCTGGTGCAGGAGAGAGCAATGCCTTCTGGACACTGCACACCAGTCCTGTGTCTGAAATCTGTCTTGCACTCTTTTAGTGCAGCTTTTTGCTCCATTTTCCAAGTATCATTGCAGCATGCTTGAAATCAATATAGCTGGATTTCATTCCTTCCTGAAATACAGGGAAGCAGGGAACAAAAATCTTATATGTAAAGCTTCTCCTTGCAGAGAAGAAAACTCAGTGAAAGAGTTTCCAGCCTAAAGATCCTATGCTGCCTCCCTTTGATGCCATGCCAAAAAGCTGATTTTGAAATTATACACAGGAGACTTTTGCTAGTAAATGGCCACTTGCAGCCATGCACAGCAGAGTTGTAATAGAGGCTGATCTAGAAGAAATGGAAGTGTGGAGCAGGCTAAACAAGCCTTTCTGTGCTTTTGCTAACCAGGCTAGCAAATCTGTGAAATGCATCTCTGAAGTACCTATTCTATAACCCAGGATGCAGAAATAATTCCCTTTGATTACTCTCTGCAGACTGAGATCCCTGGAAAATGTGGGAAGAAGTCATCTTGGGCACAGAGGGAATTTGCTGGCATTGCTTGGTTTGCATAAAGAAGGATGGTTTGGTGAGAGTACAAAGCATAAATAATGCAGGTAAGGAACTGCTTTCACTTGAACTGAATGAGAACTCAGAGTGGTAAAGCATTCTTGGAACTTATGAGCTTTATAGAAGCCCACAACCTTTCAAAACACTTGAACCTTTTGAATAACCTTTCAAAAACCCCTTTCTCTTGCACAAACAGCTAAAGGTGCTACAAGCTGATTCTTGTTTCAGCTGAAAAGGCTTCATCCTATCAGCTGCTGGTGTGGCACAGCATTAGAAGCAATCTTCTCTTGGCATCTCATCAGCATCTAATTTCAGCTGTCTGTCTGCTCTCCTGCCCGGCTCTGCGTGACAGTGCTCTGTGCTGGGGGAGTTTGGGTGATCAGGATAGAGCAGGGAGCTTCTGCAGCACAAACCCATGGCAGTTGCAGGGGTTCACATGGGGCTAGCTCTAAGTTTGCTGTGTTTTTTTAGACGTGAAACTTGCAGGAAGGACACAACTGGTGCCCCAGAGGTGCATTTTCCATTTTCCAATCAAAGCAGATGAATTTGAAATTGGCTATCAAATCCTTCTAGCAAACTTGCATTGTTCTTTGCTAATGTCCTTCTAGTGGCCCCTTGAGAGATGCAGACAGTCTCAATGCTGCATATTAAACTTTAATTACTGATTTCTCTTATGAGGTCGAGATAGAACTTGGCCAGAGATAGCTGCATCATAGTTTGTAAGCTCCTTGTGCTGAAAAACACCCATAAAATAAATGAAAAATGAGTCAGCAACCTCTCACCAATCTCTGTCAGTGCATGCTGCACCTTCAGCTCCACTGTAGGATGCCAGCTGGTCTTCTATTAACAGTAAATTGTAGGCTTTTATTTATTTATAAGTGTCATTAATCTGGTAGGTTGAATGCAGTTGGCTCGCCAAAAAAGAGCATACGGGGCTTAGCATTATCTGGGCAGACACAATTGGTGGTTTATGAAAAATATCAAAATGAAGAACCCACAGCAGCCATGCTGTTACACGGGGTTGGAAGCATTTTGCTCATTGCATGGCACAAAGTACAAGCCCAAAACCAACGTTGCTTGACTGACTTTTCGTGGGGAAATGTCAAATGCTTCCAGGCTAACTGCTTAAAACCCCACATGCCTGACACGGAATCACTTTCAGTTCTGCACAAAATTAACACACGGGACTTGAGAATTATTGATGATCTTGCTGAATTGAATGAGACCAGGGGTTTCTCCTGAGATGGCTGCAGGTCTCCCAGGCTGGAGTAGGTATATGTGGGCTGGCAGAAGTAGGTAACGTGAGAGAGTTTAATACAGGGGGGAAGTGGCAACATTTACACCAGTGTTTTAGGAAATTTGTACTGGCAACACTTACACCAGTGTTTTAGGAAATTTGTACTGGAATTCTGTAAGTGTTCTGACAGGGCACAGACAGGAGGTTTCCCCTTGTGTAGAATTAGGGTGGTACAGTATTCTCTTTCTATGTTTAGCATTTTCTTTCTATATTTATTCTATCTGTTCTTCCTTTTGCTGTTTGTGTTATCCATCTGCTCTGGATTTGTCTAACTGTGCTGTTCCCTACTTGTCTGGTTTTCCTCCTTTCTCCCAGACCTGCCTGCACTGTCATCATGTTGTGTTTGAATACTGCACAGTATCTTTTGACACTCCAAAAGTGCTCTGGGATAATGAAGTCCTGGTTCTCAGCATGGAGGTTTTTCCACATACCCAATTAGCATCATTTTTCTTCTCTTTCTGCTGCCATGTCACTTTTACTGCTTATCTAAATAAATGGGATTTCAGAGGAAAATCCTCTTTTTAGAGGGGAACTCTTGGCAGTCTGGCACTTACTTTGTAATGCCAGGAAATGAAAGGGAAATAACTGCAGTTTGTGGGGCTGCTTTGGGCTGGCAAAGGGTTTCTGTTGGGCTGCAGAAACCATCTGTGTATTGAAGATGGGTGTTATACCCTGGGCTTGGCTGCTGTGGGAAAACACAAGGGAAGCTACAGGACCAGGGTGGTGCCAATGTTCTCTGTTTTAAGACCTTTTTAAGACTTATTTTATTAGTTATCAGGGCCTGTGTGTTTGCAGGAGTGTTAAAGCAAACATATTGTTCTGGGAGTCAGAGTGGAGAGGGATCTGTTTGCTTAGGCATTTTCACAGTCACCGTGTGAGACTGGAAGAGTTCACTAGATCACAGTGCAGGGGGTGTCGTAGGCAGCACAATAAAGATCTCATATCTCCTACAGGCAGATGCAAGCAGCTGAAAGTATGACCACAGATTTTAGTTATTACATTTCAAATATAAAACAGACAGTTCACTTTCATGGCTCAGTCCACAAGTCACCGTTCCTCTTTCCCCCCTGCTTTGAAGTCCCTTTATTTTAACTTTCAATGTTGCCTTCTGTTTAATGAGATATTGGATTGTGGGTGCTTGGGGTTTGGTTTTGTGTTGATGTTTGGTTCTGGGCAAGGCTAGGGTTCATTTCTAAATTGCAGTTTATTTAGGCTATTTAATAAATTGTTTCATATTTGTAGTATCTATTTTTTGGTGCTATGGGTACTGGTATTAAATATGGAAAAAAGTTTGGAACTTTAATTAAAAGTAGATGTGAGTGCATAGTTTTTAAAAATGACAAAATACTGCTGAAACAAATGTGGATTTTATACATGCAGCTAGTAAGTTTTCAATTTGCTAAATATGTTATATGTTTGCTTTTAATTGTATAACCCCAAATATTGCACTTGTCTTCATTAAAATGTATTCGTTCACTCATGCAAAGAAATTCTTCTAAGTGTCTCCAGTAAATATTCACTCTTATGGGCTATGAAAATAATGATCTCCTTAAAGCCAGTGCTGTCATTGTTCATTATACACTAAGCAGGCAAAGTGAATTTCAATATATTTGCTGGTCTGCCTCTCGGGGTTTTTTCATACTTTTAAGCCAAATCAAGTATTCTCAATTAAAACATACCAGAAAAACAAGTTACCAAAATGTGTGGAGAGTTGTACAATGGGCTGGTTTTGATTTATGTACTGGGATGGAGGAAAGAAGCCATTCAAACCAGCAAAACACTTGTCAAGGTTGGACAGCAGACTGTCAATAATGAATCACAGCACGCTGGGAAGGGGGAGCTTGGGTTGCTGTCCTGTCCCAGGGACACTGACAAGCCAGGCACCTCTGGGAGCTGCTGCAGCCAGCATGGGGCTGCTCCACACAGCCAGGCTGCCCAGCAGCTGCCTGGCTCTGGCTCATTCTTCCTTCCCCTGCCTGAGTGTTCACAACATTCAAACAAAGACCCTGACTAAGGTCTGAAGTTCAGGAGCAGATTGAAGCACATGCCCAGGCTGATGTTTATGTGTCTTGATGCAAAGTATGCTCCAGTTTATTAAAAAACAGTCCTAATGTGCTGTTTCCTCCAGTTCTGCTGAATTTACTCCTTTTTACCACAGCCAGTAGCCTTCTGATCAGATGGTTTTGCTACTTTTCTCTGAGTTTAGGCTCATTTCAAATCAGCACCAGGGGTTTTCTTGATCCACTCAACAGTGAAGGATGTACTCATACTTGAAAAGCACTGCCAGTAGTATTGATTGCTTTTAAAACACACAATATTTCAAACATTTGTAATGGTGTCCTAACACCTAGAGGTCGTGTTGTTATGCTTATGCTAAAATTAAAAAATGAAGACACAACCATATAAAGTACATTTCATCAATAGATTCATATTATATTTGTTTATTCTAAAACACCTGTGTTTTAAAAATTAGATTACTTGCATTTTCAGTAATGGAGACTTGGGCCATTTATTATCTGTGCATTCTTATTGTGGTCAAGAGTGACTTTACTGTTTCTTGGCAGATTTAAAAAGAGATTTCTTTTGAGGGGTTATTTTATGTGAGTCAGACTCTTTGAAACTCCTGATGGCCTATTTTGACACTTTCTTTGTCTTTTTTTTTTTTCTAATAAGAAAAATGGGCACAATTTGCAGTGGTTTGGTTAACAGTATGGCATTTTATTCAACTGTAGTGATATTCAACAATTTCTCACATTTTCATAAGATGTATCTTAAATGAATCCTTGGGTGTTGCTGCTTACCACAATTGTATTCCACCCTGGAGGAAAGCATGCTGTGATTTGGAAACCAGATGCATCTCACTGAACCTCTTTTATTTGTACCATTTGCATCTTGCAAGCTAACTTGGCAATCTGTTTATCAAAGGCAGGATTTGGTGCATGCTTTATCTGTGCCCCATTTACAGTCACAGCCAAAAAGGGAAGACTCATTTTCACTCCAATTTCCCATTATAGATTTGAGAAGGGATTAAAAATAGGAAAAATACAGGGCAGTAGTGAGAGGTTGTGTCTCTACTCACAGGAATACTGAGCCATAACAGATCTCTTAGGTTCTCCTCACTCATCTGTTTTGTGCTGACACCTTCAGTGGACAAACCCACTTGGGGGATGTGTAAGAAACAGTTTGTGGCTGAAACAGTTCCACTGCCTCTTTTTATTTTCTCATTTAAAATTTATGAAGTAATCCTGGGTAACACAATGTAACCATGATATTATAAGACCATGTGATGCTAAAACAACAAAAATAATCTTGTGGCTGGATTTAAAGAGATTAAAGTAAAACCAGCTTTTTTTCTAACAGATCTGGTTTAGATATTCACCAAATGTTCCCATTTATTAGAAAAGCTGGCTCCATCTATATAGTAGGAGATATCACACAGTTCTTTTTGGTACACTTGCCTATTCAAGGAACACCAAACAAGGAAAACACATCTTCCCTTCTGTGGGATCTCTTGTGAGAAAGAAAAGACTTCATGAGGCAGGACAAGCCCCATGAGTCATTGCTCAATGAGTCTTGCACTGTGCTCTGAAGTTGATGAGACTGTTAACAATAATTATTCACGTGCTGACAAAGGCTGCTGCAGGAGACACAGAACTGGATGCATAGGAGAGCCTGGAGAATGGAATATCTTTCAATGTCTTTCCTCATTAGTTTGGCCACAGTGACAGCAATACAAGTCTTTGACACCAGAACTTTTCCTTAAGTGTGCCTGCAAATTCCGAGCCACATTCCCCCAGTGAGCAGTACTCTGCCCATGAGCCTTGACCCTGTTGTCAGCTCAAATATGCCTGCTGATAGAGGATGTCTTGGAGTCTGACAGATGGACCTCATCTGCCTAGGGCATGGTGCAACACAGGGAAGAACTCAATTTTGAATTTTGTGCTTGAAAAAAACCAAGCCAAAAAGGGTTGTAAAAACACCAGTGGAAGTCAGTGACTTCCCACTGGGCTTCTGATTCCATCTTCTCACAAAGATCCTCTGACAACTTAATAAGAAGCCCTCTCTGTAAACAGAAATGCTGTTTCATTTGAAGCTCAGTGAATGTTGGGGCAGGTAGAGCAATAGACAGGATGCTCAGGGGGAGTGGTTTTTTAATGGTCTTTCTCTCCCCAGAGACCATATAAAATTCTGATATTTGTATTTCTAAGTTTTTTAGCTGTGAAACCAAAATACACCTTTATCTGTAGCTATGCCTGATGTTTATGGCTACTGGCTATCAAAAGGAAAATCTCCTTTTAATAAAATATTTGTATCAGCTTTTTTATTTTTAGGTATGCAGTTTTGCAGAGATTTTTTGAGACTCTGTTCATGATAGTGTTAGTAAGATTCTGAACTCTTGCATTGTTCAGTTTACTTGACAGTTCTCCTAACAAAGAAGAACACAACATCAAGGATTTTTAAACAACCAACCCAAAAAAAGCTTCACATTTTTTGCAATTTTTTTCTTGCATAGTGCTGAAAAGGCTCAGAAACCAGAGGCCCTCATTCAGCAAGCTGACTGGTGCTCTGCATTTATAAAGATTGCAGGAAGTGAACTTAAATACCATCAGTGGAGTCAGAAAACCATCACTTGGTTCTTAGGCATGCACAAAGTCCACAATCCTGATAGCACTTATATGTGTTCAGTTAGTCACATTATTTAACCAGTCATCTGCAAGGAAAAAAGCCCTGTGTCTATTTATTAGAGCAAAAAGTTGCTATGGCATGGAGTCATCCAAGGGGGATCCATGAATATACATCCCTTAGTTTTAGATCTGCACGCTTGTGTTATGGAACAGTTATTTTTAAAACAGCGTCTCTGGAGCAAACGTGTTTAGAAGTCTGCTTGATGTCATTCAAATGCAACCCGCGAGCACAAATGGCAGCTGCAGGCGCAGCTCGGGCAGTGCCCGCGCTTGGAGTCTCCTTTCAGCACCCCGGACAGCGCCCGGAGCCGCCGCCGGAGCCCGGGCTGTCCCTCCCTCCCTGGGCTCAGCACGACGGGAATTCTGCCCTCTGGAACGGGTGGGTGTGCATGTTCGGCACTGACACAGATTCTTGCTGCTTCAGCCAAAAACTTGCTGAAGTAATTACTTCATAGGGACAAGACTTTATTTTTATATTAGGCATATCACAACCTCGTCTATGTTATTTTTGCTCAAAAGAAATGAGAAGCCTGGCTGACCTATGTTCCCAACCCATGCTAGTTAATTATTAAGATGTGTTGAAACATGAACTATTGAGTTGGTCCTACAAAAATACAATTTTCTTATGCTGTACAGCTAAGAAATATTGTTAAAGCCAGACATTCAAAATGCTGAGACTTGCTTAAAAGTAGTGATTTTAAAGAAACTCCCTTGTGACACACTTTTCTAATTATTCTTTTAGATTTTTTTCAAGTTATTTTTTCCAAGTTTTCTCTGCAACTAAATTTCCACTTTTTAGAAAAAGAAGCCTAGGGCTTATACAATTGTAGGAACCCTAGGACAGAAACTTTCAGACATTATGACTCTCAAAATTTGAATAGTTGGTAGCAAAGTGGTTAGAAGCAAGTCAGTGGTTGAAAAAGCCATAAGTGCAGAAGTCCAAGTACAAGACTTATTGCAACAGCTACTCAGTAGGGGGAAAAAATATTGAATGCTGCTCATTGCCATAGGTAAGAACAGGTTAAATCTCACTTGTTTGTCTATAGTTAACTAAAGTTGTTAGTATCTTACTCTCTGTCCACTTGGTCAATGGGAAGCTCAGTTTCATTTGCTTGGTAGAAAGCTGATAGTTGAGCTAAAAAGTACAATTTCATTGACACAGTTCTCCTAGCAAAGGAGAAAATCCTTTTCCTTCCCCTGTGCAAGAAAAAACCTGGAAGAAAAGAGAAGGCACCCAAAAGCTGTTCTGTTGGGGGGGAGGGAGTGTAGTGTGGTAAGACTAGTGAGTACCTGAGCTCTGAGTTATGTCAAAGAGGCAGCCATTGCCAGCTGCATGCCAGAGGTTTGTTATAGTTTTCTGGTTGACTGGCTATTAGTTGTTTCAGCAACCTGAGTCTCATAAAGCATTAGGCTTTATAGCATTAACTTAAAAAAATATATTTATTTTTATTTGAGCAAAGATTCCAGTTTCTTTCACAGAAGTGTTTGGTCAGGCAGAAATTTGAAATAAGTAGGCGAAATTTTTAATTTTAGCATCGCCATTTTCTACCTCTTTTTGTTGTTGAGATCCTCAATTTCCATGTCTCCAACTGGAGGCAGACCAGAGCAGCCAAAGCTTAGAAGTTGTTCTGCTAAAAAGATGATGTGCCAAGGATGAAGTTCTGTGAGAACCTTTGTAAACTAGAGATAAGCTAATAAAGAGATAAACTAATAGAGATAAACTAATTCAAAGAGAGACATAAGTGCAAATTCAGAGAATCTTGCCATACAGTGGAAAGCTTCTTTGTGACAGAAGGATATTGCTGTAGTGAAAACTGTCTATTGCAATGGAAGGTGTGAGGTTTAGCTACACCTTCCCAGCATAATAAGGAGGCTTCATCTCTCCAGGGCAATTTATTTGTACAAAATAGCATGAAGTACTCGTTGGGCTAAGAATATGGTGTGTTCATATTTGGAGGCTACTCTAAACTTCTTCACAGTTTTTTTCCCTTTTGTAACAAAAGTTCATTGCAAATCCTGTTGGAAATAACATTTAGCTCTTTCCTTTTTATTGTGCAAAGATGCTTTTGTGACTCTCTCCTAGCTAGTTTGAGAAATAAGAGTGGATTTGCTAGACCTGAAAGATTTCAATTAACTGAAGTGAATGCCAGAGCTCAGAGATAAAGTGTCCTGATTTGCTTCTTGCCCATCAGTCTAGGTATGTCCTAACAAAGGTTTTTCAGGAAAGAAAGCAAATAAAAGATTAGAGGACAGAGAGTGGGATGGAGTTATGACCACAAAATGAGTGTATGGATTAATATTTTCAGAGGAAAAAAACAAAAAGAGAGGGGATAGGAAAACAATTTTGGCTGTTTGGGTTTTTTTTCTCCTTGTTCTTTAACATTCAGAGATAGTGAATCCATTCTGTCTTTACCCAGGCAGTGCCAGGTTGCAGTAAAAATTTAGTAGCAAATATTCTTTCATCTTTGTGGATGTACATAGGCTTTACTTGTGGAGTCATTCTAATCTTCAGTTTCCTCTATTTTGCAAAGAAAATTCTGATTTAGAGATTAGAATATAAGTAGTTTTAATCTTTTAAATTAAACACATTTATTGCAACAGAAGGAATTACTGTGTTTTTTAATATTGTGATGGAATCCAAGACAAACTGTGTCAGAGGTTTACAAAAAGATGTGATCAGAAGCCTCTGGAGATGGTTTAGTACAGCCCTCTGCTCAAGGAAGCTCAGCTGGGCCAGGTTGTTCAACACCCAGATACAATCCTGAGAATTCTCAAGGACAGAAACTCCGCAGGCCCTGGGGCAAATCAGCACCATTGTTTGGCCACCCTCACAGTCAAGTGTTTTTTCCTTTTTGTTTCAGTGCCATGTCTTGTATTTTTGTGTGTCCATTACTTCTCTTTCTGGTATTGGATAGCACTGAGAAGGGTCTGACCTCATCATCTTTGCTCTCCTGGATATTTAGAGACGTGAGTGAGATCTTCCCTGAGCCCTCTCTTCTCCAGGATGATCAGTCCAGCAGTGCCAGCCACCCCTTTTGTGCCAGATGCTCTGATCCCTTCCCCTGTGTCTCCTTTTATTTGGCTCCCTGCAGCACATGCTCATGTCTGCCTCACACTGGGAAGCCCAGACCTGGACACAGCACTCAGATGTGTTTCACCAAGGCAGAGCAGAGGGGGAGGATCTCCCCCCACCTTGATCTGCTGGCAATGCTCTTCCTAATCCAGCCTCGGATGCTCTCAGCCTTCAATGCCACAAAGGTGCACCACTGGCTCTGCTCAGCTTGCTGACCACCAGGACCTCCAGCTCTTCTTCTGCAAAGCTGCTTTCCAGACAGTTGGTGTCAAGCCTGCAGCTCTGCTTGGGGTTATTCCTTCCCAGATGCAGGGCTTTGCATTTTCCATTGAACTCCTTCATGTTCCTGCCTGCTCATTTCTTTAATCTGTTGGGATCTCTTTGAATGGCACCTCAGTCCTCCACTGCATCCGTCGCTCCTCAGAGTAGATTCCTGGACATTTGCTGAGGATATTTGCTGTTCCATCATCCACACCAGTGGAGATGTTAATTTGGCCTCACTATCAGTCTCTGGAGCACAGCACCAGGGACCAGCCTCCAGATGGAATTTGTGCTGCTGGTCACTACACGTTGGCTTTGTTGTTTTGGTCACTGTTCCTGCGCCCAGCAGTTGAATCTTCACACTCAGTTAAAGCAATGTTAGTTCTGAGAAATAGGAATCTTCTGAATATCAATAAAGCTTTTAGCCCACTCCTCCAGGGATACCTGAGGGGAAACATTTAACTTCATTGAATATATGATCCTTGAAGTGCCCAGATGGACTTCACTCCGAAAGATTTAAGCACTGTCTGCTGTTTCTGAATAGGGTAAACCCCCAAAGTGGAAGGTATAGTACTGTAACCTATTTGATAATGTGAAAGTTATAGGCAACTTTGTTAGTGCAGGAAGGTTTTGGAGATTAATCCAAACACAATTGACCTCAGAATCATGGAACACTTCCTCTCAAGTCATGGCCATAAATGATGACTTCTCTGGAATGTTTTCATTTGGGGAGGTAATATGTTGTATCTCTGTGAGAATGTTTCTGCTAAGGAGCATATCAGAAGAAGAACCAGAGCAAATCACTAGCCAGAGAGAAATACTATGAGGTGATGAACAAGGACTTAATAAATGAGGTTGTGCTCATTCAGGGCTACAACTCAATCCACAGAAGCCAATGGGAGCTGTTGCCTTTGATGATCAGGTAGCTTTATTGCAGATCTAATGAGCTTCTCCCTGCAATGCAATTTGAAAAACACTGTTCTGCCCTGCTGCCTTTGGAAAAGAGTCTCAGAGCTCTTCTACATGTTAATCAAAACTCCCAGCACGCTGAGGTGCATTATCCAGGAAATGGGATGCAGAGACTAAGACTGCAAATGTTTTTGCTTTACTCCAAAAAGGGACAGCAGCACAATTGTCAGAGCAGTTGCACCACAGCAGCCCTGGGCATGAGGCCACCCTTCCCACAGAGTCCAGGTAAGATCTGGTCAGACCAGAAGAGCAAAATAGGAAGAAGCAAGAGGGCAAGGTAGGGAAGGATCAGCCTATTCACTGAAATTCAGACAGTGCCATAGTGACTGAGTTGACCCGTGATGCTTTTGCTGTGCTTTTAATGTGCCAGGAAAACACAGAGATATTAAAACAAGTATGTATTTGTGATTTCAAACCCACTAGAAGAAAAAGTTAAAGTTGCAGGTAGTATTTTTAACTTTTATTTTTATTATGTAAGTTGTAGTCTTGCAGTGCTACCCAGAAAAGATTGTGCAGCTGTGGTGCATTTCAGTGGACCACAAAGGGCTGGAATATTGTCAACAGACAAGCCAAAAATCCTAATTTCACACTTAAACATCAAACCTTTGCTTATTTAAAAACTGATTTAATTAAAAAAAAAAAAGAAATAGGGAAAAAAGAAAAAAAGGAAAACCACAATTTGACTCCTCAGATGTATAAAATATGAAGAATACCTGCAGGCTTCCCAGGATATCACAATGTGGAGCTCATAAGCACATAACAGAGTGAGTCACAGATGGAAAGGGGCACTGGAGTGGTATTTGCATTGTCTTTTATCATTGCTCTCCCACTTAAAGCTTGCATTGGAAAAAGTCTGTACATTCAATTATATTCACACTGTAGAAAAGAGCTAATTTTTAAAAAGACTTTTTGATTTAATAGGTTTCACTTTGAAAGAGAGCAGAAAAAGTGTTGTGATTTTAAGTGAAATTTCTCCACACATGTTTTAATACTCTGAGTTTCACTGAGACAAACAAACAAGGGATGCTACATTCTATAGCCCTTTGAATTTGGTACAAGGACTCTTCCTTCTTGGCTCTTTCATTTCCAGTAATTAAACCATCTGGCTGATGAGGGAAATTAATTCAAGACCACATTAATTCCTACTTCTAAATTTCTTTGTGGAAAACACTTCAGGAGAAAATGATGTTTGCTGGATGATCAGATGTAAAATTAAGAGAATGTGTTGTTGATCGTCCTATAGTGCTGCTTACAAAATTAATCATGGATGGTTAGAAAGTCTTGTGATAAATCTGGTGTCAACATTGAGATTGCAAAGAAAAGAGTAGAAAGATCATGAAATTCTCACAGATTTGTTTAGGTTGGTACACAGAATGAGAACAAGTGTTCAATTTATTGAAAAATTCAGGCCAAGCTTTTACAAGACATGGAGGAAGTAGAACAGTTTGTACAGCTTGCAATTGTATGTCTGTGCTCTTCACTATAGAATGCTGGGCTATTATGGTGTGAGACTGACAGGGAAAGTTTGGAACACACATTTAAGTGCTATTCAAGCTACTTTTGAAGTTGCTGTTACTGTTTCTAGACAACATTGGAAGGATGGGGGTTTGTTATGTTGCTGGGCAAAATCCCCAAGTCATCGCTCGATGTTCCTCCACTCCAGTACTGAAAGAGGCCGAGGCTGGGTGAACAGAGCTTACAGCTGGCTGAGTGCTGAATGGATCCTGGAATGGCCTCTCCTGGCCACAGAAGAGTCAGAGCTGTTTGACCAAGCCCAGGCTATGAAGGGTATGCACAGTTTGACTCTCTCAAAGGTCTGATGAGCACTGCTGAGGCTCCGGATCCATGACACTTTGTTTAGCATCTCTGGTCCGGTTGCACATGGGAGTTTTTCCTTTCATTGAAACACAGCCAGCCTCTAACAGAAATTCTGGCCAAATAATACTGCAAAACAAAATATGAGAGTAACTATTTTGGGCATAGCATTTTGTCTGAAAC
>JAYDZK010000274.1:29452006-29463180 GCA_034509185.1 Euphonia xanthogaster
CAATGGGATGTTACAGTTCTTATCAGCCATGCAGTGACATTCAATGGCTCGTTATCAGCAGATGTCCCCTGCCCAGGCAGGAGTGATTGTGATCCCTCAGGGAGAGAGAGAAGGAGAATTGCCCACTTGACACCAGACAGCTGCCATGCAGATGGGAATAGAATACATCCTGCCCTGCAGTCTGGAACAGAAGTATATTTAGGTAGGAATTTGTGATAGCAAGAAGTGTATTGAGGTCAGAGGTGTTAGGTGTTTTACAGTTTTCCCAAAGCAAAAAAACAAATACAGTGGCATCATGCTATCAGAGCAGAATTTTGTTTCTGACTATCAAACTGTATTCTTAAAAAGCAATAACTCTTGCTTAACATAATTCCTATTGTTTATTGTAGTGTAATTCCTATTGTCTATTCTGTAATTCCTATTGTCTGTGGTGTGATTTGCACCAGATAGCTTGTGAAAATAGTAAATTAGATTTAATATGAGGAATGAAAATGCATGCACTGCAAGTGTATTGAAATATTTCCCTTCATTGATCAGAATGACAGAGGGCTGTGTACTTAGAAAGAAAGCCCAAGTAAAGGAAGACTGGGTTGTAATCATGCCTAAGATGGCTGTAAATGATTTTGAGGAAGTTTTGCTGTTGTGAAGGTGATGTATTTTGGGTTTAGAAGCTACTCTCAGGCCTCTCTGTCAGCATATGTGTGTGCCCTGCTGCTCTCAGTCTCCATCAGAGCAAAGGCTGACAGCACAGAGAAGGTTCTGACTGCAGAAGCTGTAAGGGACAGTGCTTGGGAAGGAGGTAGAATGTGGAATAAAAGTTGAGGGTTACACCAAAGTTCGGTCAAGACCTTAAAACTCGTGGCCTTTGGTATTGTGGTATTGTGCAAGATAAAACATTCTGTAAAGTACTTCCATCTTTCTGTAACTGCCTTTGCACTGCACCTCTCTTGAGCTCTAAACTGTTTATTTCCATAATGAGCATGCACAGAACTATGTAAAACTCCAGAGTTACAGTGAAGCAGGGAGACTTGCATGACAGAAGAAAAATGGCAGGCTTGATTAACAGAAGGCAATGGACTCAGTTTCCTTCTCTGTAAAGGCTCAAACCATCTTTGGAACAAATGTAGAGCCTAATCATAGAGGATCAATATAATTCCTTGAGCATCATATAAAAAATGCTCATACCTTTGGGTTTATGTTGTGATGTATCCAGAGGAAGTGTTCCCTCAAAAAAGCTCTAGAAATAGACATGGAGGTGAGAAGAATTTATTGAATTATTCACAGTCAAGAGCAGCAGTATATGCAGGTACATAATTCTAAGATCTAGTTTCTGTCCAATTCCTCTTCCTCAGGTTGAGAAACAGACCCCCTTGTATAGTAATGAATCACTTGGACATGAGTGTTTCCTATTTATGGAAGTTCCACATAAAATGAAAGCACTCTGTGCTGCACTCCTTTGCACAGCCCTCATCACTTTTACCAGGTCTTGAATAAAAGATTTTACAGCAAAGTCTTACACTTAAACAATATTATAAAATAATTGCTTAAAACCTGCAATTGAGACTGTGGAAAAGGAAGAGTTAGGGTTTGGGATGTCTAGAGATCCCAAAAAGTTACATTTATCCTGAACAGGGCTGCCTCTGCAGCTACACTGTAGTTCCCAGTATCATGTGCCCATTCATGGGACTCTGCATCCTTACTGTGAATCTGTACTGTGGTGCAAAACCAGTCCTGGGGCTGTTTTACAAAGACTGCTCCTCTTGGTTGCAAAAATCTTTTAGTGGTGCGGGGTTTTTTCAATTGTTGACATCTAAAAATCTCTTTACTCTTCTTGCTGTGGGGTATGACACAAACAAAAAGAAAAAAATGGACTAGGAAAGGAAGAGTTGAGAGTAAATATAAACATGAGGAGAAGCCGCTGCACTGTTTTTGTATTCACATCTTGTCAAGTATCCACCAGTTTCCAGAATCACTGATGAGAAATTTGCCTCAGTTTGCAGGGATTTCATTCCAAAAAGAAGCTGAGAAGTTTAAGTTGGAAAGATATCGTAGGTTAGCAAATGTACCCCTTCTGTGATGCTGAGTGAGATTTACCCATGAGCCTCACTATTAAAACCAGTAAAAGTAAAATACTGTTTCCATTTGCAACCCTGTAGAATGAAAACACATTTATTGAAACAGTCTGGGGTGGGGGGCTAAATAACCTCATATAAAATGGAGTGAAACCATATCTGAAAATTCAGCTGTGTGGCACAGAAAATTGATTCACAGCTCTAATTTAATCAAATGAGAGGAGTATAGTAAGCACATATACTAAAAATGACATCCAAAGTTAAGCCAGTTAAGAAGGCATCAGAATAATCAATGTAGCCAAATCAGTAAGAGATAAATCAATTCACAGGCATGTGAATTAATCTCTAAAACTTTGCAAGAGCCAGTGTGTTTAGAATTGTTGAATGGAATGAGGATAACACGCCTTCTGCATTTACATGAAGTCACGTGCATTTTTACATTACAAATGTGGAGGGATTGTCATTCTTAGGCTTCAAATTTGTCTAAACAAAAAACACAAAATGGAGTGAGAAGAGGAACACAACCACTCTTACCCTCCTCTGGCAAAGGATCAATCATGTGTTTTGTTTCAGGCAACTAAAGGATTCTACTAAAATTGTGGCTACTTTAGCTTACCAAGGCTCAGGTAGGAAGAAACTCAGTTACAGCTCTGAAATGCAGAGCATCCCAGCATTCCTGTCTGGAAGAGCATGCTCAATGTAATTACTCCCGGGTATGAAGTCACTTAGGCCAAATGCTGAGTAAATTGTTGAGATTTATCCAGTATTTTCTAAACTACAAGTTTGTAATGAACTTTTCAAATTGGAATGCTGTGTCCTCATAGCCTGCAAGTTAACCAGTTGCTTTCTGGAGTCTGTATTTATGCAAAAAATGCATGTCAAAAAACATTTCACTCCTGTAGCTGTGTCATACTGGCCATGTTCCTGACCTGCTGCAAAAAGATCCCTAAAATCCAGAATTTATCAACGGTAAAATAGTTTCAAGTTGTTTATGACTGATGAATGAAGACACCTTAGCTGCTTGCTAAGTGGGAAAACCTTGTAAATTATCAGTGAAAAACACCTGAAAAGCTTTTTTTTTCTGAGAGAAGTTCACATTGTATAAATACAAACAGATTTTTTCCATAAATCATTGGGGGACATAGAAACAATGACCTGCAAAAATCAGGTTTTTAGGCTGCCTTGATTGCTAGAAATGAATAATGAGGCTTCTAGCTGTGTCCAAAGAATGATGGACATGAAACTAAACAACCTGCATTAAAAGCAAATAAGTGGCCCTGGAATTTGGTATCTGAATTGTGCATAAATCTCTGTTACACCTGAGTTAAAGAGAAGGTCTCAGATTGGACCTTCCAACAAATGAATTTGCTACCTTGTCATTCTGAGCAAGTTTTGAAGGTGCTTGATCCACACCTTTCAGTGCTTTTAGCCTAATTTCCTACATAAAAATTAATAAATTTTAAAAGTGATTCTCTTGTGATGTCTGTGGGCATTTTTACACAACTTGGAAGGCAGCCAAGAAACAGCCCCTAATGTAAAAAGGTTGCAATGCTGTGGCTTCCCTGTGCTTTGTATATCTCCCTGGCCAAGCCAGTGTGTTTGCCATGATTTTAACTGTTTGCATCATCTGAGCTCATTTCTATTTTGGATACACTTGAATGCCCTAAAGAGGATATTTCCAAAGAGCAAACTGGGTTGTTTAATATCCGTGCTGGAATACAGGAGCAGTGTGCAGCAGGTGAGTGCAGTGTCTCCTAGCAGTGATAGTCAGATGGTGCAGGACATTGCCACTGAATTACAGATGTGCTGCATGGTAAATTGTACTAATATGTCAATAGTTTGATTCTCTAAAGTTAACCCCTTTTAAATGGGAAAAGCACTTAATAAGCTTGATCCCTTTTAAATGTGAAAAACACTTAAAAAGCTGAAGCTACACCAAATTGAAAACTGATGTTTAATGCAGATGGTGGGGGTGTAACTGATTGAATTCTCTGTATCTCTGCTGCTGTGCTGGGCAGTCATTCCTATCTTTCTCCTTCATGCAGAATACTTCTATTTCCAGCTTTTTCCAGCTTTATAAGATTGAGCAGCAGCCATTCAAGCTTTCAAATACCAGAAGTTAGAGCTTGTTTTCCAGCATACTGATGAATTTACTTTGAGAAATGAGGTTATTGGATGCAAGCAAATAAATGTCAGAAAAATCAATTACCTTTTGTTGGTCAACTCTTAGCCATCATTTAGGTGTGCTTGATCAACACAGAAGGGGAAACATTGTTAATGTTAATTTGGACAGGTCAGAGCATCTTTCTGTGCATTTCACAATATTAATGAAACTAGAAAAGAGCTACATTATGTTCTGCAGCATCTCCACGTCAGACAAATGAGTAAAGCTCACTATTATCTTTGTAATCAGGTAATGTAAACTAGGAATATTTTGATTGATTTCTTTTAGAGTTGTGAGCTCATTATTGTTGTAAGGACAAGCATGCTCTGTAACAAACCATTATAAATAGCACGCTGTTTTCCATAGGCTCAGGATCCCTGTTGTGTGAGCAATGCCATGGACACAGCCAGCTGGGTGGGTTTTGTCTTGGCTCACCCTCCAGTCTGGGTCTGGCAGGTGCAACATAATACAAATATGGTTAAGTGGCTTTCAGATCCAACTGAGGCCCAGGAGCAGGCTGCTTGTTTTCCCAACCAAGCCTGGCAGTGCACAGAGCCTGCTCAGGTGGGTCTGGGCTGCGTTCCCAGAAGCAGGAGTGAGGGGAGCAGAGTGGGAAGATGGAGAGTCAGCCCCTCGACAGAGCTTGGCCGAGTTCAGCAGGGCTCATTGCTTCCAGGTTGGTGCCAGCCTGCCTGGATGTGCACCAGGATGTGCTCTGGTGCCTCTGCAAATAAACTCTCCCAGAGCAGTGAGCCAGGGGAGAGGCTTCTGAGCTGGCTGGAGCCCAGCTCAGTGGTACCCCAATTACCTGCCATCACTCAGCCTCCTATCCCTGGGATAGTGCAGCTGACTCTACTTGCAAGTGAACACAGGAGCCACAGCTCTGGCATTCCTTCTGTAAAGGTATGAGATGTTAATGATATCCTGGAGAGAAATCCAGGCCTAAGAGAGGCAGTGCTAAAAATTCCTGGTACTGAGGAGGTTTGTGATGACAGCGAAGCCTTGCAATGCATCATCTGTGTGTGCTGTGAAGCCCCCACAAGAGGACCCAAAGTTACAACAGAATTGTTACTTAACTTTTCTTTGCTGAGGAAGAAGAGTGACAATACTTTAAGAGCACTGGTTGGAAATAATAATAGAAACAAGGCCCTGGCAACCTTCTCTAACTGGCCATGCTTTGACAAAGAGGTTGATGTCTGTGTTTTCTTAAGGGTCCCTTAATTTTATTAATTTTGCAGCCAAGACACAAATGCTGTTAGCAATGCCTCATGCAACACTTATTCTATGTGTTCCATACCCAGCATATTCTATGGATTGTGTGCACCAACTGTTGTGTTTCAGAATAGGTGGCTACTAGTTAGTGCAGCAGATGTTGCTAGTGCTCTGTTTTTATCAAATTCTGTCTTTTAGTCAGGCAAGTTGGTGTTTAGCTCTCACAAAGTGTATGTAAGCAGCATACAGAACCCTTCTGATTTTCTCCCTTACTAAACCCTTCTGTAACTCTGATTCAGGCTCATAGATGGCATGTGAGACCCCAAGTAGCTGATGTGGTGACTTACTTTGACAAGAGACCAAGTTTGCCTGTTGGGAAGCGATTGAGGATGTTTTAAGTGGTCCCTAGAAGAAAAAGCAAAATACGGATTGGTCATAAGCTCCCCATGACAGCTGACAGGCAAAAGTAGTGTGTCAGGGTGGAAGTGATGTATTTGGAACAGTGATGATATGTTGAGTTAGAACATAAGGCAAATAGAATAACAACAGATTGATTGAGAGGGTGAGTGGCAATGTGAAATTCACGAGAGAAGATGAGTGCTGTAAAGTGGCCTTGATCGCATGCCCGATATGTTTGATTGCCATCTCTGCAGGCCTCGTGCCATTCTCTTCAGGTAGAAACAAATATGCATAAAAATTATTCAGCTCTCACTTGTAGCAGTCATGTAATGCTGCAATAGCAACACAAGCGAGTAAAGAACCAAAGTGTTTGAAAATGTGAAACTTCCCAGAAGTGTAGAGGGGTGGTGAAGGGAAAGATTCCCTCATTAGAGATTGAAAAAGAAATTAATCCAACATCAAGGATTTGCTGTTTGCTTGTAAGCAATCCCATCTGGGTCAAAGCAAGGCAACACATTAGTCTTTTATGTTGCTGTGAAGCAAAGCTTCCCACTGGAGCGGATTTTCTCCCTGTATTTAACAGTCTGCATGAAATCAGTTGTGTGAGCCGGGCTGCAGTTCAAGTGGATAATGATCACCATGATGGGGTGGAAGGCTTGTGACCATTCAGGATTAGGCTGACACTGATAATCTGGTGTGAATGTTGTCAGAATGCTGGGCATTTCCCAAGCACCCATCTGTTTTTCAGGTTAAAAAATTACTGATCTCTACATTTCCAGGCTTGACTTACTCTCCAAACATTTATTCTGCTTTATGTGCAAGGTCAAGTCAAAACCTTGATGAGCCATGAATGGCCAGCGTTGATGACACCTTTAATTTAAATGAAAGTGTTTAAGTATGATCCTTTTGGACACAAAGTCTTGTGGACTGCATAGCACACGAGCAATGTCAGCAGTTATTTACACAACACGCGTGGGTAACAATTGAGCAGTGGTAGTTTATCAGAGAGATAAATTTGGGAAGTTACTACACTGTTAAATGAAACCTTTATATTGAAATGTCTCCTGCTGTTTATTTTTCCTGCCTCTCTCTTAGTAGTGCTCCTTTAGTGTGGTCCTCCAGTGATATTTGTTAGGCTATTTCCCTAATGGTTTGCAGTCTCTTTGCTGTTTCCTTTTGACAGACCCTGTCATGAGCTGTCATTGTGGAGTGCAGTTCTCAGCAGCATGAAATTGCCAGCAGGCTTTGCAAGCAGTCAATGGGGTCAGGCTTCCAAATAGAGCCTTTCCAAAAAGCCAGCAGGGGGACAAGAGCAGCCCATGGCTCTGCAGCCCATCTGCCTCCTCTCAGGCACCTTGCATAACGCTGGGGGTTCCAGGTCTTGCATCCATAGATGAGGTCTTCATAAAGCAGGAACCAGCCCAGGCCACCAAGGATGGAATTGAGTTCAAACCATAGAAATAGTTAAGCTACTTGGAGAAATGATGTATCTTTTTTACACTCTGAAAGCTGAGGCACTTTGCATTTGCCCTTGGCATCTAGCGAGTCCTAGGATGGAATCCAGAGAGCCAGTTTGGGGTCCTGTCTTTTACAGGGAACACCAGTGTCAAGATCTCATGTCTGGGCATATCTGTATCTAGATACACACGTGTATCTGTCTGTCTGTCTCTCCACACACACAAGGATGCTGTGCAATGTCCTTTAGTTTTCAGAGCAAGGAATCCCAGTTGCAGTGACCTGGCTCTGGGTCAGGTTCCAAACAATCCAGCAGAGAGACTGATGTGGACCCTGGAAAGCCTTTAATGCCTAACAAGTGCTTAGCACAGAGCTTCGTATTAATCATGGTGCAGCAAAGTCTGCCATGGGCTGTGCTGTACAGGCTAGAGCTCATGAAAAATTAATCTGCAGACATTCCTGGGCTCTGCAGAAAAAATAGCCCAAATCCATGCTTCTCCTGAGAAAATTATCTAGTTTGAGAATTTTTAAAAGCATTTCCCACTGCCGTTACCTAGTTCCATGGTGACTGTGAAACAAATGAAGAGTGGCTGTGAAGAAAAGTAAGCATGAGTATCTAAAATAAAATTTTCTTTGGGAAATACAGCTACTGTGCAGAGCAACTGGGGCAAAAGTACCTGCTATGCTGCCCTACAAATTTGTTTCCCATGTGTGTAAGATGCAAATATGTTATGCTGGGTTCTGTGAGCTGCAGAATGATTTATTTATCCCATTTTGCATAGTAACTCTAATTATGTTTTACTGAAAACGTCAATTTACTGTAAACTGAAGTTTATTTCTTATTACTGTTTTGCTGTTTTCATAAGCCCACAGCATAAATAGAGTGAAATGTTTGTTAAGAGATATTGAATACTGTAAAAATGTCTTGGCTCTCCTTTTGCAAACTCTCAATTAACAAGCGTTCTAATTAAGAAAAAGAAAAAAAACCCAAAAAATGCAGTTAAAATTGAGACTCTCCATAAATTGTCATTTTTGCTTTTCAAATAATATGCACAGTTCTGTAACATAGCAGAACAATGTAATTGAAGCACCAAAAATACAGCCTACAAGAAAGGGATACTAAAACTCGTGTAGAAAATTATGAACTTGTAATAAAAATAAGAAACTGACAAAGTAGCTATTTGTGGGGTCTATAAGAGAATAGCTCTATGCAATTAATTGAAAAAGAATCTGTGGTATTTGCTGTTTCATGGAATTTAAATTTTTATTAATTCAGAGTGCTGACCAAGCTTGCTGATGTCCACTATAAACTGGTACCAAATTCAGCAAAGAGAGACTGAATATAAATTGGCCAAAGCAATAAATGAATCCAGAACATTTTGTACAAGAGAACTTTTTTTTTTTAGAGGGAAGATTTGTAAGCTTTTGTGGGATCTTTGAGCAGTACACTCTGACCTAGATCAAACTGGTGATGCTGGGATTTTACCAGTCAAGAGAGTGAAGAAGAGGTGTTCCCAATTTCTTAAAAATTATTTTGTACATTGAAAACTACAGAGGCCCAAAAATGTTCTTAGGATCTCTCCATCCAAGATTTCCTGCAAGAGACAGCTGAGAAAGGCCATCTCCACAAGGGGAGACCTTTGCTTTTGGAATTAGGTAAGAAGCCTGGAACTCAGTGTACCTCCTTAACAAACTATTCATCATTTTGTGTTCATTTTAGGACCTATTTCCCTGGGCCTTTTCCTTGTAGGTGCTCCTATTTCAGTAAAAAATATTGGGTTAGGGAAGTTCTATGGGATAAACTCCTGCAGTTAATAAGGTGCCTTAACTAACAACTGCCTGTGACTCAGGTGTGGTGTCATTCAGGTATTAACAGGACAGCAAAAATTAACTTCTGCTGCAAAGGGGTGATTTCCCCAGAGCACACAAAATGAGTAATGACACTAATGAAGAACTTCATTAAAGAAGAGAGGGTGAGAAAGTTAAAACCAATTCTTCCATGTCAAAGAAAAAGCTTTTGAAGAAGTTTGGGTGGGTCCCAGTGCATGTCAGAATAGATTATTTTATAAACTAAAATTTTTATAGCTCAAGAGAGCTGTTTCTGACCAGGTCGAGTCTGAATTAAGTATTTCCTGCAGCTGCTCACTCACTCTGCTCCCTTCTCTCCATGCACAATTTAACTTACATTGAGCTGAGGCAGTCTCTCCCTTCATAGCTAATAACATGCCCCTTTTCTCAGTTCATTGCCACTCATGGCTGTGGCTGTGCTCAGACTGGTTTTAGTTGTTTTATTTTTATATATTCATCTGTCTGGCTGTATATGTAAGTTTTGCACCGTTTACTAAGCAGTGATGGAGCTCAGTAGGAGGAACATTAGTAAAATGAACTCACTGTTGTTTTGGGAGCAGGAATGTTGCCTCTGCATCTTCAGAAGGCATTTTAGAGTCCACATCTACATGAAAATAAAGCAATTCTGTGATCACAGAAGGAGGCAGTGAAGGGAGAGGGAGGAGGGAACAAGATTGCCTACATGAAGGTAGGAAAACAAAAAAAGCAAGAGAATATAATTGTTTTGTAACAAGTATAGATGCAAAGACCCAGATCAGTTAAGGGTGAGGAGGAAGAGAGTGGTTGGTAGGAGGTTAAAAGAGCTGGGAGCAAGGGAGCAGATTTAAGGAGTCAGCAGGCAGTACTTCTGAACTGGAGGTGGAAGCAAAGAAGGGAAGAAAGTGAAGGGGAAGTGTGAAAGCTGCAGTTAAAGAAGGTGACAAAACTGAGTGAGGATGAAAAGCAGTCGTGCAAGGAGTTGGAGCGTGGATGAAACGTTGCAAAAATTGTATAGAAAGGATTTTAATGGAGAAGCAGGAGAAGGTGATGAAATGGGACTAAGAACAGTTCTCTGAATGATTCCCCTTGCTCTCCTTTTCATAGGACTCAGGGAAACCCTGCCCACCCAGCTCTAGTGGTGCATTGGTTCTGGAATGGGTGAGACCAGATGGGTGCCTCACCTAATGACACTGTTTATCTTTTCCTCAAGTCGGGTGTAATTCAGTCTTTCTTTGGTGTATTTCTGTTCTGGAAACAGAAACACATGGTTGCAGATTAAAGATGTCACGCCAGAAAAAGAGAGGCTCCTCTCTTCACCCTATCAAAATATTGCAACAAGCATGTGGGAAAATTCTGTTGATTTATAGCTTGAGAGTCCACAGTCTATTTGTGCTGCAAAGGATTGAAACTTGGCAGGGTTTTTGCATGTGTGGATTATTATGTACCCTGTGAAACCCTCATTGCTTCCACAACAAAGAAGGCCAAGTAGAAGAGGTGGAAGAAAGGTTATGGATATTAATGAATTTAGGATGGGCTTCAGGGAAGTGGTGAGGAGCTACAGTAAGATCTCAATGTCAGGAGTGAACAGCAAAAGGAAAGGATGAAGATAGAAGACACAGAATGATATTTCAGAAACATAATGGATGCTGGTAAATAAAATGGCACAGCACACAAATTTGAAGCTATGTGTAGTTGTTTTTAGGGGTGGGAAATGAAAGCACCACAAGATGGTAATAAGCAATTACTGGGAATTTAATTCCATTCTGTGTTTCTTCTACATTTTAAAATGATAAAACACACAAGGCAAATCAGTGGAGGGGAAAGTCAATTACAGTAGCAAATCAATTAGGGTGAAGAGTCAAACCAATCAACACTGCAAGGTAACTAATGAAGGACAATTAGCAACACTAAATGGATTCAGTAAGTTGTATACATACACACATACATACATACATACATACATACATACATACACACATACTTATGTAATCATAGGAGATTTAATTAATTTGATGGTAGAGGTGAGAAGAGTTGAATGGGAGATC
>JAYDZK010000274.1:29467211-29534193 GCA_034509185.1 Euphonia xanthogaster
ATTTTCCAATACCTATCACCTATGTTAGACAGTGAGTTTCTACTCTAGACCAATCTAAAAGTGCCAACATCACCACCCAAGATGGAGGTAGAGAAGAAGAAAGAAGAAAGGCTAGACATGCCCAAGTCCCTCCATCTTGCCCCCAATACCCTTATATGAAAAATCCCAAAACCTACATTCTACACCTTGTACTACGTTTTTACCACACCATTGAAACTGCTGTGGTTTTTAGGTCTTCATGTAAAGCTGGCAATTCGCTCCATGGTTCATAATCACACCCACTGGTGTTCTGGGCTGTGTGCCAGGGTTTCTGAGCCCCCTGGCAGGGGTCCCAGCAACTCCGGACTCCCAAAGGGATGGCCTGAGTTCTGACATTCCTCTTTGCAGGTATATTTAACTGCATATTCCTTGTTACCTACACATCTGGCTGCTTTGACACCCCTTGTGTACGTAAAGAATTAGAATCCAACTCTTTTAGCCAGACCCTGTTCAAAATACAAGACGAAATTAGGTATTCTGCCTTTTCCCATTCTAGTATTAAATGTGAAATGAAAGAGCTGGAGTGAGTCATAAAGGATAAGGAATGTCTTCTAAAGGAGCAGCTCCCAAACTTTCTCGCTTTGTTCTGTCTCCTTGAAACTTGTCTCTCATTTCCTTTCACTTTTATGCCTTTATCAGACTTGTGCTTCCATGCTCTCTACTAAAATAAGTGCCAGAGAAAGCCTAAACTGCTCAATTTATAACACCCTTATTAAACATTGCAGGTACAAGACAATATATCAAAGGGAATCTCAATGAAGCAAGCATTATTATTAATGCTTTCCAAGTTGCTTTAAATTATAAGAAACAATCAAAATGCTCTAAATGACTTGCTCTCTTGCACTGTGCTGCTGAGCTGCAGCAATGATTTGCGTTTTCAAGTTATTTAATTTGTTTTGAGCTTCCTGCCCATTCTTCAGTGTGGTATTGGTGAGCAGACACCAAAGTTCACCTTGCTCACTCTTGACAAAATTCAAATGAAGAGAAAAGCTATGATTTAAAGTAGCACCTGGGGAAATCAAAGGCTGGCACTGGCAGAAAGCGTGTGCTTGCTCCACAGTTGCTTTTTGTCATTTGAGATATTGGTAAGCTTCAGTTAAAAGTCTGGTTTACTTATTTTCAGTGGTGAATAAGGCAGAGAAAGCCACTCTTGCAGAGAAATGTGGAGCGTAAGGGCTCAGTCAGACACCAGACTAAATTCATTCCTTCATCACAGAAAGTTGCTAAGCTACGCTTTGTTGGATTTGAACTCCAGTTCATCATCACCTGACAGTTCTATCAAAAGCTTTTTTCCTTCCCTTGTGAAGCCAGGTGGCAAAATATCTGTGTGAAAATTGGACCGCTGATTTTTCACTGTCAGTATAGTATCAATTAAATTCAGTGCCCAAATATTCATAAGTACACATCTCATACATCACAATCAGTAGTTAGGTAGGGATGAACTTTAAATTTCTTTTTAAGGAGGGATGTAGTAGTTGGCTTTTTTTTCCCCCCTTTCCTTTGTGATTTATAAATTGCACTGCCTTTAACACTTGTCACAAATATTAAGAAGGGTAGATTTCAGTTTGGTTTTCTTATGCATTCTCAGTTCATTGAGATGTGCAAGCAAGTTAATTGACTGGTCTCCATGGCCACAAGTCATTCCCAAAGCAATCTGCACCTTCAGATCCAAAATCACCAGGAAAACCTCTACCTTGGAGAAAGATGAAGCAGAACTGCCAAGGGACAAGTGCACACCTTTCCACATGGGAGCTTGGAGAAGATTGTGATCACTTCCCACTTCACTGAACAGAACTGGAAATGAAAGTGAGAGTGTCACTTGTGCTCTAATTACATTTTCCACCTTTTCACCCTGATCTGTGATGACTTTCAGCTTGATGGGGAATCTGGGGCTACTGGCAGATTCTGAAGGATGCTGCAGAGAGGAAGTGAATTCAGCACTGGCACTGCCCTTTGAGTTCCCTGTGCTCCCTGAGCACTGCTTGTGCTCCCTCACAGGAGAACCCATCCTCCTTCTCCATCCACCAGCTACTCCAGGAACCAAGTTAAGTTTGCTTTTTCCCCCATCATGGTACCTCTTGACACGCCTTTGAAAATCAGAAAGGGCACAAGTGGCAGAGGATCAGTGAGGTCAGTCTTTGTTCATCATTATTACGGGGTGTTCCTGTGTTTCACCTGTCCCACGTGGCTCCATTTGAGAAGCTGCACATTGATAACTCCATCAGGAATAGGTAA
This sequence comes from Euphonia xanthogaster, assembly GCA_034509185.1. Lineage (NCBI taxonomy): Eukaryota > Metazoa > Chordata > Aves > Passeriformes > Fringillidae > Euphonia > Euphonia xanthogaster. The sequence goes on from JAYDZK010000274.1 coordinate 29,469,486, forward strand.
CAGCATAATGAATCATGTAAGGAGCACCAAATGTGTCTCAGGAACTCATGTCCTTTCCTGCAGATTTTCGAATTTGTGAGCTTTGGCACTTACAGCCAATATCAAGCTTGCATTGTGGGGTTTTTTCAGAGATTTTTAATAATGTGAATAATGTTTAGTTTTTCTTTTTGTTTCAGTTTGCTCATTACAGACATTTCTCTCAATTTGTTTCTTATTTTTTTTAAAGACCTTTACTCTGTATTAAGGTGTTCCTGAAGAAGGAAATGTTTCTTTAGATAACAGCCCATGACAAATGATGCCCCAAAGCACAAAGACAATTTATTTTCTTCACCACTGGAAGTAAATCCAGATGACAGACAGTTGGGAACATGCATTCTTACACTCTTCTTTTGTCTCTTACTTGTACCAAGAAGCTACAGACAGACCAGATCTTTTCAGCCTTCTCATGAAGGCTGTAATTCCTGCAGTCACCTTTTTCATCAACAACCCTTTGTGTTTTCTTTGTGTTTTTCCATTGAAAGTACTGCCACCGGCTGAAAATTACAATATAAATGTGAAATAACTTTAATCCAGACCAAATATAAATTAATTCAAGAATTTTTATACAAAACTTGAAGATGAAAAATGTATTTTAAATTAAGTGTGTAAATTTCCTAACTCTAGACTTGTCATCACTTTTGGATGAAAGTTGCTTTAAAATCAACTGTATTTTTGCTTCTTCCAGTAGTTCAGTATCTGTATCACTCTTAAATATATATTTTATTTTACTGCAAACACCTCTGCTGTCATTTATCCTTTCAAAGATTTGTGCTGGGGTGAAAATGTATAGGGATAAGAAAATGCTAATGTCAGTGAGCTGGTTCTTTATAATCTTTATGTTTAATGCTGTAAGAACTTGCTAGTTCATGTAAGTTTGCATTTGTGTACTGGGATAAATGGCCACTTTTAGGTTAGAGAAAGACAATTATGTCATTAAAATATTTTAATCCTCTGCAGAATTCCGTGACCAGATTTCTTTGGGAAGCTGGGGGACGTTGAGGCACTGAGAGCTACAGGGTGCTCTGAGTTCAAAGGTTCTGCATCTGACAGTCCCAGAGCTCTTCCTGGGACCCTGCTGTGTGTGTTCCATCTGTTAAAACAGCTGCTGGGATTGGCAGGGCTGCAGACCAACACATCATTTCTCATACATCTCAGTGCTGTTTAAGACTTGATAGGAGCAGGACTAACCCCAGCACTGCCTTTGGCCACCCTGGATTTCAGTATGGAGGTAATTAAAATGCTTTATAACTCATTTCAGTGGAGGGATTGACCAGATATTGTACTTTTTAATAAACAGATATATATCTTACAACAGGCAAGGAGTTGATCATCTCTCAGCCTTACTGACCTACTCCAAAATTGCTGCTTCTCAGAACTACATCAGTGGCTTTGCACTCCCATGGCCTACAGGCACATGCTAGGAAAAGTTTGGGGGATTTTTCCATCAAATGTTATTTTTTCCTGGTTTTTCTTCAGTCTTCTTCACAAACAAGCCACGTGTGAGCAGGAGGTAAGGGGTGTATCCCTTGTCAGGCTGTTTCCCCTGTCAGACTGCTGCAGCAGAAGAAGGAAAAGGGATGGAGATGGGTTTGAGGAAGGGGTTTCAGCAAGTCAGTGTTAGCAGGAACCCAGGGTGCCTAAGGGAGAAGAAAATCCCTGAGTTCCCATCCTGTGCATGTGAAGACAGCCCCAGTGAGGGGCAGTCCCACAGAAACAGAGGCAGTTCCTCTCCCTGGAGCTGTGGGAACATGCTGCTGACACCAGGGGGGTGACAGAAAGGGGACAGGGAGGGATGTGTTGTGTCACATCCTGGGGTTCCTGGGGAGAAGAGGCTCGAGTGCTGCCTTCTCCCATTCCCTTGAAAGCTCATTCTGACAGATGCCAGGCCCAGACTCTTCTCTGTATGTCCCCAAAGGGTGAATCAATAGGCTGCTGAGACATAATTACTTACCTACTGCTCCTAAATTGGTAACAAATAAAGCAATTGTTCATTTCCACCTGATGCAAGAACAAAAGGAAACAAACCTTGTTGGCTGATGCTGGTAACTCATATTATCATGCACAATTATCATCCACAGTTGTAGGAAATTTTGATGCAAACCACTTTTCCCTCAGCTCCAAAGCCTGAGGATACAGTGCTTTGTACACAGCCATGGAATATAGCTGCCTGCTAAGGTTGTTTCTATTTTTCTGCTTCATTTATATAAATATATGTATTTACCTGTCATTGCAAATATATCCTTGGTTTTCTTTCAGAACTCCAGTGATATATTTGATGTATAGGAGCATTTTCAGTATGAATAAACTTACAGACAGCTCTAATCCTGCTCTGCTAAAGCATTCACAGAATTTCACAGGAAGCTGCCAGTGGACCTGAAGGGATTTGAGCCAGTCAGATTCTACCCTGGCACCATATTTTTCTTTAATTGTGGGGTTATCACAAAACTAAGTAGCAGCAGACCTGTGAGAAGCACCAAGTCCTTACATTCACATACAAGGGGGGAAAAGGCAAAAACTTGGCAGCTGTGTCACAGAAACTTGATGTTGCCAAAGCCTTGAGGTGAAATGATCCCACCTCCCTTTTCTCCCAGGGAGAAAACTAAAAGACATCAGATGCCTCCAATTAATAAAATGGAGTCTCAGCAGACCAAAACACAACCTGAACAATATATCTAAAGAGGATGTTTATACAGAGAAAAATCAGATCCTTTGCTCTGCAGATGAAATAAATTTTAACAAGGACCATGTTCTTTGCTCCCTGAGTCATGGCTGGTCATGGCCTTGCCTCTAGCCCTGTTTTCTGGCCAAATGACTTTCTAAGACTTTGAATCACCCTGGGCACCTTTTACCGTGGGCAAAGGTAGGCAGTGTAGTAGCTAAAAAGACAGAAGAAACAGATAATACAAACTGATATATCTAACAGATAACTAAAAGGTGGGCCTTAATTTGCTTACCACCTTTATGTCTTTATTGTTATGCAGTTGTCAGGCTAAAAATTGTCAAAATCTGTGGCTCCCTTCAAGGAACTGGTCTTCAGGATCAATAAATTACCATTCTTCAACTGTTTTTGTTTTTTTGTTTTATAGGACTTCATAATTGTTCACATCAGTGTTTTTCTGTCTTGAACTGCAATCCATCCCTGTCTCAACAATCTGATCTCTGCCTGAGGTTTTACCTCTTCCTGGCTGACCTTTTAATGGCTTTTGTCTGCATACTTTACAACAGCTGGTTCCTGGGAAGTTTGAGCCCTGGAAGTTCTGGGCTGCTTCACATGTGGCTGAGCCCCTGCAGGGAAGGTTACAGCTTCCTGCACGCTAAGAAAGTGTCTCCCTCTTGCTTCTCAGGAATGTTTTGGCATGGTTTTGGCTTCCCTCGGTGCAATCCCATTTTTCGAGTCACTCGGCTCATCCCTGCCGGTGTTTTCCCGCTGTGCTCATGTCTTGCTCTCAGGATGGACAGTCTCTCCTCCCTCTGGAAGGCACTGCCTGACCCAGAGCATCTGAGGTGAGCAGGCAGATTCCTCCCTACTGCCTGGCTGCACCTTTTTATACCTGAAGGCCAAACATGCAGCACATGCCAAAAACTCAAAACAAATGAATCAAATGGTTCTGCAGCCTGTCAGAGGCAATGAGATTTTTGAGTGAGCTGTCTGCCTCTGGATCTCCAAGTTTGACACATGCTTTGGCTCCTTGATGCTGCACTCCCAGGCTCCCCAGTAGCCATCCAGTGGGAGGCTGTGTTACACTTACATGGAAAACTACTTCAGCATCAGGGGGTTTCTGCTGGCTGTGGAGATCTTTGAGCAAACCAGTAGGGAGCAGAGACCCTGTTGGCAATTCTGATTCACAGGCTGCACGGCAGCAGGAAGAGAAATGCTGGAATCTCTGCTGGCAGAAATAAGATGTAGTAACTTAAAAAAAGGTATCTCAGTAACCCTGCACAGAAGAGAATATATTTGACTTGCTAGTGTCAATAGCAGGTATATTGGAAAACAGGATTTTGTGTCTCAGGGAAAAATCACAGGTAGGGACACTGGCAAAGAAACCATTAAGCCTTCACTGCCAAAATGCCAAGAGTGTTGTCTGCTGTTAGCTGTAATAAAGTCCAGACAAAGGTGTGGGAGCCAAGCAGGGGGTTGTTAACAGGCAGGTTTGGGGCTGGCCCAGAAGCCCCTGCTGGGAATGCTTTCCATAGATGGCCAAGCAGCTGATGGTTTCCCAAAGGATCGTTCCAGGAATAGGGCCAAGGCTGTCAAAGCTCAGCAAAGGAATTTCTGGGCTTGTAGGTTTAGCTTTGGCAAAATACATGAAGGGGCAATGGATACCACAGTTACCTGGCCTTTGAGGTACATTGCTTATAGGAGTTTAAAACAGAGAAATAATTTTAAAACCCACATTAGTCTAGAGGCTCATCTTTTAGATAAGTTTTACAAGAACTGATCTCAAGGAAGGAGGCTTCTGCAAGCTTGCTCCTTGTCTTTTCCAGCAGAAAGCAACAAGAATAGACAACTATAGGCAATAAGAATAAGCAACAATAGAACTAGATGTTCTACATCTAGTCAGGGAAATGTTAGTGATGTTGTTAATAACTAAGCTAGTTCATTTAATTCTACCTTCTTTTGTTTTACTGGGCTGGGAAGACAACTTTCCACTGCCTTTGCTTTCTAAAAATACATCTCCTGTGGCACTCTTTGATGGATTTCATTCATGTGTGTTGAAATGTTTTGGAGAGAAGTCTAAGTGTTCAAAAATGTGCTTTCCCCGCCTCCAGGGTTTGGGGTTTTTTTGTATTTGACTTTGTTTTCAGTTGTAAAGGCTTTTGATAACAGAGCTGGCTGAATACTTTGATATAAAAATGCTGTTTTGTTGAGCCCAAATATTTCTTTTGTAATGTCCATGGTGAAAGTACTTGCCAAGCCTGGAGCAGGGTGCCAGGTGAAGAGTGCCTGGGTTTTTGAAGGTTTGTCTTAAGGGGTATGGATGCAGAGAGCTACCAGGGCTTCAGGCTTTGGTCAGTCCTCTGCTGCTGGAGCCTGAGAGCCATCATTTCCTGTTGCTCCTCAGCAAAATTGTCATCTTCGCTCTGGTCATGAAAGCTGACAGGAACATCAATATCACTAAGTGGCTGCAGGGCCTGGGGGATTTAGCACATGTTAGTTTTTGGCCTGAATTGGACTGTAACCTAGAAGAGTAAAACAAAGTCAGCCATGAATGGAAATCCTGCTTTCCAGCCAGTTCTTTTGTAGCCTTCACCTGGTGCTAATGAGGAATAGAAACTCAGTCTTTTGTGCTGGAGGCATTTACACCCTCTTCAGTTTGATATTCTGTAATGCTAGTTTGAATTAATGCATTTAAGACTTAATGCAAAAACTTGTTATTGTTTGTGACTGATATTCCCCCTCCCAAGAAGGAAAAAAACCCCAACCAACCAAACAAAAAAAATCCAAAAAAAAAAACGCCACAGAAAAATTAGGACCATACAATTCAATTCAGTCATGTCAATGTACAGAGATCAATATGGGAAAATTACCTATTTCCTCCACTTTAGCTGAGTAGAGACTTTCAGGCTCTCCACACTTCCAGGTTTTAAGTGTCTGAACTTTAACATCCAGCTCAGCAATCCTTGCACAAACCAGCAGAGGTATCACAGTAATATTGGTCTTTTGCAGTTGGTGTGGTGAACATTACCAGTGCTGCCATGTAAGATAGGATTCCTTCCCTGTGGAAAAGGAAAAATGTATAGTCTTGTTTCAATGTTCCTTCTGTCCCAAACAGGCATGAGTTTGTTATCTTGCATTTATATTCTTAATTTGCCCATAATTGCTTTCAGGCATCACATCTGAGGCCAGCCTTCATTAATATGTTAATTGTGCAGTCCCTCCCAGTGGATTTTTCCGAAGCTAAGAGTAAACAGAAAGGTTTGCTCCCCTCACCTTCCCCCAAGCCCTCTAAACAGAAAAATATTTTTATGAGATACTTGGCTAGGCACAGATCACCATGATAATGGGGCACATTTATTTCCTGGTTTGGGGTCTGCCCAAAATAGATGCTCAGATTCCCTCAGCTGGAACAGTTCAGAGGCTCATAAGGTCAGAACAAAATGGCAATTTTTATTGAGGTGCAGTTTGGAGCCACTGTACACATTTCCTGCATCCTATTCCACGTGGATATGCTAAATGGGTATAAAAAAAAAGCTGACATTATCAAAGTACTACAGGGAATTACCCACACACTTGCTGTTAATTAATGTGAGATGTGCAGAGAATTTGCCCACACTGCTTTGAAAATCTCAGCTAAAACATTTTAATGGTGAGTATTTTTGGGGAATGAGACACAGAAGAAGCCCTATGAGCCAGACTCCTTAACTGTTTATTACCTCTCTCTGCTCTTGAGCTGGATTTATAGAAATGTCCTTTATAGAAAAGTCTTGGAGTTCATTTTTTGAGTTGTCCTGAAGCCCTCATACCTTTCCAGCCAGGAAGCATGACAAACATGAATTGAAATTATTTTTGTAAATAACTTAAAACATTTGTTGGAATTAGGATTCTTACAGCAACCTCTCTTTCTCTGTTAAGATGGATGATAAACTATGCAAAAGTCAAACAGCAATGGGTGCAAAAATAATTCACTGCTTATTCCTTTATTTGTCTCTTCCTTTTGTCCTGCCACAAAGGGGGGCAGCTTGTGAAATCCCTATAGGTTGGCTGGCTGAGTTAGGAGTGTTAATTGTCAGCTATAATTGACGTGCTAAAGGCTTCCTGGGAAAATTTGTACTTCTGTATCCATTTATGTCCTTCTTTCCTTTGCTATCAAGTCACTCCTGGTTCCCCCTGCTGCCAAATGTTCCCAGTTCCACCCAGTCTGTGACTGCCCTCCTCACCTGCCCAGTGCATCCTGCTGTGGCCAAAGCTCAGGGAGCTCCTGACGTGTCCTGCCTTGTTCATTTCCTAGTTTCTGAGGCAGAAACTAAACCATGACAAGACAACTTAGCCTGGTTTAGGATCTATTCCAGTAAAGCCTGTGGTGCACATATAAGCAGGAAAAAAAAGGATGGATATATTGCAAAAGGTAAAGAAGGCTTGTATTTGGCTTACTTCCTTCCACTTAAATACAGCTTTGAATGCTTCCATCCCCAGGCCTTAGACATTCACAAACATGTTGGTCATCCTTGCTAGTGCATGGATTCAGGATGGTCACAAAAGGCATATGAGAAAAGCATTTTAGCAGCTGGGAAACCAACAAAACAGGCGCCCACCTCTGCTCCTTCCCTGAGCTCCTGCAAGCTTCCTCAGTCCTTCAGATTCTTTATTGCAAGTCATGATTCATTCCACAGCTGAAATTGTGACTCGGGTACCTCATCTTTCCTTCTCTGGAACTTGCTGACTTGTGCTCTCTGTCAATCCAGCAGTTTGGATCCATGTGCTTTCCATCCTGCCCATGATGAGTGTCTGCTCCTTTTCCTTAATGGCGTGTGCATTCAGTGTGACTGTGCTGCCTTCCTCTGTACTTTAGGCACTGTCAATGAGATGCTAAGCCTTTCTTTTTCATCTAAATATTTCTCCTACCTCTGCTTCCCTGGATCTGCCATGTATCTGTATTATCTCCTTTCCAGTCCATGTGCCCCTTTGCAGAGTACTGATAAAAATTGATTTTTGTTCTGTGAGTAAATTGTACTTGGATGAAAGGAATTGCTCCTACAGGATGTATGAAGGATTTTTGTGGAAAGCACCCAAGGACCATTGAGAGGTGTTTTTCATAGCTCTTAATTCTTTCCTGTAGGTTTGCTGAAGATAAGCCAGATGAGAAGGTGCAGTGGACTCCAATAATAGGGGCCAAGGGGCTTTACATCAGTGTGTTACTCCTCTAAGCTGGCATGGCACTTACTTCAGGTGTGCTCCCTCTGCAGCTAAATCCTTGTTTGAGGCAGTGTTTCATTCTCAGTCTTCTCCCCATCCCCATGTATCCTCCATAAATCACCTCCAGGGATCAGGGGTGAGTCTTTCATCAAAGCTTTATGGAACAGATGTATTTCTGTTTCAGTCCACCCTTCCCATAGTGTAATAACTTTGATTTTTGTAGAGGGGCAATGAGTGTAACTGTTCAGGTTTTTTTGATTGCATACAATGCTGAGTCCATTTCCTGGTGAAGTTAATTTCACTATGCTTTTCCTGTTTACATTTCCAAGCACACCGAGTCACACTTTAGTAGTACCCATTGTAGCAAATGGGAGCTGAGTTACCCAGGAGGTGTCAAACATTGTCTGTGCAGCCTGTCAGGCCAGGCCTTTCCCATCAGGATCCGGGTCATTCTCAGCTTTCCCATACAAAAGGATGGGAGAAGGATGGCCATAGAATTGGCCCCATTTAACAGTTTGTGTTCCTGCAATCAGTGAAAGCCTCTCCCTCTGTGATTTCCAGTATTGCCCATCTAGGTTATGTTCAGAAGTTCACCTCCAAAACAGGTGTAAAAGAGATGACAAACAGGTGTCAGGTTTGAGAAGCAGGAGGTTCTGCAGCTAGTGCTGCACTGCCCTACTTTGGGACTAAATCCCAGGGCTGAGGTGGCCTTTGCCTCGCAGTGCACTGGTCATGGCAATAAGGGCTTCAAAGAAATCTAAATGCCTTAATTTCTATTCAGTGCATTAATCTTTTTCCATTTTAAAGAAAACAATTTAAAGCAATCTGGAAGGCATGTAAAAAGTATTTTAAATTGGTGATATTTATAGCTGTTTCATTTTTTTTTTTTTTTTTTTGAAGTCCCCATTCTTAACAGGCAGTAACAGCAATTCAGTAGCAATCCAGTTCCTGCCAGTAACCTTCTCCTAGGAAAAAGGATTTCAGTAAGCTTTATCACTCAGCATAGCCAACAGAAATATTTGATACTAAGAGCAGTGGAACCAGAAATCCACTTCAGATGTCCTTCAAACAGCTAGATGAGCAATCCAAGGGGATGTGGAATAGGAAACTCAGAAAATGGAGCTTGACTTTGATACTTACTTGGTGTGATAGAGTAATTTACTCTCCATATAGATCCTTCTGTCTAAGAAAAAGGAAGAAAGAGGAAGCAGTAATGTGTCACCTTATCTAAATAAGGTACCTGTCATTCCTGAAATTCTGTTTAAACTATGATGGATGCTCTTATTCAACAGGAGAGATTTTTCCCCACAGTGAAAGACGATCCTTTCAAACAGAAAAGGACTATGATGAGACCAATTTTCCTTCTTATGGATGAGGATGGAACAGTGCAAAAATAGCTGCAGAGCAGGTGCCCTGGGATTCCTCTCTGACCACTTGCAATGTGTACAGTCATAGAAAAGGCAGTGATCTGATCAGAAAAACAGCTGGGCTAATTGTCTTGCTAGAAACATCTGAAATCTTTGAAGTGGTAGCATACTCTCCTAGGTGGTGTGTTTATTTACTAAGAAAGTTTTGTTTTCTTTTCAGTTAATTTTGATTGACTGATCTGTCATTCCAGAACTTAAATCTTTTTGCTATTTATCCATGGTTCTAGTGCCAATGCTAATTAAACTAAAGACATTAGCTAGAAATACATCTGTGCTGTTTACTCCTTTTTCTTTTGTTTTCCCAAAGTAAATGTTGGCTTTTTTTTTTTCCCTGTATCTTCTATTTGAACACTATTTTAAAAGCAGTTAATCTGGGCACTGCATTGACCTATTCCTTAATAATCCAGAGGACAACTCTCTGAAATGTATGGTGAGCCTCTTCAGCAGTGAAATCATCTACTACACTGTACATATCATAAAGCAAACTCAGTGATCTCTCCCCTAGACTGATATAAATAGGTATAGTAATGGAAAAGTGACTTGTGCTGTAGTAGTGTCAATTAAAACCTACTTCAGCACAATGAACAGTGTGACTTGAGCCCCTGGATATAACCAGGGGTACCTGTGAAGGCTCCCTGGTACAGTGCATGCAGGGTGCTGGGGGGAGCACAAATGAGCTCTGCCTGCCTGGATCACAAATTGCCATTATTTTGTGTTGATTGCAGCCTCAGCTGGGAAGCCAGGGACTAACCCAGCCCCTGTAAAGCTGCAAAATAACTTCAAATCCATAACTCATTAGGTGCACTAAGCCGCTGAAGCCTGGAAGGGTGGCCCAGGCATTCTAGGAGCTGATCAGCCTGTCAGCATTCTTGACAATCTTCCCAAGAGCTGTGGGGTTCCCTGCTTCGCTGCTTGGGAGCCTTTGTGCTGCACCTATCCCTCTGAGGGGTGATCTTGGGGAATGGAGATTTAGGAGACAGCTATACATCCATGCACAAAAGAATATTTGATGGTCTTTGTGTATTCTTTTGTCCAAAGCAGTCGAGTACTGTACCAGCAGTGGTGGCATTACAGGAAATCCAGGGAGCAAGGGCTTAGACAGCTCTTTCTTGCAGCCCACCCACTGGAACCACAGGCTTCATACTAAAATGAGTGAGTTGCATTTATAGAAAGTTTACTGAAAGACCTTCCTAAACTGCTTTACTGCGCCTCATAGATGCTGCTGCTCTCAGGAGCCAATTATGTTCTAGGGACACAGCAGGGCTTTGCAGGCCTGCCTAGAAGCCCCAAACGCTGCTCTGACTGAAAATCCTGCAGAAGCAAGTTCATTTACACCTCTTTGATGTGCTGTTTCATTGTTTACACGGTATTTTCATCAGTGTGCTGCTCATTAAGCATGGGAGAACCTGACAGACTGGACCTGGAACGCTTGCCATCAAATTTAGCCCAAGTCTATCTGACATCTCAGCAGGGGAGGTGGAGAGCTGTGATTCTGAGCAAGGCGTCTTGCAGTCCCTAATCCTGAGTATACAGCCCTGAGAAGAGCTGCTTCTGCATAATGTAATTCCTGCCATCAGGAACTGTACATTTCAAACACAGATCTGTGCTTCTTGAACCCCATTCTCTGAAGTCATTTTCTTTGCTCATTGACATTTTAAGTGTTCTGTGTTTGGTGCCACTAGATTATGACATTTTGATGTTCAGTTAGAAATCCAAAATAGCAATTAGGGAATTACAAATTGCAGAAATCTTGCCATATAGCTATTAATTATATTCCTTATTGTCTTAACTAGTAAATGATTATACAAAAATGTCTCTTAAGTATAACATGCAAAACCTTGTTATAATTAGGGTATTCCTGAGATGTCAGTCCCTACTCAATAGAACTGGCTTATCTCTAGAGCCTGCTGAAGCTGACAGTATTTCCAGGTGAAGAACAGTGCTCGGGAAGAATAGAAGTCTGTGTTTGTGTGATTATAACCTGGAGACTTAGATTTTGACTTGAGCTCTGGGACATGTTGAAATTCTTGCCTGATCTAGGGCATGATGTGTCATCCTGGATTGCTGCAAGTCAAGCAAGCCTTATTGGTATTACCTTTTGTGAAGAGATTTATGGGAGTGAAAACATTTTAACTTTGATGGTGTAGGATATTTCAGCAAAAGCTTTCCAAACCTGTCGTGGAATGGTGCATAGGGAGTGCTGCTTGCTTTGCTGCCTCACTGCAGTAGAAACAGTGCTTTACACCTACAGGCAAATTAAATCTCTCCTTTCAGTCCTATTTACTCCACTGACTTTGTTCCACTGCTGTCCTGCACCCAGCCTGTCCTGCTGCTAATATTTTGTCCAACAGCGCTGCAAAAGTGTAAAGTTCCCAAGTAATTCTGGAGCAAAGATGAAGTCCCTGGGAGAACAGCTTCATGATGTGCATGTCCAGAAGATTAGGTCTTGTTTGCAGGAGGAAAAGCAAGGCTATAGTAGAGAAGGCTTAGAAAATTACTGGGAAACACAGCCAGCTTTGGGCTTCCAACCAAGCTCAGTGGTTGTGCCAGGCCCCATAGAGAGCCCTGGTTTTGATTAGGTTAATTCCAGAATAAAAATCCCTGCAATGCACAGATATTGAGTCACATCAGTTTAATTCTCTGTGTGTCTCCTAATAAGGAGTTTGAGGTCCTGCCTGGTCTGTTCTCCTGATCCCACCAGGGACTGGAGCACTGGCTTGGCTTTCCCACTTAGGAATCCTGCTCCTGTGCTCCACAGTGAAAGCTGCTTTGCTAACTGCAGCCACTGCCACAGGGCAATCTGCACCTACTATAGAATAATTAGTAAAAATACAAATAAACATACAGGAAATTCTGTGCACTGCCCACCCAGATCACCTGTGTTGAAGTGCAGCTCTGAATTTCCTCAAGCTCTCCAAATGTAGCGTGATAGACATGCAAAGAACTGTACTGAAGTAGAAAAAAAGTAATGTTTGCCTATAAAATAAGATCTTCTAACCACCTTTTCAGCAAGACTAGCTGGGAAATAGAAAAAGAAATAGCTTGAGAGTTATGTTTTCAGTCATCTCTAAATGCCCTTTTCTCTCTCTAATTTAATTCCAGACAGTACACACATTTTAAATGAATACTTAGCTAAAAACCGAAAAGATGTTAAAAAATGAGATGAATACATTGTGTTCTAAAGAAGAACTGGAGACAGAGGTCATTCAGACTGTTTCAGAAAGGTCTCTGTCTCTTAGTGATGATGACAATACTGGCAGTGAAATAATGGGAGCTTGGAGACAAAAGCTCTGAAACAGAGCTCCTACATGAGCCATGCTTTTCCCAGGGGTCAGTTATCAAGGGTACTGGGAATGTTTTCTGTCTGGTGCTGGGGTATAGAATGGGTATTTAAGTTGTAATAAACTGTTGGAAGCAGGATGTGCTGGAGCACTGGCAGACTCCGTGTCTAACCAAGTCTGGAGACCTGGGCCAGGTGCAGCACCAGGAGATTTTGCTCCTGTCCCATCTGTTGATGTACATTTCCACATTACACATTGAAAATGCTCAAAAGCTTAAGGAGAAAATATTTCAATTTTGTGTTTCAGCTCTCTCTGACATTCTGTGGCAGAAATGACTCTTGAATTACTTTAAGAAGCTATTCTTATATGTGATTTTGGAGTAATTTATGTGAATCAAGAAGCCCTGGTGATAATGTCAGATGTATGATTTGGTGGACATTCCTTAGGAATTATTTGCCTATGGGAACTGAAATTACATTAAACATTTCAAGAGGTTACATTAGCAGTCTTAAAGGAAAGGAGCACTGAAGGAGTGGAGGGAACCATTCAGAAGACCCTGATTTACTTATAAAGGGCTGCTGTCCTGTAACACTTTTGAGCAAATGAATAAGTTTTGGCTAAGTTCAAGTCAAGTCATTGGGATTTTTTCCTCTCTTTTAAACCCTAATTAAATGTTAACCTCACTGTCAGTATTAAAAAACAAATTTAAAATGTGAGGAGGAAATGGGGGAGAAGGAGCAGAAAGACCAGACTTTGAAACAATAAAGAATTATTTGAAAGACAGGAGAAAAGGTCGTGGAAAAGAAAGAAAAGGGAACTGTAAATCTCCTAAAACTAGGAAGCTGGTAAAAATAAAATTAAAATTGTACTGTGTAGCCAAACCATTATCACCTACTGAGGAAGATTTAATAGAAATGTGAAAATAAGTTTTAAAATTTTGGAAACCCATTGTTAAAAGTCCCTAGATTGTAGGTGCATTAAGAAAGATCTGAAACCCCCCCCCAGCTTTATTTGTATTCACACTGTATAGATAAATCCCAAATCTGAAGAATAAGGAAGAATAATTTTCAGCATGCTTATTGTTTTTTGCTTGGGAATGAACTTTTGTTCAGCCATAGTTATTTTTGTAGAAAGCTGTGACCATAAGAACTGCCATTCAGCAGTGGGTAGCTCCAGATAAATCCAGAAGGATGCACACCCCATACCTGCCTCACCTGATCACTTTTGCTACAGTTCAGTGAAAATCCTGGTACTGGAGTGTTATCTCTCTTCGAGGGTGTTACTCATCATTAGCTATGGCAACACTCAAAAATCTGCTTAAAGCATAAATCCAAGTACATAAATTTTACCTCTAAATTGACTAAGGCTGTCAACCTGTAGTAAATTACTCATTTATGGTCAAGAACAGAGCTCACTCAGAAATCAAAAGGTTAGTTACTAGAACCAGGAGCAGTATTGAGTGCTCAGATGTTTTATTTATGTAAAAATATAAATATTTCTATTACTCTTTGTATTCCAAGGAGATAAAAGTCGCCCTCCATTCTGCCTTGAGGAAAATCTGGTTTAATTAGTGCTGTCCTGCACAAAGGTATTTTCATGCCTCTGGCTGGAAGGTGTAGTGCCTTCTTCACTCATCACAGTGAGATGTAAATGTGGGGCTGTTACTGAGAGATAGAGCCTTTCACACAACAAGGAGGATAACAACCCCTAAAAGGAAAACATGTGGGAATGGGGAGTTCTGTCTCCCTTACAACAGCACTACTCCATAGCAACTGGTTTGAACTGGTTAGACTGTGCAAGGGAGGTGGCAGGCTTCCTAAAAGGCCAGGAATTCTCTCTTCCTCATGGGAGGGAAAAAATCAGCCCCCTGGCAATGCACACATGTATCAAAAGCTGTCAGGCTTTTCAAGCTCCTCCTGCATTGCTCCATTCCCTTGGTATTATCCAATGTACTTGCTTTTCAACACTCTGTTTTGTATTGGACCTTGGAAGTTCAGAATATTTCACAGGTTTTTATTTCTCAAAAGTGGAAAAAAAAAGGCATCTCCTAACTTTCTACAGGGATGTCCTTGATTAACAATGGTGTCAATAAAACAGCTGTGGTCATGTGGCTGTTTCTGCCCTTTTTCTGCACTTGGAGATAGATTCTCAGCAGGTTGTAAGGCTAGTGTATCAAGATGTGGGGTTGACTTCTGTAAGGCATGTAAAGGCGTTGCAAGACTGCTGTGTTTGCCTCAGTAGCCTTGCAGTTGAGCAAAACACCCAATTACTGAGTTCAAAAGTCTAAACTTGCTATTAAACAACTTTTCACATCTGACAGTTCTGGTTCTGATGGTGCTGCTCTCATTTATAACCAAGCTGCATAGACATTCGTCATGGGTTTTAAGTGAAAATCACCGAGTTTATAAGTGGTTTTTAACAAATTTTGACCACTATTTTCCATAGGCTAAAACACTGTGGATGCCATGAACTTAAGATAAACTAAAAATCATGTTCTCTTGCTAATATTTTACATTCTTAACAGGCAAATTATGATATTGTCTGACAGTCTTAACTGGCAGATCATATTTTGCAAAGAGAGGGTTTCATTTCTGAAATTAAATGTCCAGTAACTCTATTCTCTAATAAAGTTGCAATAGATATTGGAACTGGTAATTTGGAACCAAAATTCACCTCATTTTCTAGTATATAAAAACAAACCTGCCTTCTTTTGGGGCTCTTCAACTGTGTTTTAAAGCACAGTATCACACTCTAGTCGTAATCCTTGCTCTCAGTTCTGCCTCCATACACATATCAGAAAAAATAATTATTTTTATAAGATATGTTAGCTCCCTGGGGCCCTGGCTCTTCCCCTTTTTGTTATTTTCATGGATGGTGCACATGTTCTTCTTGCTCACTGTGTGCTGTGTGCTGCAGTCTCTTATGTTTTTTTAAAAGTGTGACTGCACAGCCAAGGAGGAAGCCAACTGTGAGCCCGGCTCTGGCTGCCGCACTGGGTCGTGCAGACCTTCTGGAGGGAGTGCTTTCAGCAAAGGAAAAGCTCAGCCAGGAGAGGCTTTTCCAGACTAGGAGTTGGAGTAGGAGAGAAAGGAGCACATCTGCAACGAATCCAAAGGTTTGGAAACTGTTAGGAGCAGGGAGCAGAAATATCACAGCAGGCTTCAGAGCCAATGGAAGAAAGTCCTTTTCACTGCACAGAGCAGGCATAGATCCTTTTCTCTATAAAAAGTTCTGCTTCTCCTGTAGGTTTTGGCAAAACTGAGTTGTTGCTTGAGCTGCTGGAAGTTTCCAAAGACAGGACATTGCTTAGGTCTTCATCTGCTTCTATTTGTCTTGCCTCAAATTTAGTCTGGTTTAATGATGCAGATTTCGCCTTAATTTTTTCCCTCCTAACCCAGACTAATGTCACATTCTGTTGTTGCATTTTCAAAACTGTCAATCTGCTCCAGTTTCATTCTGTCTTTTTCACATTTTAATAGCTTTCTCTAAGTTTAAGCTGTCTGGGGCTCTTTTTCAGTTAGGAGTCTGTGATCCCCTTTGCCATCTGGCCTCGGAGAGTAATTCCACAAATTGTTTAAAACAACATGTTTGCCTCAGCATAATGAAATCTATTAAATCTTCTTGTTCTTGGTTTTTCATATGAAGCAGATAATTTCCAAGAGATGTATTATTTTTAGGAGTGTAACATTCTATAAATTTCTGTAACTGATAACTTAGTCTTCATCTGATAACTGGTGTTCCTCACTCAGCTTTTAAAATAGAGTTTGCTTAAAGTCAGTACCACTAACTTGCAAGATTAAAATAAACTGGTATCTTTTTTCTCATCTTTCATTTCAGCAGCTCAGTTTTCCTATTGCTTATGTATATAAATATAAAATTCTTTCTTGAACTTGTTTCAGTGACTTGCTGCATTCATGGATATTTCTTGGAGTTCTCCATTGGCTTTTCCTTCTAATTTGCTGTTTCTTTCCCAGATCTCCTACCAGCTACAGTTCCAGATCTCAGTTAATGGGAATCATGGGTTTGACTCACTCATTTTGGTGGCTCTGTAGTGTAACTGATTACCCAAGAACGAAAAGCTCTTACAGTGGGAATGGGTTCATATTTCCTCTAGTTTGCTGAAGCCAGTCTCTCCTGTTGATGCCACTGCTGTCAGAGATGAGGTAATCCTCTTCTTCTCTGCAGTTCTATTTCTTCCCTAACAATGTGCCAGTGAGCACAATGAAGTTACACACTTGTGGCCATGTGTCCCTTTGAAAGATAAACCAACTCCTCCCAAAACTCTTTCATGGGCAGAGTATCAGTCTTTGCCACGTTGTACCTCTGCTTTTTAAAAAGGCCCTGGGTGACACAATCCCAGCACTGTGACACCTCTTTGTGTTGGGCCAGCTTATCTCACTCAAACTGTTCTTCAGTGCTGTTGTTTGGGTAGCCAGGTTTGGGGATTAAGTTCAAGAATACCTTGTTACAAGGAGGCTGTAAAAATGCAGAACCAAAATCTTTTGTGATCTGGTCTGAGGGTAGATTATAAAAATGGAAAAGTAAAAGGGAAAAAAAAATTTAAAAAGGACAATGGCTCAAAAAGCTTTTAGAATACCTGAGAACCTTATTGCAAAGGGTGAGTGTAATGCTGGCAGACTTTTGGCCTTCCACCTAGTATTTCTAAGCATGCTTTTGTATGAGTTGTGGGACCAAAAGACATCTGTCACGATGCACTTTAACTCTTTGACCACTTGGAACTTTTAAAAATCCTCTTTAATTTTGATATTTATTTAAGTTTGTGCCATCTGTAGATCTCAAACTGTTTTCTTTGAAAATCCAACACAGTACACATTGCTCTTTTCTGCTCTTCACTCTTTCTGAGTGCACAGTTCTCTGCTTAGTAAGAAAAGGACTGGCAAAGGATTTAAGAAGTTCCTTATTTGCAGCCTCATAACTTTGTTTGCTCATGGATTATGATAGCACATCCAGCTCATTGATGTTGTACATTGTAAGTGTTGCAGCTTAACGCTCCTGATGAAAATTCAAAAAACTTCTCAGGTGCTATTCATACCTTTAAATATTTAAGTGAAAAGCAAAATGGTTTTATTGTATTTTATTACTACAAAATAGTGCTAAAACATTTTCTGCCTTTCCTTATACAAGCATAAGGCCAAAATCTCCAGGGAGGGAATTCTATTCTGGCTTTTTCCTTCAAACTTGAGCTATTTGCCAAACGTGTAAGTGCTTCTTGGAATCCCACAGCCAAGTGTGCAGTTGGCAGTTATGTTTCTTGGGCTCCAACTACCATTTATGTGATTGCACAGGAGAACAGGAGGCAACAAAATCTGTTGCCCTACTGGGTCCATCTGGGAATTAAAACGTCTTTAGATTTCTAGGCTGTGACAGGCATAGCTTGGATATAGAACAGGTCCTTGAAAGGAAGGAGAATTAAATTGCACTGGTATGTAAGGAAGGGTGAGTACATATGGGAATACAGCAATGATCTTCAATTCAAGGACTATTTATTTTAAAATTTACTCTGTCTGCTGAATATTTCCAGCTAAACATAAGGAAAAAGTTTAAAAGAGAAATAAGTCTTTATTTCTTAAAATTTCAGACACAATTTCTCTTGTCCAAGTTTATTTTTTTATTGCTAGCTACAAAGGGGTCTTTTAAACAATATTCAATTGAATTTTTGCAAATCAGGTTTTCACCTATCCTCATGCAAAAAAAAAAAAAGTTATTGTTGTTAAAATAATCAAAAAATTTGAGTAAAGCACAGATTGGTGCATGGCTCCCATAAGTTAGCCCTCAAACCTTCATCTCACTCTCTTAGGGAATCTTCTACCAGGCTTGGACACTTTGGAGCAAGGCCATATGTACACAAAAACTTTGAACACACAGTTATGAATCTACAGCACAGATTTGTGGCCTGAATCAGACAGGTTCTCCAGTTGGGCATTAAATATGATCACACTTTAGGTGCCATCATCATGGGAGTCCATGCTGGCCACAGTCTTCCACCCAGTGGCAAGGGCCAGTGGAACCTGTGGGGTCTTGGAAGGGGCCAATCCTTCTCCTACAGCTTTTATCTTCTCCCTACCTGCTTCTCCTCTTTGAATTTTGGTATCTTGCAATATGAATCCTCAATTCACAAAATTTTTTTGATTTCTTCATTTTGAGCTTTCAGTGACTGGTATGAAACCAGTGGCATCACCTCCTGTTCTCACTTCCTTCTTTGCTGGCTTGCTGGCAATGCCTGTATTCTTTCTCACAGGCTAAGGTGAGAATTGAAAACTGCTGTTTATCATTAATTTCTTTCAGCAAAGCCTGGCCTTGGAGTCACATGTGAGCCAGCATAATTTACTGCAGCACCAGGACTGGCAGCCACAGAGATGTCCTTTCTCCTCCAGCACTGGAAGTGCAGGCAATGCTCCATACAGCTCAGCCAAGAGTCTGGAATGACTCTTTTAAATTCTGCCTATGGATTGCTTAGAAACAGCATTTCATTTGGCAAAATACCAAAATATTCTATTGAAATAATTTATGGTACTTTAAAAAGTGAGTTTCTAAAGTTGAATTATAGGTATGTATTTACTTTAAAAGCTTATTCTCAAGTGGTTATGGAGTCTGCTAAAAGAGAAAGAGCTGAGAAATTGTATAAGGTGGTTACAGTTTGAGCAAAAGGTAGAAAGTCTGACACAGCAAACTGGAGAGCCACCTTGCTCCTTCCCAGCACAGTTTGTTCATGACAGGTGCACCTCTGTTGTTGTTCTGGATGGTTTAGTAGAGCTTTTCCTTATTTCCCCCTTCCTGATACCTTATGTTTTAATAATGCCTCCTTAATCCTTTGAGAGTCTTTCTTTGCTTTCTATTTTTATTTCTCCTCATTTCCCCCCTGCCCCCATTTCTCACTCAAACCTGTGCTGTGTCTTTCACACCTGTATTTCTCTGCTTTCTTGGCTCTGTTTCTGCATCTCACTGAACCCCCTGCACTTCACTGGGGGGTTTTTTTATCTCTCAAAAAATGTGCAACAACCTGAGGTTTTGGGTTTCTCTTTCATTCCCCTGATCAGCTCCCTGTGGAGTTTAGGTTTTCCTCATCTCCACCCCTTCCTGTTCTGCTGGGTTTTTTCCATCAGACTCCTCTTATGTTTCTGTGTCCCACGAGACTGTGTCACCGTGTTGGAAGATTTCAATCAGATCAGTATTGTTTTCTTTGACCTGTGTGGGATGATGGCCTCTACACTGCAGTTTCCTTTTCCTTTTTTCTCCCTTTCAAGCATCCCTAGGAAGCCCCAGCAATACTGCTGATCATTACAGAAGCCATTTCTCCTGAGTAACGTGGTGTCATCTCCTACTTCTCTCTTGCTGACATGCAGGCCAACAGAATAATGGGAATTTGTGCACCCTTGAGCAAGCAGTCACAGCAGGTCTGTGGCCATAACAGTTTCTGAAGCTCAGAGTAAGGGGTGTCTGGCTGCAGGGACTTAAAATGACCACCAGAACTCCAGTGGCTGGAATTCCACAGGCCATGAAAAGATTCTGAAGAAAAGACAAAGCAGATTTACACTTTGTCTTTCCAGTTACAAATATTCTCTGTATCAGAAGTTGTCTTTTCGTGCAGCTCAAGATAAAACAATAAACTTTAAGTGTCTTGAGTTGGTGCTTATTCCTGGCACATCTGGGAACATCAATACTCACTGTGAAGTCATGAAAAAATATCAGGAGGTTTTGTTGATCTCAGCACCTTTCTCAAGCATCAGTAGAAGTTAGTGCTCCACAGATATATTTTAATGCAGACTCTTCCTAGGTCTTTGGGAAGTGTAAGGATTGTTTTATCCCCTGTATCAAATCACTTAATCCATAACTGTAGCAAAAGCAGAAATTAGCATGTTCATGTTTTAATACCTATCTGTCATTCTGGCTTGAGTTCCTCTGCAGATTTCAAATGGTTTAGTTGGAGATTCCCCCAAAGAATGCGAGTGCTGAGAGCAGAATGCCAAATTTATCCATGCAGGATCAAGGTCAAAGCTGAGGTTTGGTGACCCCAGCTTCACGTGGTGCCTTGGCAGCCCCAGCTGTGTGCTCTGGGGCCGGGGGAGTGTGCAGGGACCCCGGGAGTGCTGCTAATCCCTCACTACTCCCCCATAAATGTGGTTTTACAGAATGGGTGATTGCTCTCTGCCTTCTCCTCAATTAGTGACTCTGTTAACAGGGGCTAAGGTAGTTGTGAGGAATATTGACTGAGCAAGCAATCAGCTGCTGCTGAAGCAGAAGAGAAGGCAGCTGATGGAGTTCTGGGCAGTTTCTCTCAGTGAAACATTCTTGCTTATTGTCTTTTGGGTAAAGGACAGGCATCTTTCTGGTTCAGGCTAAAACTCTTGAGACTGCTGGGCAGTGGGGTGTGTATGTCACAATTTAACAGCTGGTGAAGAGGCAGGTAGAAGTTAAAAAACAAAGTGTTGTTTGATGGTTTGAGTTTTTTTATGTGTGGGTGGATTTTTGTTGTTTAGGGTTTGTTTTTTTAACATGGGTCATTTCACACCTTGTGTTGCAGTGAAGCTGAAAAATAGTCAAATTATTACAGATTATCTCCGCTGTTCCATACAGCCAAAAATGAGTGGTTTGGTGTGGCAAACAGCAAGAGCCTATCTCTTACTCAGGTGGCAGAGTGAAGCTGTGTCCTAGCCCATGGAAAAGCTAAGAACAGCAGTGCATTTTGACCCTCCAGGGTTAGGAGAGCCTGGATAGGGCTCTCATACACGGAAATGCCATCCCACTGGCATTTTCTTAACTGCAATTTTAAAAGCCAGGAAGTGTGACTGAAATAGTTTTAGTCCCAATTTATGATCCTGGTCAGTCCTTTCTCTGTGGCAGCTGCAGTTAATGGCTGTTTGAGAGCAGCCCTGGCGTGGGGCTGCTCGTGGGTCTCCTCTCCATGGGATGGAGCCCTGCTATGAGCCCTTGTGCAAAAATGAACCTAACCTGAGCTGATTTTCACCTGTCAGCATTCACACATATTCAGAGACACAAATCTAGAGCGTTAGCTGGGAGGGTCTTTCAAATCAGTGCCAATGCAGTGGAGTGTAGAGTTTCCCCATTCTGTGCCACAGATCATTTTAGGCATGCAGCAGTCTATTAAAAATAAAACTCATCCAGCTTATCTATTCTGAAGGCTTCTCCACTGCAGCCAGCCACCACAGTTGGTTAAATAGGTGCTTGTCACACCAGTTTAATGAATTTAATGTGAAAGCCATTTCTTACTTTAGCCGTGAGAAGGCTGGCTCAGGTTCTGTTCTGCTGAAGGAATGGAATGGTGGGATCCATGTCATGTAATTCTGTAAGTGTAATACTCATCAGTACAGCAGCTAATATCAAAAGCAGATGAAAGAGGGTAAGAAATAAGATCACAAGCCAAATTGCTAATACATCTAATTCCTTGTGGAAAGATACCACTTTAATTGAAAGATATGACAATAAAATGATCAAATTTCTTTAAAATAGGGTGTAACTCATGTGTTCAATCCTTCACACTCTGTTCTTTGCTTGAATAGAGTAACACAGATTGATTGCTGACTTAATTTTCTAGAGTATTTTAATGTTTAACATCCATTGTAAGCTCTTAAAAATGTTGTATCCTTAGTAAGGTGAGAAGGAAGCATTGTCTGAGCTTTTAAGGAAAAAAAAACTTCAATCAAAACCTGAATCAAAAGGAAACAACCTCTTCTCTGTGTTTTCCTCCACTTTGTATTGTCACTGATAATTAGGTTGTGCCTTGGAAGAGGCATGTGTTCAGGAGCACTTTCCAGTGCACCTCTAAATCAGTAAGATACTCCCAGTTACCTAATTAACTACATGCAACCTTGTGTGTAGTCATTGTAGCACTCCTATTTCTAAAATTCACATTTGCTTTTATGTGATCTCATATACAATTTAATTTCCCCTACCAAAAAGAAAAATAATAAATGCCGGGATATTACATAGAGTTCCCAGTGTTAATAATTAAAAGGAAATTGCAGTGAGATTAAAAAAAACCCCTGTGTTCTACGAACTACATCTCCTTAAAAAGAAAAGTAAATCAGAAAATGCTCTAAAGTATATGATACATAATCAAAATAATTAACAACAAGGCATGAGACTGCTACCTTCAATCTCACCTGTGTGTAAGTAAAATTAAAAGATCTTGGTCACCTTTGGAAGGCTTGTGTTTTTTTCAGCAAAATCTTACTTTCTTAATGACTTGTGTAAAGTGATTATTTAAAGATGATTCCATCCACTATTCAGGGACCAAAGATTGTGAAGTAGTAGTTAAAACTAATTCCATGTTTTATCACTCCAAGCACACGCTGGCTGTTTTGTGGGATGAACGTTGTGATTCTGATTTCTAGAATCAGATATTTGCTGTCAGAGCCCTTCTTTTGGACAGTGTCCAGGATCAGCTGGAGAATATATCTGGTCTAATAGTTTCTAACAAGATATTTCTGCTATTCCTTCAAGCCCCTTCCATTAGTACTGTGAAGTAGGATTTTTGCCAATAAATTGGTTCTTGTTATTCTTATCTAGTGAATAAAGACCCTGGGATCAAGAGAGCTCTACCATATCATTGAATCCATTCTTCACTATTTTTTTCTTTTTTGATCTAAGCAGTTGAAAGCCTTCTATATATGTCTGGAAATTGCTTGGGACAATTTATCCTTGTGAGGACATCCATTTTATTGGAGATTTTTGCTGCCTGGAGTTATTTAGGGACTCTAAACATGAAGGAATGGCCATCACCAATTTGATGGCTCCAAGGCTAAGCATGCTGCTTCACTCCTCAGTGAACAGATCAAAGATTGCCAAGTGTCTGTTGTCCTCTGCCAGATTTTCCATGTGTAGAAATATGTGACAATACTTCCTCAAATTTCAGGTGTCAGGCTTCTATAGCAAAGCCACAACTTCCAGAGCTAAGTTTTTAAGTCCTTAGGAAGAAAAGAGAAGGTTAAATAGCTGAAGTTATGAGTAATGATGAGCTAAAGGCAGAGTTTAGGCAAGGCAGAAAAGTTCAGTGAAAATGGGATCTACAGAATGAAAAAAACCAATTTACTCTGTGAGAAATTAGTTTTAACTTAAATTTCCCTCAGAAAAATAGATGTAGTAACAAGAAGTGAGTCTGGTCAGGTCAGAGGTCATCTCTGCTTTTATTTGGAAACCCAAGGGTAACTGTGCTGGGAGTCCCTCAGGGGCAAGGCCATATCTGTGTCCCCTGGTCTCTTCCCAGACTTTCTCCCAGTGTGCATTGTGGTTGTGATATTTGGTGTTAAGACAGATGGAAAGCAAGACCTGCAATAGAAGTGCTAGTGCAAACACCTATAGATTATTACAAATCACAGCAACTGATCACGTGGCTGAAGAGAAGAGGGACCTGAAATCAAGCAAAGCAATTCTGGATCAGTGGTTTTTTGAAAAGTTCTGTCCCTAGTGCTCCAAATATGTGAATACTCCCTTTAGGGTGGGACTATCCAAGAATTTCCACCATAGCAAGCTTAGAATTTAGGCCTACTGTCTTCATTGCACAAACTGTGAAATGTCCCTGTTAGGTGTTTGGTGTGCAGTGATTGTAATTGTAACTTATTAATGATGATTGTCTTATCCTCCATCTGGTTCCAGCATTGACTTACTGAATCACTTCGTGCAAATAATTCACTCTTCACCCAGGCCTAGAGATTATGGAGTAAGGTAAAAAGCACCCAATAAATAGCACATTGTTGTATTAGAGGAAAGATCTGTGCTGTTCATTTAATTGTTTAGTTTGATGCATGAAGTGCTTCAGAGTAAAGTCCCTTTTGCACAGCATGGCAAAGAAGAAATAAAACAAAGTCAGCCAGTAGTCCTTCTTAGAATGTCCTTTCTCCTCTTCTTGGGTTTAACCCTCTGAGCCAAATCACCTGCAAAACATGAGTCAGAGAGTGAAACCATTCAAAAAAATAACCCAGTACAGGTGCACAAGCATGTAAGAGTAGAGATCATAATCAGTCAAGAGGCAGACAGATCTGACATTTGCTGAGAGCATCCCTATATTTTATTGAGTTGTCATGCCTTGTTGCATACCTAATGAGGATAAGCCCTTTATATGCTGATTTTGCATTACAAATGTTGTTTTGCTGGGACTGTCAGCTGCAAATAGCTTGTGGCAATACATCTTCCATGCAGCAAATAAACACATACACCATTATAGCATACCCATGTTATTGCCACGACTGTAAACAACTAATAAAAGGAATCTATTTACTGTGCCTTACAGTCATTCACTCCAGTCATATTTTTTTCCACTTTCAAGCCTATTGACTTTATGGAACATTTGGCATCATTTCATCTTACCATCATTGTCTTACTGAGTCATCATTTCAACAAAAGTCATGCTGGATACCTGCACATGGAGTCAGCCCCACAGGCCAGGATATATCTATGACCAGCAGGTGTATTGGGCACAATCTCAAAGGCTCTGGAAGTATTTTGCATGCTAGGAATAGTCATTGACCTCAAGACAGCTGCCACTGAGGTCAGCTTAGCTGGTGCTAATAATGCCAGGGTTGTGGGACTGATCCCTGCATGGGCCATTCACTTAAGAGCTGGACTCAATGATCCTTGTGGGTCCCTTCCAACTAGGAATATTCTGTGACATTTAGGTAGGACACTGATGTCATCAAGTTGCTCCTGGTAGCACCTGGGCATGGGGGAAATCAGCATTTTGCTCTGCAAAACCAAAGAGCATGGCTGGATCAGCACGGAAATCTGCCTCCCTCCTGGCAGAAGCTAAGGGTTATTGAACTTGGTGACTCCAAGGATGCTTTTGGTGTGCTTTTATTGGTGTTTTGCTAGTTTTGAGGATAGAAAACCACATAATTATGGAAAGGTTTTGTCTCGTGAAGGTAATTGAAGTGTTAGCACCAGAGAAAATCAAATCATGCTTTTTTTCCAAGAAAATTCTTGGGAATTCAGCTGAGCTGTATCTCTCCCTTCAAAGATGATTTGCAAGAACTAAATCCAGACAGGACCTCCTGTATCAAAACCCCAGCCACTGTAAGTTTGCTGGCATATCCTCTTTCAAAACCATACTTTGGTGATGGTCCTTTATCGTTAATTTCTAATTGAAGATTCCTCGTGGATTTTTTAACCATTTGTTGTCCAACTCCCATTATATTTCAAGATTCAATAATTCCTCTTGCACCCTTGATTTTAGCATTCTCATTCTGAGACCAACTCTAGCTTTCTGAGCTTTCTGCTTGGCTAAACAAGGCAAACTCTTTTCAACTGTTCTCAGCAAGCTCTTTTAATCTATTCTCATGAAATAGCCTCTTCATTCTCTCTTTGTCATGGAAACTCTTCTGTTTTTTCCCCAGTTTGCATTTGTCTATTCTAGGATGACAGAGACTATTTGTATCCATTATGTCCATCAAAAACATCTTGACAAAGTAATTTCAGGAGTGAATTCACATGGGGTTTGAGGGTCATTGTGTTTGCTGTCTTTTTTCCCTTTGTTCAATAATTTCTAATTGATGGACCCACATCTTATAGAAGAAAACTTCCTGAGTGCTTAAAGGCTGAGCTTCATTTTCCCTCCTTGTTCTGGAGTACTGCAAGCTTGTTCACCCACTGGATGATCCCTTCCTCTGCCTTAATCTGGTTTTTCTCTGATTTCTCAAATTAAATCTTTGAACTTCTGATTTTCATTCCCAGGAATTTTATTTGATGCAGCACATTAAACAGTGTCTGTAATACATTCAGGTTGTAATGGACATGCCTTCACTTCTGAATCTTCATTTTCTTAGCAACCATCCTCACCTTGTCCCTCTTAATTACTGTCCAAAAAGAAAGGACTGATGTACCACAAATTCCTCTTTTGCCTGGCTGCCACTGCACCCCTTGGGACAAGCCAAATGTGCTGACAATTAAACTGTCCTGGCCTTTTCAGTTTGGTGTTGGGATTGCAGGTACATTACACTGCTCCCACTGTCTTTCATGAGTGATAGAAACTGCAGGTTGGGTGGAACCTGATGAAGCTAAATTTGCATCCTGTTTTTTCTTTACGCATCACTTGCAACACCGTTTTATAATGCAGAAGTGTTACCTGCTGCTGAGGAATTTTAACTGCATCTTTTAACTAAGCTAGTGGCAAATTGAAAACTAATAAGTTGTATTTTGTATATCAAATACTGCTCTGGGGACAAGCCAACCTAGACACCTACTCGATTGCAACTTCTTGCTCAGTAAAAAAAGAAAATAATAAAGAAAATCATGACAGCTCATTACATGAAAGAACAAATTCATCACCCAGGGCAGAATAAATGCTATGTTATTACACAGTAATTGTGAAGGCATCTTAACACTTTTGTTCATGACAATATAAAATGTTTTTCAATGCTATCTGTAATAAATGTTATTCTAAAGGCAGCAAAATGATGTAGGCGCATTCAAACACCTACAAACTGAAGCTATCAATGTAGTCAGTGGAGCACAGAGCAAAAACCAGGCAGGTTCTTTTACTGTAAAGGAAAAAAATAATATTCATAGATTTCTGTGAGTCTGTCCTCACTGTGTGTCTTGGAAATGGTGTCTCTTTGCCCTCTGTTTCTGTGGAAAAACCAATATTGACAGTGGTATTGGATGTGGTGATGGGCTGTGTCTGTCCTTCAGAACAGGTATGCTTCAGAGCATCTTCCCATTTCTGTGTTTCAGAAATTTTGGGTTAAGGTTCCATTAATACTGCACCTCAACCCTGTCATTAGTGAAATATGAGCAACTTGTACTCCATCCCAGGAAAGGAGGACAAATAGAGAGACTTATAGGGATAAACTTCGGTATTTGAAATTATTAAGTTATATTTTACATATAATTATCTTGAAAACTAATCCATTTCACTGTAATTTAAGAAGCATTTATATAAATTAGGCACATATGACACTTCTAATTAGGTATATTTTAATGGTTAAATCATCAGTTTTTAAAATGATAATTGGGCTGGTTGTAAAATTTCAAGGTCTATGATTTTAAAATTGAATTGCTCTTTGGCTTGTGTAAAAGAATAGATTGTTAAGTGAGTGCCTCACAGGAGAGAAGCAGTCTGGGATGTTATGATCTGAATTAGTTTTTCAAAGGAATTCAGAGTAGGCAATCTGTCCTCTGATCTTTCTTTGCACACTAAAAGTATGAGTCAGTTATGCTAAGATAGCTTAAATTGAGAATAGAGTGATTTAATTAGCAGCTGGAATTGTGGAATTCCACGTGTGAGGAACGTGATGCATTAATGGCTTCCCATACAGACGCTCTAATGAATCCAAGGTATTTTCCACTGGAAGCTTTTTTTTACATATACAGCTGCCTGTTGCAGATGCAGAATGGCCTTTCTGAGTTCAGAACAAGAATTTGGCAACTTCAAGAAGATGGCATCACCTGGAATGTTCATAGCCAATGCACAGCCTTGTTCCAAATGCCCAGTTATTGGTTCCTGTCTCTGGGGAGGGCAGCAGGCAGACACAGGACACATTTATGTCCCAGCACACTTCAGAGTGAAGACCTCTGGGTCAAGTGTGGTGCCTTCCCTCCCCACACAAGCCCCAGCAGGAGCTCTGGGTTCAGCTCCATTGCCTGAGCCTCTTGGGGACAGAGGCAAAAGCAGAGCAGGGAGCTCCCTTGCCAGCACAACTCTGGAGAAGCACGGAAGGCAGCAGACAAAGTTCTGTGACTGTGCTGTGGCTGGTGCCCCACTGGCTGAAGGTCCCAGTGCAGAAACATGCAGCTCTGTGGAATATAGAAATAGGGTCTGCAGTGGGGTAGGAAAGATGTTTGCCACAGCTTGGTAATACAGCACACAGGGAGAGTTTGTAAATGATTTCTGCCGGTGCAAATGAGAGTTCTGTGGGAGTCAGTCCCTCCTGGTCCCAGCAGGGTGAAATGGCCTGGCCAGGTGTTAGGACTGTGTGCTTTCAGTCATGTAAAAGCAGAGGTTGTTAAGCCAGTGCCTCGCAGCAGACAAGCAGCTCAGGATATAATGATCCAGCCTGGTTTTTTGGAGGAATTCAGAACAGGAAGATCTGTCCTCTGATCTTTCTTTGCACATCAAAGTGAGTCACTTGTACTGGGGACCTGAGGCTTCCTTCTAAAGAATGATTGATTGGGCAAATCTGTCTGGAAAAGAAACAGCTGGGGAAGTGAAGGAAGTTTATGGAGTGGTGAACCATTTGGAGAAGCAGGATAGCATTCCCACTTCCAATACAAAATTGGAGCCCCTCAGTGATCCTGAGCTGTGCTCAGACCAGATGAAGACTATTCTTCCTGTTAAAAGCATCTGAGTTTAGGAAGCCACAAAAGGATACCAGGAGTGTCAGAAGTTTGCATGGTTTCAAGATAGTTCAGGGGAAAATAAACCCATAGAGAATGACTCAATACCTAGAAACTATACCTGGCTAAAAAAGGCCCTGAACAGGAAATGTTTGGATGCTGGAGGAAAGGTGATGGTATGTGCTTTTCCCTGTGCCCTTGGTACCCACTTTTGGATATTGTCAGAATTGCCTGTGCTAGTTGGACCTTTGATCTGGAACTGTTTCACATGTCTGGGGGGTTTTCTACATTTTTGAGTAGGCTTTGATCACAATTTCCAAACTTGGCTACTTCTCTGATAATCAGTCAAGCCAATTAAAAGATACCAGTGTCTTCAGTGGGGAAGCAAAATACAAACCCTTATTGTAGATTATGTGAAACAAATATCAAGTTCTTTCTTCATTATCTATCATTCAAACTTTGAACTTGGTTTTAATTAATGTGATTTTAATTGCCAACCCAGGAAAAACTTCTCACAGCCTCAATTAGAAGTCTGCTGGACCTCCCAACAAAGGTTCAGCAAAAGACTCAGACTGAAAAATGTGGCTCAGGAAATCTAACCCCGAGCTGTGACAGAAGCTTTGAACCCTGATCCATCTTCCTCGATCATCCAGGTGGTTGCCCCAGTCTCTTGGTCTAGCCCTGCTTTTGGAAATCTGCCAACACTGGTATATATGATGGTCTTTAAAAAATTATGTGCAGAAATGGATTGTTTGATACTGCTCAATTAAGCCTTCCCATTCCAATTGTCAGCTGTATTTGCCTACCATGGATGGACCTCTCAGATTAATTTAATCTGCGTTTACCGTCTTTTCTTTCAGAGTTGTTTCTGACAGTGTAAATGTGCTGATTTCTTTGTATGCTGCTGATGTCTCTCAGGATTCACCAAATAATTAATACCAACATCTGTTTAGTATGCAGATGCTAAAGCCATGCTGTCCTCAGATTGCCATTTGGATGGAGAAAAATTAGGCGACAGTTTGTCTCCGATCGCGTGCTCAGCTCTGGCTTGTTGTGACAGGATTGTTCTGCTTGATACTGCAAAAAGGGAAGTGGCAGAGGCCTTGGTGCAATCAAGAACTATCTCTGAGGCTTAAAAGCTGGGCTTAAAAGCTGCAGTGTCCTGCAGCTTCTTTTTTAGGGAAGGAAAAGTTGCTTTAGAGTATTATGAAATAGGTTATGTTGATTTTTTTTTTTTTTTTTTGCATATAATGTTCAACAGAGTGATTTTACATATTGCAGCCATCAGACACTTCCTGCTATGATTACTTCATGTGCAACACCATCACATATAGAAGTGTGTGTGGTCTGCATAATAAATACCTGCTCAAAGTATACTGAACAATTTTTTTTAAATTTACAATTACAGTTATGGTCCAGCATTGCTGAAGGTTACACTTCAGCAGCCACGTAAGGGAGAAGACTGGCACCAGTATTTTAAAAATAGGACATAACTATTCCAGTGCTGTGGCAAGCCTTGACTTTTTAATATCTGCCACTGTGACACCTGAGTGATTTATGTGCACGTTCTGTTGCTACCAGCTCATTCCCAAGGATTGGAAGTGCTGCAGCAAACGTAAATAAGGGAGTGGAAGGATCACCCTGATACTGAGAAGTTACACGTTGTGAACAACACTGTGTTATCACTCGGGAAGATTTGTTGTCATACAACTTGTACCATACTATCTTCACCTTAGGCTTGCAGAATCCTTGCCAAAGGATCCAGAAGTTCCCATGTTGACATGAAACCTAACCTAGGCTTGCTTTATCGATGGATGAGGCTTTGTTTGTTTCCTGCTGGTGTGAAAGACACCGATGAAACTGTCTGCAGCATTTGCTGAAGCTGTAAGTGCAGGATTCTGCACCACTCAGGGGTTTCTTGTGTTTTGTTTTGAGGTCTTAGAGTGAAAAACTGCAGCGTGTCAAAGGGACTGTCAAAATGCTGTCACATTGGCATCAAAACAAACATTAACTCCAAAGTCAGTGTGGCTCCTATTGCAAGAATCATGCAGCCTTGTTCAAGAACACAGTTCAATTTGATTAAAAATTTGAGCCATTAGCTTTTTCTAATAATGTTATAATGTAAGACTTGGAACATGCTAAAAAAACTCCACCAAAACACAAACACCCCATCTATCTGGCATAATCAGGGCTGTTTGTTAGAAATAGTTAGCTATGCTTTGAAAGGGTAGTTTCCATTGAAAAATTCATATTCATTGTAGCAGTGATGGAGACAAATCAATAGTAATGAAAGTCCAAAGGAGCCTGGAAAATTACCTTATTTTTTGCACTTTGGGTGCATGGTTGCTCTGAAACATAAAGAAAACACCTGATGAAAAATTACAAGCCATTTTTAAATGTACTCCTAATAACCAGTTACAATTAAAACTGTGGGTCTGTTCAGAAATATCTGGGAACATTTTGCATCTTTAAGCACTGGAGTAGGAATTTAGAAAAAAATATAAAAAATCCAGTCTTTCTGAAGGCCTTATTTTTTTATTTTCTCTTTATATGAGAAATTAGTAACTGACTCAACTCTAATGGAGTAGGCTTTAGATTAAAAGGAGCTAGAACATGTTGAATTGGTAATAAGGCCAGATCATCAAATTGTTAGAGATCAAATCCCAGCCTAGAGTAGTGCCTGTGCTGGCTGCAGTCATAACTGCTTGGGCTGTGCTGTTCCATTAAGGGCAGTAATAGAGTCAGGAGGAATTTGGGGAAGTCTGCTGTCAGTGGTTGATAGAGATTGTTTAATGCCACTTGGGTCTGCAGAAAAACCTCTGTGGGAGACTGAGGACTCATTCTTAGCTAAGACTTGTAGGAAGAATAAAAGAGGAGGATGAGAATCTGAGAGCTAGATTTCCAGTCTTTGGGTTCCTCTGTTCCAGGAAAGAGCATCATCTTAGGTGATGCTAAGGCATGAGGTTAAAAAAACCATTGTTATTAATATACATTAGGAAAATAACATTTGATATGTGTTAATAGATTAAAGTGAACCATGTTATCATTATATGGTTAGTCTCAATGATGAAATAAATTTACCAGCATTTACTTAATCCATTTAGTTATATTTGGCCTGTCCAGCTAGTGAGCTCACTGGGAGAATATGAATAAATTTCCAGTTAAAATACTAAATTGGAATGCATCATTATTTCTGCTAAAAATAATGATAATATTTTATAATTTTCCTACCATACTAAGTACTGTATGTTATCTCCTAAGATGATGAAGGTAAAAGTACTTTCCCATGCTACATCCTCACATAAGAAGAGCAGGAAATAATGTCCAGAACATTCTGCAATTGCAAAAATGTATCTTGCTGGAGGATTTTATTAACATGTACTATAAATAAAGATTTGGTAGCAAATATTTCCTTGAATGAGGTACTCAGGTGGGAAGAAATCAGGGAAGTAATAAGGCAGAGCACAGCAGTTTTGCTCTAATTTGTGAACCTCTGTGGCAGAAACCACTCATCAGGGTTTATCAGACCAAACCTTTCTGCTGTCTTCTAAAAGCAGACCTGTTCAATATCTGCTGGACTGCTCCTTCCAGTTTTTCATCCCTCGCTTCCTTCCAGGAATGTTTTAGTGTCTTTGCTAGATCCTATTTTTTAAAAAGATATTGCCAGGCACCTTGATTTTTTTTCTACTTAATTACTTGAAAACAGTGTCTAGTCAAAACAGCTGAAAATACACTTGATTTATAATCAGAAGAAAGACATAGAGAAGGCATCTTGTGTCTGTTGTGTCCCTGAAATACAAGAAAGCTCCTTCACTTCTGGGGAAACCTCCACAGTCATCTCATCTACTGCAGCAAAGGGATATTGTTCTATCCCATGGATGCAGCATTCCACACTGCTGAAAGCAGCAGAAGTCAGGGATGGAGAGCTGCAGATACACTCTTGGTGCAGGCCATGGAATCATTAAGGGTAGGAAATCCCTCCAAGGCTGTGAAGTCCAGCTGTTGATGCATTCCCACCGCCATGTCCTCATACTCTACACCCACACATTCCACATTTCCAAGGATGGTGATTCCACCACCTCCCTGGGCAGCCTGCTCCAATGATTGACAATCCTTTCTGTGAAGAAATTTTTCCTAATATCTAATCTAAAGCTCCCCCAGTGCACCTTGAGGCCATCGAGCAGCCAGTTTGTTCTCCCCAGTGCTGGAAAGTGACTGCTGC
This sequence comes from Euphonia xanthogaster, assembly GCA_034509185.1. Taxonomy (NCBI): domain Eukaryota; kingdom Metazoa; phylum Chordata; class Aves; order Passeriformes; family Fringillidae; genus Euphonia; species Euphonia xanthogaster. The sequence continues at coordinate 29,502,615 of JAYDZK010000274.1, forward strand.
ATGCATCAGCATTTGATTAAGAGGTTGCCCCAAGCAGATCATTCTAATGTCCCAAACGATCTACCCATAAAAGTTTCCTAATAATCTTTTGGTATTTTAGCATCAGCTAATTTTCTGCTGAGGAGAGCAGAATGTGATTAAGGCAACGGAAAACATTTTATGGTGTGACAGGTGGTCATGAAATTATATTAGCATTTAAATGATGAAAATGAAACCTTTCCTTTCCTGGTCTGAGAATGTCAGAAAGTGAAGCATCAGGATTCATCCCCTCCTCCTATTTCCCATGGGTTATATTTTACTTTAAAAACAGCTGTTAATTCTGTCTCACAAATTATGAAGGACCTAAAAGAGACTGTCGTGGCTCGCTGTAGATACTCCTAGAAAACATTTTCCATCTGTGTGACATATTTTGAAAAAGCCCTCGACCACTCAGAGAGCCAGCTCTGGGAACTTAATCGGATGTTTTTCTTCCCTTGTTAACTAAGAATCAGCTCTAGGGAGTGTTGAGATCACCGTGGTATTTATTTTAAGTGAGTGATAGAATGATTCCTGAGCTGTTCTTCTGGAAAATGAAGCAAACCCATGCTTTAGAGGTCACCTCTAATTAGAGATCAAAAAATAACTTCAGATAACTTCATCAAAAATATAAATAACTAATCAGCACGAGTCCAGTGGCTTTGTTTTATAATTAGTCCCCTACAAAGTCTCCTTGAAGTCAAATGACAGTATGGTCTCCTGCTTCAAACATCACAAACGAACCAATAGTTTCAAGCTGATGGTCCCTTTGAACTGCTCTCCCAGGATAAATTACTGATGGCCTAAATGTTACATTTACATTTATTATTCTCTATTACCAAGAACATGTGAAGCTGCAAAAGATTAAAGCAGCAATTACTGAAGTTAGGACATTGGAAATGAAGTTCAAAGACCAGAAATTAATGTTTGGGAAAACAGACAAGACAATCACCTGAGGCCAATTTTAACTAAATAAAATCAGTGGCATCTACATCTAAAAGGACGTGTACAGGTGATCATTTCTGTGCTCATGAATTTTTGAGTGAACTACTGGCAGCTTGGGCAGTTGGGTTTGGATGCAAGTGTGGATAAGGCCATGGTGGTCAGCCTCAGAAAGTTGACCAGGGCCTTGGCATTCCCAGATTTCAAGGGAGGTAACATCATCAAAGGGAATAAACTTGTCCTAGTAGTTGTTCTTTAGGAAAGGTTTCATAAGTGTTACTGAAGTTGTTGATTTTACGTTTTTTGGTTTGCTTTTTTTTTTTTTTTAATCTTGCTTATCTTGCTGGTTTGCTTTTTTTTGTTTTCTCTGTTTCATAAATTGCTGGTTTGTTCATTTCTTAGATTTGTTGTCCTTGAGAGGAAAAACTCAGTTCACTGAGTCCCTGTCAGTTTAATTGGGTTTTCTCAGTTTTGGGAAGGAGAGGATGAAAATGGGATTTGTTCAGAGAAAGAGCAGGGAACAGTTTGGAGCAAGTTTGGGTCTCTTTACACTCTGAGCTGTTCCTGTGTCATCTTGTCTGCAGCTCCATAGAGAAGAAATTCATCCAGGCTCTGTGCATGGAATGGAACACTTCAGGGCAGGGACTGCACCCAGCCTGCCCAGCAGGGGGAAATGCCCCACGGTGCAAACTCAAACCTGCACTCAGCCTTCCCCAAACTCCCGAGGCTCTGGAAATGCTGGCAGAAAAGGCACTTCTGCCTTTGCAGAGAGTGGCTGCACAGGGGGAGCAGAGCAGTGGCCGTGCCTTGGGCCCAGGAGCAGAAAATGGGCTGGTGCAGTGCCTGTGTGTGGCTGTTGTCTGCTCCATGCCTGCCCTGACTGCGGCTCACACGGTGGCCGCTGATGGGGCTGCTTTTCAAACTCCTCTCTTCACCTTTAAAATGATGAAATTAAGCTCCCACAGTCATTAAGAGCTAAAAATAATGATTTGCTCACGCTCTGCATTGTAGTAGCAGGCACAGCAGAATATTGATCTGCACTGTGTGTCATATCATATTTACAATGGGGCCTGATCGATGGGCTGCTCTGAGCCCACGGCTCCCGTGTGTGGGAAATTGGGATATCTGATTGGAAGACTAATGTGCAAGGGTAAATCACAACCGTGTAGTCCAGGGTGCTGCACACGAGCTGGAAGAAGCAGTGAAAAGGTCAGCTTTGTATCTCTCCTAGTTTTTAAACAGGCTTGAAATTTTTTAATTTTTTTTCTTTTTTTATGTCTAGTAAACAGAAACACCAGTGCAACCAGCACTGTATAAAAGCAGGGTAAGAGACAGACAGACAAAAGCAGGATCAGAAAATGATGACAGCAATGGGATGACCTTTCTCAGGTCACCAGAAAGGTCAGCTACAACTCTGAGGATACACCACCTTCCTTACCCAGGGTATCAGTCTATTTCATTATTTAATCACCCAGTGATGCAAGTGCAAAGTCTTGGGTTTTGCTAAGTTATATCAAGAGGATATTTTTGAGACTATTAATGCAGTTAAAGTGATGCTGTGCTAAGACAGTAAGAAAAAAGTTTGCTCTATAATTTTCATTAAGCATTTCCTCTTGAAGGGAACAAAGTGCTGCCATCCCAGCTTTTGTGCCACCATAACAGCTGCTTGAGAAACTCAGTCTCCAAAGGACTGTCAATAAAGGCCAGAAGTAAGAACTTAACAAAGAGAATATATTACTATTGAGGGTCATAGTTGCAGCTATCGTGCTGTATAGATGTGGATGCTCCCCAAAAGAGATAACAGAGTGATTGAAGAGGGTATTTCAGTTGTTCTCCACTCCAGTTCTAACAGGTAGGAAAAGAGATTGAGGCTAACAGTGATACACTGAAAAAAAGTCTTTTGGGATGCTTTTAAAAATTGATTTTGAAAGTAAATCCCAATGTGTGTATAAATATGTCTGTTTCTGGCTTGTCTGTCTTCTATTAGTTTTCTTCATATGAGTTTCAGTCAGCCTGATTTATTGTTATGTTGAACAAATAATAACAGTATTAAGGTGTCAATTTGGGTTCATAAATTTGCTGTAACTTTTGAGACATATCTTGATTTTCTGAATAGCCAAAGCCATCTTTTGTGACTGTCTAGGTGCAAGTGTATTTTCTAATTAAAAACCTCCACCTACTCCTACAGTACTCACTCAAAATTGCAACAGATCCTGTGAGCCTGAGTGAATTCCTGCTGACCATCCAAACTGCCTGTGACAAACCTGATCCAAAGGGGTTTTCCTGTTTAGACGATAGCTGCCAAATGCAGGCACAACTCCAGATGTTTGGGGAGGAGAAGTGGGGTTTGAAGGTCCTTGGGTTTTGTTCAGCACAAATGTGGTGTGGAAGCTACATCTAACCTGTGCCCAGGGCAAATGTGCAGTTCTGATCTAGACTGCTTGGAGCTGATGACTGAATTCTAATTTTTTGTGGACCATCAAAGTCAAAAGAAATTAGGGAGCATTTTTAGGTGCCTCTGTTTTGGTTCAGGCATACAATTCGAGGTCAATATCCTAGCAATAAAAATGCACAACACAACTCAAATTTGCAAGGAGCTGAGAGACAGGAACAGTGGCATTTAAAAGATTTTTTAAGTTATTGCCCTGTAACTGTGGATGCTGTTGGGAAACAAGCTCTGAGTAGCAAGTTTTTCTGTGTGGCTAATGAGCCTTTTTCAGAAATAAGAAGGTAAAGCTTCAGAAACAATGTAGCTGTAGGAACTCAGTGTTGCTAAAGAAATGTGCATAAACTAAACAGTTTAGTTTAGAAGAGGAAGTGTGAATCATTTCAGAAGAAAATGTGTAGAAATGAAGAGAAGTTGTGGATGTTTGCATTTTTAAATATTCTCCTTCCTAAATCACCCAAAGTACTCTCTCAGACACTAGCAAAAGCTTGTGCATACAAAAGTACAATCATATAAACTACAAAGGGCAGGTCATATAAACTGCAAAGTACCTGGCTCCAGAATTAAACCAATACACGTTTCTGTTCACATTGATCACTGTTTAGTTTGTTATTTGGTGTATTTGCAGAACATTTGTATCATTATACATAAGTTATACAAGAAGACAGGCTAAACTCTGCTCAATTTAAGGAATTGATTCAATTAAAGTTAGTAGGACTGCTTCAGCAAATAAATGTAGGCAGTGTTTGACACAGAAAGTCTTTGCAAACAATTCTAAATTATATGGGGTGGTACTTCAGCTGGTATAAATCACTATTTCCATTAGCACTATCTGCAGCAGATTTATGCTGATCTATGCTTAGGGGTTCTGGCTCTGCATCTATAGTTAGTTCAGAGAAATAAAGATTATTTCCTGTATTTCTTTTTCTTTTCTGAGAAATGTATCAGAATTTAGACAAATCTATGGAACCTGCAGTATTCTAAGATATTTTATTTCCATGCAAATATAAAGAGATTAGGAATTTCAGTACTTAGGGCACAGATATATAAATTTATATGTGTACATATGTCTATGTATATACATGGATTGAAATTTACCATTTCACAGTTAAGAAGAGGTCAGGGACCTGCTTCTAGAGGACTAGCCAAAGATTTTAACTGAAATAATTAGATTTGTAGCCATCTTCTTTCACTAATGAAACAGACTTAAATGACCCTGCAGAAAAGAGATACTGTCCTGAATTACTGAAACTGCAGAATATTCTGAGTGTGGAATATCTGGCAGCATCAGAATCACAGCAGTGTGCATGTGGCTGTGTGTGCTTTCTCCTACCTCCCCGTGCCTCAGCTGGAGATGCTCTGAAGTGCTTGGCATCAAACATGATGCTGCTTGCACAAAGTGCAGGAACTCCTCCCATAAGGTGCCAGGAATTTTCCAGAGCATTGATATTATCTAGAGCCTGGCACAAGCACAGTCCCAACAGTCTGAGGAGCTCTGAGTGTAAAGGTCTTGCCAGTACTCTAATGTGCACAGCTTCCCACAGTTCTCTGGAGCAAAAAACAATCCCCACACTCTCCCAAATCCTTGGTGCCACTTAGTCCTCTCTATAGCCTTTAAAAAAGTCTGTCAGATCTCAGGCTTCAGTTCTGGTTTGGGTTTTCTAACTGGTGTCATCTGCATCTTGTGCCTGTTCTGTTCTCTGGAGATCACAAGAGCTGATTGTAAAGTGCTTGGAGGGTACACGTGTCACCTTCTCCCCTCGTACACATGATCCTGAACTGGCCTCAGAATTCAGGTGCTTTGATGCAGGAAAGGTCAAAAGCCAAATGAAACCAATTTAGATTTGACAGCTTCCAAGAATCGCTTTCTGAAATAGAAAGTAATTTATATTTTTTCCCACTTTGATTAAATCTTTTCCTGATGGCATGTATTTTGCTTTATCTTTTTAAGTGAAAATATTGTCCATGGCAGAAGAGGAGCCCTTAATTTTATTTAGGTTAAACACGCCTCTGGAAAAGGGCAGATCTGGAGAAGCAGGCTCAGGGGAAGAGAAGGTACTCACCTGTAACAGACAAAAACAGATTAGGCTCTTTAGCACATTATTACTTTCCCCTCACTGAAGGGTGATTGTGTAGGAAGAAATGTTTGAAGACACTTCAGCTCTTCCAGACAGTGAAGATGAGGGTCATATTTCTGATGAAAATAGAGGAGTTGGGGCATCATTCTTGCACAATGCTTTAAAGGTCGGAGAATGTTTGAGCTGGCAGATATAACTCAGTGTGCTGAGTGTGAATTTCGGGGGGCCTGGAGGGCTGGGCAGAGGGCAGGTTGACAAACAGGGCAGCAACTCTTTGATTGGGCTGCTCTGTGCTCAGATAAAGCAGGAGAGCCCAGCAGCAGTGGTCAAAACAGGCAATGGAACAGCAAACCCAAAAAAAGCCCCAGGCAAGGGCTGACCTGGAGCTGAGGAGCCCGCACCACAAATCCCTCTGAAATTGTTTTAGTTTAATTTTATTAATATCAAGTTTCCAGCCTTTGAGGCTACAGGTGAAATGTGTGTGAAAAGCCTTGCAAATTCTGCAGACAAAAATCCCCACGCTGTGTAATTAACGCTGTAGCATTTGCCAGCTAAACAGAGCAGTTAAGGACACAGAGAAAAAATAACTTACAAGTCCTCATCTGCATCCTGGCACATGTCTAGAACTATTTGAAGGTTAGAAGGAAAACTCCCAAGAAATCTCATTAGGCTAATGGTGCTGCTTCTCAGCAAACTATGGTCCTAACCTTGGCACTATTTTTCCCAATCTGAGCTTTTGTAGAGTGCCAGACAAGACTTTATCAACCTTCAGAGCAGCAGTGGACAAAGGACTGGAAAACTTACCTGTGAGCAGGAAGCTCTGAAAAGAGAAAATGGAGGAAGTTTCTATTTAGACAGTGGTGGAGGACTTGGAGCTCATTTGATAACTCTTAGCTTCACCCGAAATACAGACTGCAGCTTTCTCTCTAAAAGATCTTACAGCCCTGTTCTGCAGCTTCTCACTAGGTGGCAAAAAATCGGCTCTCCCGACGGTCTGACGGTCTAATGGTGGTGTGCTATGTGCCAGGGTCTGATCTCTCTGAAATGAGCAGCAGTGTCCATCCCCTTGGGGTGTTGCAGGGGGAGGATCCAGGGTGAGGAGAGCACAGCCACGGGCTTTGCTGCAGGAGGATGCGATCGAACCCCTCGGGTGGAAAGCTCTCTGAGGAAGTGCTTTTGTGAACTGCGCTATTTTTTGGGAAGTGTGTCCAAAAAGGCAAGTGGCATCTGAGCAGCCTCCCTGCACATATCAGTATCCAAATTTGCTGATAAATGTTTCATGAGAGGCAGTAACATGCACTTTCATTCTCAGGGCGTTTGCTCAGCTCCTTTAACATAACTGGCAATGATGTTCCACATCAAGTGATGCTGCTCTGCTTAGGTGGAGCTGCTACATTCAAAATGAATTGGTAGGATCCCTGTTGTCAAGCAAACAGGATGTCCTGCTGTTGTAATACCACAACTCGAGTGTGATCTGAGTGTACAGAACAAGCAGTACTTCCTGTTGACAGTTTGGACTTGATGATAAAACACTGCAAAATGTTCCTTCAGGTCCAGGTGACTAATATGAGTTGAGAGATCATGAACTGCACACAGGAACAGACTTTTAAAAACCCAACCAGAACACAGATATTTGTATGTTTTATGGATTCAGGGAATGTTTTCTTTCTGCTAGAAAGGGCTAGACTTGACAGCCTCTAACAGAAACATATCAAATAACCTCTCTAATTGCTCGAATTACTTCTGTGATCTCAAAAAAAATAGACTGAAGGCAGGTAACTACACCCTATCCTGCACAGAAAATGTAACATTTTTTCAGGTTACACTGAAAATGTGATCAGACTAATTGTTGGAGCTGTGATAGGCAAAGTGATGTCTTCAGGTAAAGGAAATTCCTCTTACTAAGGAGTTAATTCATGAGTATACACTGGATATGACTGTAGGTAACACATATTAGCTTTGAGTTAACTTGTAGGGGCATGCTGCCATTGCCCATTAAAAAAAAAGAATGGGATGGGAAATGGCTCCTGTAAAGCAACCATGAGGGTTTTGACAGTGCAGTATTCCTTTCTAGCTTTAGTTAAAGTCAATGCCATGCAGAGGCAGACCTGCTTTAGGGAGCCTTTCACCTGGAATATTTGGTAGGTTAATGAGGAACAGGTTCAAACCTTAGGTCCATCTCAGAGAAAAGATGAATTTAGACCTCTGACTTGTCATGGAGCAGACTTTTGCTGAGCTGTGGTTACTTTGGGAGAAAGTTCCTCTGTCCACAAGTGCAGTGAAACAAATGAAGGTTCTCCTGGTTCTATTATTTGTTCCCAGTATGACATAATTTGCCATAATGATGTTATTGATGTACTACAAATACAGACATCTATAGGCAAATCATCAGGATAACTCCCACAGTGCCATTTTGAGCATGAAGTCACAAGCACATGTATACATTATTTATGTTAACATTATTAATGTTAACTTAGTGGTCTAGAAGGAAGTCAAATATCAGGGCAGTAAATAATAATTCACAATCCAAATTCTCATGCATTTTATCAGTGGAATGCTCTACAAACCAGAAATTTACTTCTAGAGCAAAAACATCTCTCTTGTGACTTCCTCCCTCACTCCCCCAACAGTTTCTATCACAGGTACAGTGATTTCTGCTCCTATGAGGAAGAAAACCATATGCTTTGGGAGCAGTGATCTCTTTGACCTCTGTGTGGGGTACCTGAAGCAACGTGGTCCAGGACAGTCACTCGTGTGTAGCTCAGCAGCAAGAAATCCTGTGTGCTCAGAAACACCAGCATCAATACATGGTGGTGGGCAGCTTGCACCATGCTCATGGGCTGCTTGGGGTGGAGGGAGAGAAGAAGCAGAATTTTGGCACTATTTTATTCTTTTTTTGAAAATCTCTTCCTGATGCCAGAGCAAACTCAGGCATGGGTAGAGCTATCACTCTAAGGAATGGGATGTTTGCAAGTAGAGACTCATTTGGTCCTCTCTAGGAATTTGAATGTCAGATGCCAGTGGATGTGTGTAGTCCTACTGTAGGAATCTGATATTGAGATATTTTTAGCCCACTGGTAATCAGGGACATAGAAGATGCTGGAAGATTTTCTGCTCATACCACACTGAGACATTTTCTGTCTACTTATTGATTATCTCAATTTATTTCACTTGTCTCCTGAGCATTGAATGTTTTCCAGAATCTAAGGAGTATCTTTAGAATATCTAAAATTTGTCAAAATATCAATGATATGATGGTATATCTTTTACCTAATGAAGCTTTAAATCACTTTTTCCCTAGCCTGAGATACCACTAAAAACAGTATTGTTTCACACAACAAAAACCTGAGAAAAATTTGCAGCAAGTGGTTTTAGTGCTCAATTTTTTGGTAGCAGCTGAAAACTAGGTTTAGTGGACCAAAGAAGAAGACTATTTCAGAGTCATGAAAATAGTTTTTCTTTTGAAGTCAGGTCTCTCATTTCAGTGGGAAGTTGCACCTGCTGCCCCCAAATACAAAACTGGACCCAGAACTTCTGACAATCTCTCAGTGCTCACCAATTATCGAGATCCAACTCCAGGAAACAAGTTCATCTCTCGAAGTGCAAGTTCCACGTGTTCTTTCTCAAATGCACAATGGGCCTGCTGCTGGTGTTTAGTCTGGAAGATCACTCCAAGATGGAGCTCCCTCCAAATAATGCAGTTTTGATCCCTTCATCAGCGCTGGGGATGCTCAGTAAAGAAAGAGAGGGTTACACCATCCCAAAGCTCCCAAACTGATCAGAGAGAGCTCAACACTCTTGGCAGCCTTCTTTGGCAGATTGCTGTTTCACAGGACCTGTGATGTCTGTTTGAATAAAGCCAGGATGTCCTTTTTGCCAGACTGAACTTGCAGACAGGATCCCCAGCTAGAGAGAGCTGACCTCTGGTGACAGGGCTGCAGGACAGGCGTGCTCTCATTGCCTGTGCTGAAGCGGCTGAGCAAGAACAAAGGAGGATTTCTCTGAACACTAACATTATCTTGCATGGTGATGGCCATGCCAGCTTCTGCAGCTCATTAAGAACAGGAAAAGACAGGATTCACCAGATGCCTGCAGAGCCAGTCAGCAGATGGGATACTTTCTCCCTAGCCCACGTGTGTATTAGGGGAATTTTTCTTGGGTAAAAAATGGTCAAAAGCTGCCAATTATGCATGATTTGAACATGAACAGATATGTTCCTGCAGCAGCGGAAATTGGTTGTGGCACAAATATTCTTCTAAATATGCCAAAGTCTTTTACTTTAAGGTAAAGTGTTTAAAAGAACAGGAAACTATTGCAGTCATCAGTCCATATTTCCTTTCAGAAACCAAAGGCAGACAGAGCTTACCTACAAATGAATGAAAGGCATCTGAGTCTGACCTTTCAGTCCTGAAATGTGTGTCACTGGAAGTCACTCCTTCAAAGGCTTCTCTTTATAACAGAAAGGACCTCACAACTGCAGAGATTTCTTCTCCCTTCGGGAGTGGACAAAGTGATCTGAGGTGCTGTGAAATAACCTCCCCCTCGTTCTCACACAACAAAGAGGTTTTTGGAGTCTTTTATACAATCTAACACATCCCAGAGTCTAGGCTTGCTCTAATTCAAGCCCTACCTGGTCCTTAATATGTAACCCTGAGCACAATTATTATCCTTTTACATCATCTTTCACTGGACTCATGGCAGATCTGATTCTGCACCGATGTAAGCAGGGCTAAGGTCCCAGACATGTCTTATTAAAAACAGACATATTGTTAGTTTATAGAAAAGTGCATTTGTTTGTGAAGGATGAATACATTTTGTTTATTTGTGTTTACTGTGCTCAGTTGCATAGCAGAAGATTTTTTTTTTTTAATTTTTAGCTGGTTATTTTTATTCTAACTGTTTAGCTCCCCTATGAACTAATAACCGTTTTGTTTTATTTAGGAAATAATTAGAGATTTCCCAGTTAGCTTTTGACAGACAAGTCTGATTCAGCTCTAGTTACCAGGCTGAGATAGGGCTAGCATTGAGAGTTCATTGGTATGCAATTTAAGCTGTGATTATTATGGTGTCAATAGTGATGAATCTTCCTGGATAAAATAAGTGTTGTATTACATAATGCAAAGACAGGTGGATAACTGATTAGTACATCCACTCCCCTTTCCCTGGAGCCATGGAAGGAGATTCCAAGCTATTAATCAGAAAGGCCTTTGGCAGGGAGTGTGTTTGGAAACTGGGAGATGTATGGCAAATTGAAGCATTTCAAGACTGAATACAGATGTTTATTTCATGTCTTGTCACTGCACTAAATCCTTTTTCTATACACTTCAGCATTGCCAGGCAAATTATTTAAGGTTTTTGTGAGCCAGGATGGGTAAATGCAGTACTGGTCGCTTGCCTTTGGCTCTGATTTTTATACAGAAAGTTGAATTCAGCAATGGCACAGTCTGAGAGATGTGAAAGCACCACTGCACATTCAGATAACACAAAATAACCATGTCTTCTCTCGATGTGTGTTAGATGCAATATATGAAGGCTGGGGATGAATTGTTTAAAGATTTTGTATTTTTTTTTTAATCAAGGCTTAAAAATGGATTAAACTGTGTGAGAGCAAATTGGTGCTGAAGGAGAGCATGGGTCAATAATTAGAGCAGAGGCCTGGGATCCAGGAGGACTCTGCTTGCTCTTTATTCCTCTTCCCTTGATTTGAATAAATCATGTGTGGCTGGACATGGGATTTCTGGGAAACACGTAGGAAAGCTGGACTCCAGCTTGGATTTTGTCGTCTCTCCTCTATCTTTCTGTGGCATTACCTTTTGTATGTAGATGATTTTAATTCTCAAAACAATACAGGTCTTTCAAGTCCTGTATTTCTGTAGTGCACACAAGCCTTTGAGATCTTCAGCTTTGAATGACAATATCATTATAAAACAGTGTACCAAGAGCTTAAAAAAATAGTTAGGGCTGAAATATTCCATCACCTCTCTTCAATTTAATTTAATTTCTTCAAGTAAGTTTCCCTATTTGGTACCAATTTTTATTGACTCTTTTTCAGGGAAATTGTCATCATGTTTTACCACTTTAAGTATTTCAACTATGAACACTTATGTAACACAGAATATGTGATCTTACCTGTACTTTGTATGTGTTATGGTGTTTATTCAGGGCATGTCTGTGGGTTTGTGGTTAGGTTTATCCCATTTCAACTATTCAGGATGTTAGGGAGGAAAAAAGAGATAATCTAAGGACTCAAGTTTGGTATGCCAGAGCCTCAAGTTTGGCATCTTCTTGGTTATCCTGCTGCTAATTAAAGAAATTAAAGACTTGTAGAGAGTGAATAACTCTTCCTGCTGTTTAAAACAAGCATCTGCAGTGCATGGCAGTGACTCCTGATGATTAGGGATTCGTCTGTGGTAGCAGCCAGCTCACTTTATAACTACCTGCTATGCCTCTTGCTTTTTAAACAGCCCTCCCACAGATCCACCTTTCAGCAGCTCTTGGCAAACACCACAATAGCTACTGCTCCTCTTATCTTTCTCAGGCTTTGTTACTCTTATCATACCCAGGTGGTGTTTGCCATGGCAGTGCCATCCAAACCCATGGAACCACCCCAGTCTGCCACCCCGGGTGAAAGGCTAAATACAGCTGCTCCACAATGAAACACTTTTTTGTCCAGGAAGTTTAAAAAGGGGCATTAGAAGGTGTTTGGAAAGTTTCAGTAATTTCTGTCCCTAATGAAGGCAGAAATAGAGGTAATGCTTCCAGCTATTTTATATCCTTTGTTTCCATTCACTATCGGGACTGGCAAACAGAAGCAAGCAATAACTGAAATTAGCAGATCAAAAGTCATTCCAGCTATTGGTCACTATAAAAGATTTTCAGTTTAGTTTTGGGAAAACATCACCATCAGCTTCTACTTGGTTTGGCTGCTCGATCTCCTCCTCATGGCTGAGCTGAGTTCTGTTTTCCAGGAGCTGGAGGAGCAGCTCAGTTCTGTGTCTTCTGCAGCGTTGGCACAGCAGTCAAACACTATCAGGCAATTATTCTGGAATATTTGCTTTGACATGAGTTCAGTACAATAAAGTAGTACAAGGTTAAAGACATCATAGGTGTAATGGACTTGTCAAACCCTATAAGGAATTTGTATAATTCTGTGCCTCACCCATCTCATGAGGATGTAAAAAGCTGCCAGCTCCACACCAGGGTCTGAGTGGGCTGGAGTCTGCTCTTATTAAAATTCTTATTCTACCTTCAGCATTGTTTTTTTGGTTTTTTTTTTCCTATTTTGTCTGGCTTTGACCACTCAGTGAAGGCTAAATTGAAATGATGTCACATGTTTTGGCTTGGGCACCAAATTCAGTTTCTGTTACATTCTGAGTTTTCAGAAACTCTACACTCAGAACTGGGATGAAATGTCAAAAGCTTCTACTTTGAGTTTAACAGAAATCCTGGGGTGTTTTATTATAGTAACAGCACAGACCAATGTTCTCCAGATCCTGTGGCTCCAGCAGAGCTGAGGGAAGCCACTCACTCACGTGAGTGATCCTTGCAGCTGTGTCTCAAGCCAAAGTCCTGCTGAGTCAAAAAGTCAATGGCATCACTTTCTTCACAGAATCTAGATAGAGGAAGAATATCAGTCAAAAGTGAGGCTGTTGGAAGTGGCTGAAATTGCCCCATGAAACAAAGAGACATGCAAGCCACTGGGGCAGGGAGGAGTTCAGTGGTATGTGTTGTTTTTTAATGAGGGTTGAAATGAAGTTACATAACTAGCTGCAAAGGCTGGCTCCCAAGCCAGATAGGTATTGAAGTGAAGCAGATACAGAGCAGCTGTAGGCATTTTCAGTGATCTAACTTTCAAATAGCTGGAATTAAACATCAATTGCTACAGCAAGAAACACAGCGACGATCCACTACTGCTGGGAAAATTTCACTGCATCATCTTCCTGCTTGACATGGTGGCTAGAGGGGGTTGTGAAGGTGAATGTGTGGCTCCCCTCCCTTACTATCAGTGATTCCAAGCTGGATCTGTAGCCGAATGCCTTTGCTCTTCTAGCTTTCATTTGAGGAAGAAAAAGGTGTTTTATTGTTACAGGTTACATTTTTTAAAGTAAAACTATTAACATGCCCTAGATGTCCACTTACATCTCACATGGCTGACATCCAGAGATGCTTAAAAGACTTACACAGTCTTCAAAGCTGGAGATGCCCCTGATGCAGACATAAAGTCTACGTTTCTCCATTTTGCTCTGTAAAGCAGCCCATTTAAATTGGAGCAGATAGTCCTTAATGCAGTGGCACAATAGATGCTGGCAGCTGAAACAAGGAAGCTGCCTGTGGAATCAGGTTAATTTCTATTTTGCTGCCATTGAGTAATTCCTTCAGGCAGGCATAGACTGGAATGAGGCAAGTGCAGAGGCAGGGCCAGGCCAGGACCACACTGGGCAAAAGGAGCCCAAGTTTCAGGGGTGTCAGTCAAAGCCCTGTCCCAGTTGCTTCGCTTTGGGGAGTGGAATCAGACATAAAAGAGCAAATTGTATCCTATGTTCCTGAGCTGTTGATAATTGCAACTATTGCTACCTCAGCAAGCTGAGTAGCACTTCTTCCCAAAAGTATTCTTTCCTGATTTTTAGGTTGTTTGGTGATCTCTACAAACAGAGCAATGCTTTTCTCTGCCTGATTCTCAAGATGCCAGCTATGCTTAGGGCTGTTCCTTGTAATGTTGGAGGGGGCAAAAGGTAAATCAATGTAACTGCTGAATTTTGATGTAGGATTCAGTTTATGACTTACTTGCAGTAGTAACCACTGCTAAAGGGCATTCTCTCATTTGGGCACCTGTTTTTCTTCAGAGCTATGAAATCTGGAATCAGAGTCCAGTCCTCTTTGGTAATGCTTTCTGAGCCATGCTGGAAGACATCCTCATGCTCAGAATGTCACCAAGCTGTGTTCTGCCCCATTGCAGCTGCTGCTGGAAGCCCCTTCCTGTTGGATCTGCCTGTGTGGTGATTGCCTAACACGACTGTCCAAGTGTTTTGGGGTTTTGTTGTTTTTACTAACTCCTCTCTGGAGGATCAATGCCATCCAGAGTGCTGAGACAGTATGGGAAGGGGAGGGGAGCAGTAGCAATCCCAGCAGGCTGTAAACTCTGTGGGGTGATAATGTGTGGTTAAAGGCAGTCATCTCTGTGCCGGATCACAGAGCACTCTCGGTGCTATTCAGCTGAAACCAAGTCTGAGGCACCCTGTGGGATATTTTTATGTGCATCAGCCTAGAAGTTTTCCCTTGAATGTTAAGGCTTTAGCAGTTTCTCTTACAGCCAAAAGGAATTTTGACTTTTATCATAAGAATTGCCATGGATTCTTTGTACCAATGAATAGTTAGTTGCACGTGAGTATCCAGAAGACTGTTGCAATTGCATTGTAAATGCAAATGTCTCCCTGATATATCCTGTACATTTTCAAAAGTGGAGAGACAAAAATACAGCCCAGAGGATTCTGTCCCCTTTCTCGCTCATGGATGTACATTTTTCTTTGGGTATGTTAAAGAAAGTTTCTAACCCTTCCAGCTGGCTTTGGCTCATTGCTTTCTTGCTGCCTGTCTTACTGTAAATGTTCTTCTGCTCACTTCTTCCTGGCACACACAGTTTCTCTTAGGCTGAGTTTTAATTCTTAATCATATGTCTTGTACCTTAATTATAGTAGGGGAAATCATGTCTCCAGATCGACACACAGAAGGACCCTTCCATACACCAGGAATCTTTTCTTACATGTTTGGCTCAGCTGTCCCAAAATCTCTGCTCCATGCTGATACACATCCGTGTCTGCATTGGGAAGGCAGTAACAAAACTGGCAGGTAGTGAGCAAAGAGGAGACAGAAAGCTTGTGAAGAAAAGAGAGCAAAGCCTGCCTGTGTTATTCTCTTGCAAGAGTCTTCATTTTGACAAAATAAGAATAGGGTCTAGTTAATTACCATATATGGCTGTGCATTATATATATATAATATATATAAACATATGTGCACACATAAATGCATATGTTCCTTCATGTATGTGAATATATGTGTGCCTATATCTGTGAATATGTGAGAGCCCTTCCATAGAGGATACATTATGTTTCATCCCATCCATACCTTTCTAAACTCTCATCTTTCCCTGAAAAACTGCAAATAATAGCTGAGGGGACCTGTAGTTAGAAACAGCTCCTGTAGAGAAACAGCTGCATTACACAACATGGTATAATATAGAGATCTGTAAAACAGTGCTCTGTGAGCTTTGTGTTGAAGCTGGTGCAGGAAGGCTCTGGTTGACATCTAGAAATCTTGAATCAGCCCATTTTTTGGGAAAGCAGGCAGAGATTCAACTCTTAAAAAAACCCTCTTTTTTTAAGAGTTGAATCTCTGCCTGCTTTCCTCCTGGGCTGTGCATTTGTTTCTTTTTTAATTCCATCTATGTTTATGTTTTAAGCAGCACGGCCTGCCAATGCTTTAAATCAATACCATTACAGCTCTACTTGAAGGTAAACTATTTCAAGAGGCTGCTCTACCCTGCAATTATATCATGGGCTAAGTGAGTGAAACTTTCAGAGGTATCGAAGGCTTCTGGGTTTGTGTTTTTCTTTTCCATTTCACCAGATGACATCCACTGATAATGGCCTTTACATGATGGGAAATTAATTGAGAGAGCATTTCTACACCGCCATAATTTTATCATCCATCCTATTGCTGCTATTAGCAGGAATCCATAACCCCGTGGGTGCTTTGAGAGAATCTCTTTCAGCAGAACCCAAGGTGTAGAGGTTACAGGGTTTAGCTCCTTCCATCAGCTGGGTGTCAAATCACTGTCGGAAAGAAATTACTGCTGTGTTCATTTTTTTTTTTTAATTTAGTTTCCAGCCCGGTGCTGTGGGGCAGGAGATGGTTTGTAGTGAGCCACAGGGGAGAGCAGAGTGCTGGTGGCCCCTGAAGGCCTCTCTCAGCGAGGCACTTAGCGGAACCACCGCGCATTATCGCGGGTGCGCGGCCCCACTTCTGATCTCATGTTCGCTACAGAGTGGCAGAAGGGAACCCGACCTTCTGGCTCGTTGTGGTGAGCAGGATGGTGGCAAAACACTTGTGTTCCTCTGGATTTAGTAAATTGTGCTTGCTGAATTTCTCCATGCTGTCCACTACAGAGAAGGTTTTCTTAAATCCCCAGCAGCCAACCAGCATTCCTGAGTTCGTAACACTGACAATGTAAAATAATTCAATCTTCTTCAAAGCCTCTTGTTTCTTCTTTCGCATTCTGAAACAACTTTAATAAGTCTTTAGCTGACTTACAAAGCATACTACAACTCAAAAGAATGGGTTTGGAAGTGGTTGATGTAGAGCTTTTCTGCTTACCATGTGACTTTCACAGGTATTTTGCATTTTATCTGAATAAAGTGCCTCTTTTCCCATTCTCCTCTTCCACACTAGGCCAGTAAATTGGAGTAAAATAGTTTTACTCTCTTTTCCTCTGCCACCTGTAGCAATACCTGTATGAAGCAGATTATAGCTGTGACTGTGGCATGCTCCTCAGCAGCCATGCATGCTGGAACCTAAATTTTTGCTCACTGAAATGCTATATTAAAATAATGTGTGCTTAGGCAAAAGATAAACTGTTGTGAAAATTCCCCATGTTTCACTTGAAATTTACTGCTTCTAAGTACATCCTGAAGAACCTCAAACATTGGATTCTCTTTCCTTTTTCTTTTGGATTCTCTTTCCTTTTTCTATTACTTCTAGCCTTGCTCTACTTTGCCATTAACTGGGAAAAGTAAGAGAGTTGAGTTAATAGGAAAAAATAAGATTTTTGTTATCTGAAATGCACTTCTTTCATTTTTAATTATTATTATTATTCCCCTTAAAAATAATTCCTGACCCTTCAATCCTAGTAGGTAATTTTGATGCATCAGGTGGGATTATTGCTGATCCCTGGCTGCACGGATCTCATGATAATTAAGTAGTAATCACACTTAATTTTTCCTGTGCAGCCAGTTGATGTGACTGAGTGCACGGAGGATGCAAATTACTTGTGGGAAAGTGAGATTCTACCAGGTCTTGCCTTCAAAGTGGAATCACAGCTTAAATACAACCCTAAAGTGACACTTCCTCCTAGCTCGTTCCTTCTGTGTGACATTTTCTCTTCAGAAAATCATTCCCTCTGTTCAGATTCCCCTGTGGGTTTCCTTTTGAGTGCTGCTGTAGGAGCACAAGTTGGTGTGAGGGGAATTCAGGAGCCCAAAATGAGCAGAGCTTGCTTTGCTCCTTCACTGTGTAGAAGGAGAGCTCAGGGTGCTCTGGTTCCAAGCATCTGGGTTTAAATAATGTCCATTAAAGTCTCTCCCCAAGCAACCCCACCATGAGGCTGTGCTGTGGCTACATGTACAGCAGGGTAGTCCCGTGCCAGAGTCATTACTGAGGGTGGCCAAAATTCAAATTACAGTTACAGGGCTGGCTCAAATGTCACTGAAGAACTGGGGGCCTAGCACGACCTAAAAACATAATCCTCTGGGCCACATTTTGCAGTAATACTTCTGTCAAAGGGAAAATACTCTTGAAAAATGTTGGAGTGCATCTTCTACAAGCAAAACAGCATCAAAGACAACCAGGGATGAATCATCCTTACTGTTATTTTCTCTATAATGTTACCAGATCTTCTGGGACTTTGATGATTTTTTTAAAAGAAGACTTTAGGAATTTTTTTCTTATGTCACCTCTGCCATAGGCTAAATGTGGCACATAAGAAGAGCAACATCTTCTTTACTAAAACACAAAAGAACTCCCAAGCAAACACCATCTTGCCTCTTGGAAGCACTGGGAATAAATGTTTACAGGAGCAGAAGGAAGAGGGGTCATCCTTCCCTGGGGTTTGTTTACAGGAATGTCGTGTGACCATTATAAAGGTTTGGTTCAGAGAGCTCCTGGCCCACTGTGCCTGCCAAAGGAGCTGCAATTACTCAAACTTCTGCTTTTCAGCTGTGCAAGGACTTCAGAGCTGTTGCTGAGTTCAGGCCTTTTCACCACCTAAGTTACCTGGTTAAACATTTGTGGGAGTCACAGGGGACTGAAACCTTCCAGGACATGAACCTTGGCAAGATGTCAGGGTGGTGGTGTTCCCCTCATTACTTCAGCAGTACCTTTCCACCAAGGTACCTTTGAAAGGAAGGAGAACTTGTGTTTTGTTTCAGCCATTTAAAAAGATGCCTAAATTCTCACTTTCTTTCTTTGCATCATATTTATTAGATTTTTAATTTGTTACTTTGGAAATTGTTTGTTGCTCTGTCAACTGTTTGTTGCAAGATTTCCCTTAGGGGGAAACAGAGATTCATATCTGTGATCCCGTATCACACTATGAATAAGGCTTGCCACACTCCAGTTGACAAGTAGGAAATATTAGTCAATAATGCTGGAATATAATTGGCTTTATCTTCTCATGTTGTCATTAGATACAGCTTCGTTCTTAGGGGGCCTGACCTGAGAAATAAGGACATATTTCAAATTCCAACAGGATTAACTCACTGCATTAAGGAGCTTTGATAGAGTTCAAATGCTGCTATTAACTTAAAACTTTTTTTTTTCTCCCAGAATAATCAGTGGTTTCAGTTGTGATGGTTATTTTTGTTGCTGTTTGTCTTAAGATATTTAAGTGTTTACAACTTTAATTGGTATAGCTGGTTTACAAATAATATCCCTCAAGTTTTATGCCAAACAACATCTGAACTGCAAGAGATAGCTACTATAGCTCTTAAAATAATAAAAAAAAAAGTAAAATAAGAAAGGAAATGCCCTTTTAGTCCTCCTTTCATAGCAGAAGCTATTATTGCCTTTGTTGTTGCTGCATTAAACATATGTTTGAATATGATCTTCTAACTTTCATTGCTGTTGGGTTAGGAACACAAAGAGCATGCCCCTGTCCTGATTAGCTACTCTTGTACAGCAGCACAAAAAAAAAGCAGCAATGGTAATTTCTCAGCTCATTAGGTACATATTCATCTTAATAGAGCATCAAAGTTAAAAAACTGTAATGCCTTCCTCTCATTTAATACTCCAGAGAACATTCACAGTAACCACATGAAAGCAAAAAGGATTTGAGCATTGGAGCTGCAAAAGTAGGTGTCTTCATTCCCTCCAGGCAGAGAGAGAAGAGAGAGACAACTGCTTTTTATCCTTATCCCTGCCTAACTTGCCTTGCTGGGCTAGCCACTGGTCACCAGGGCTCTGTGAATAAAGCTTTGACCTCTGCCAGTTTTTCTGGTGGGTCAAATTTGAAATCCACAGTCTGCAAACGCTTGGCATCAGCTGAAGAGCACAGTGTGCTGAAATAACTTTCAGAGGTTTTACTTTTTTGGATTGTGTGGTTCCTGATACAGAGACCCTTCATCATAATTAAAAACTTGCTGTGCCTTGAAAAAAATCAGGCAAAAAGCCCCCATCTTTAGAAATGTTATCTTTACGTAAAGTAGTTGTGCCAGCTTAAGCTCCAAGCCTTAAAAAGGCACCGTTTCCTATGGTTTAGGAAATAACAGCTCTCAATTCACGCTATTTACTGAAACAACAGCATTTCCAGAAACTACTTCTGAAAGTGTTTCAGAGCTGGTGCCCAGCAGGAGCTGCTGGGGCGTTTCCAGATGAGCGCGGAGCCGCGCGTGAATGCCGCGCTTCCTGCCGAGTGTGGCGGGGGATGCTCTCGTGGCTCCCCGCCCGGGGTGCACCAGCATGTGCAACTAAATCTGCTCCTGCTTGTAAAAGTGCTGGTTTGACAGGCTGCCGTTCTACCTCCGACAGAGGCACAGAAGGGAGGATAATTTATATTCCATGATCCGTTACGTAGGATGCAGGGGATTGAAACATTTCAGCATGGAGCCCCTGTCTCCCAAACCCCAAATTCTCAGGAGATTTTGTTAGCCTCTCCCAGCCACAAAACGATGGGCTAGGTAAAAATAACTGCTGGTAGCATGAGTGCTCATTCAGGATGGCAAACAAGTTTTTCTTCCAAATTGGAGAAGTTCTTGTTTTCTTTCAGTCCTACCACCCACATTAAGAAAGAAGCAGCCTTTCTCCTTCCTCCAATACCTCTAAAAGGAAACATTCAATATAGGCTATATTCCATTTGTGTATTTTGTTTAAAAGGTAATTTTATACATATAATTCCTACCATGTGTTTATGATAATTTATTGATAGAGAAAAATTTAAAAATAGAGAAATTGATTGCATAATTCAGAATTTTTAATTTTCTTTTTTTTTTATATTGGTAGAATAGAAGATTGAATGAAATGAACAGACTTTGGAGAAGACGTTTTGAGATAGATGAAAAACTAGCAGGAGCAAGAAATGCTAGGAAGCTCCTTAAGAAATTGAATGAAAGAAAGCAGAGTGGATGCATCCCTTTAAAAGGCATGAATTAACTGGACAAAGCAGAAGAAGCAGGCAGAAAGCATAAGTTCCTCATCTGATTAAACTGATTAAGGCTCTCTGATTTCAGTGAAGTTGCGTGGGTTTGTGTCAGCTGGGAGGATTTATCCTTAAAGGGAGCCAGAGATGAGTGATAATCTTAAAGAGCATCCCTTTAAGACAATATGAATGAGAAGGTAAAGCAGGCTCTGTATCCACGCCTGTGGATAGGAAATGTCAGTTTGGGGGTGGTGAGAAGTGAAAAATGGGCTGATGAAAGGGAAGGAGGCTCCCTTTGAGAGTGGGTTTGAGGAGCTCTCTGCTCCTCTATACAACTTGGACCTGAGTGGAATAAATCCTGGTTTTGTAGTCTTGCTGTCTTAATTTTCTCAACAGTATTTGGCTGTGGAGGCTTTTGAATAATGAATATTTTGAGAACCAGGCTCTTGGTTCTAAGTCACTGAAGGACAAGGGAGGACTGCTGTGTTCAGATAGGGGAGCTCCACTCTGGGAACAGCAGCAGCAGCACATGTACAATCATGTAGCACATGTCCAGTGTTTTTCTTTCCATTTGGCAGCTCAGTTTAGTGTTGAGTATAAATTTTTTTCTATATTGCTTGTGCATTAAATATTTTATTAGGAAAATTGCAAAATAACCTATTGATTGTTCCATCAACGTGTGTTAGAGAAATCCAGTGATGTGGCAGCTACGTTCTGCCTTTGTTCATCATGGGCATTACTTGTGCAATAATTCCCTTGTTATATCAGCAAATACTGCAACACTGAAAGCTTCTGTGCTGGCTCTCAGACAAAAAAGATTGGTCTGTGTCAAAGCAGTTGGCATTTGAGCAGGATTGGGATTGATCACTGCGATCAGGATGCTTTAACTTTCATGAAGCAGTTTTTCAAGATGCACTGAGATACATTCTGCTGGATTCATCCCTGGTGGGGGATTCCTGGGGGCACTTCAGCTAGCCATGCTATGGAAGAGGTAAACACACCTACATATTGGTTTGGTTTGGCCCTAAAATGATAAAAATTTAATCTAGTGGCAATACAAGTTGTTCTGCTCAAGTCATTAGTGCTGTACTGATTTTAACACTAATAAGGAATTAATCCCTGTGCTTGATGAGTTTTGAAGTCTGATTAATAGACTTTGGCCTCAGGTTCATGAACCCCCTGTTGGTAATAGCTTGGCTTCTGGCAGTGGATGTGTGTGGGTTTGAGACATGGGGAAGGCCAACAGCACAGTGGTGGGAAAATCTCTCCAGATATGGGAGATTTGCAGGCTTGGGCCTTTCTTTTAAGATTCTCTTGAGGAATTCAGAAATTGAAAGACTCATTTCCTATCTGAAACCCAAGCACAGGTTCCTCTATGAAACATAATCGGGGAGATGAGATGTTCTAGTCCTCCTTTATAATAAATAGGGGATATTTCATAATTCACACTGCAAAATACATATTCTCCTGAAAATAGGAGTCTATAAACAAGCAGCCACCTGCTCTGTGTGACCTTGTAGAGGCTCTGTTCTTTCCCATCTGCTACCCTGTCTGGGTAGCTGGGACAGCCTTTTCCTTCCTTTCTCTGTGCATTTTTTTTTTAATTGAGCTGTAATTTAGCAAGAACAACATTTAAATGTTCTCCAGCAATTTCTTTGGACATACACAGCACACTGGTGTCCCTGCACCATAACTTACAAACTCTCTGCAAGGTTGCACTACTTCCTCTTCCTGAATGGCTGAACAAGAGGTTAAATGGAGAAAGGCCCTTCAGAGGAGATGAAAATATATCTTTGGACATGTTATAACCAATCTGATGGTGAATCTCCCATGTTTTTTTTTTAATGCAAGGAGACCACAGTTTAGTGGTAGCTAGGATGATGCCTGATGTCTGTCTGCATCTCTACCAGTATAAATGTACTCCCTTCCTTCTAAGAGAAATGCTTATTATTTTCACAAATGGGTGCATTTTTGTCTTTCATTAAAGTTTCTCCAGTATTCTAAAGACAACGTGATGACAAGCCACTGACAAAAAAAAAAATCAGAATTGCACAAATTAAAATAGGCTGATTTGAAGTGGAGAGAAGAAGAAGCAGAAAAACCACTCGTACCCTTCAGCTGGGAAAGCAGCAAAATCCTGACAGGAAAAACGCTTGTGCTGGAAGTGCCGGGAGACCTGCTAGCTGAGCTCCCAGCACCAGAGGCTTGGCAGGCCAGGCTGCAGTGCTAAGTACGTGTCATTCCTGCTAGAAGGTGTCATTTTTGTGGCTAGTGCTCCTTTTTGTGGAGGCTGTTTTTGGCCAGTGTTTGTGCTCGGTGGCAGGAATCATCCAAGCGAGAACGCGACAAGCGACAGCGCCTGCTCCTTCCAGGGGAGCCCTGCTCTCATGAGGTCTTCATATTTTAGCAGAAACAAAGCTAAAGGGCACAGATCATCCTGTCAGGATGGCAATAAAAAAAAAACAGGGAACAGGACAGAGCCCTCAGAAAAAGGCCTGTTATTTTTCAATAGGCATTTGTGGTAAGCTATTAAAGTCAGTAAATCCGTGAGGTGGGGAGCTTCCATCCATGCAAGGGAGACAAGAGACTTCTAGCTCTGGGGGGTTTTGGGGATGTGTGGTCTTTT
This sequence comes from Euphonia xanthogaster, assembly GCA_034509185.1. Taxonomy (NCBI): domain Eukaryota; kingdom Metazoa; phylum Chordata; class Aves; order Passeriformes; family Fringillidae; genus Euphonia; species Euphonia xanthogaster. The sequence continues at coordinate 29,526,125 of JAYDZK010000274.1, forward strand.
GGTTTTTTTGGTTTTATATTTTGTTGCATTTGTTGGGTTTTTTCCTTGAGTTTGGGGTTTTTTGTTGTTGTGGGGGGTTTTTATTCCCAAGAAGTCAAAAGGTTCAGGAAAACATAGCTCATTTTAATTGCTGGGTACAGAGTTTAAATGTGACTTCTGCTTCCACTTGGTTGTCTGACTAAGCAGCTCTGAATCCCTAAGGGTAGATGGTCCTTGCTCCAAGGACCCTTCTCTGAAGCAAGATAAATCAATTATTTGTATACTTCTGGAAATTACTGTACACATTATCGGATGCCCAAAGGACTTAACTTCAGGTTTGTATTTGACTCACATAAACTATAAAGGTTCCATAAGCACTTGCAGAGTTTTCTTTTCTGTTTTTATGTTGCTACAGTACAAATCATAAGGGTCTTCAGTTTGTCTTTTTGCCATGAGAAAAAAAAGTGGGTTTTGAGACTTTATTTAATCGGAGTCAGCACTAATTGTGTTGTCTGAATCAATACAGTCTGGAGAGATTCTTGTGAGCAAGGGAAGGACACAGCGTTTAACGAAACAGGAGCTGCCCCCCTGGCTTTGTAAATCTGGCTAAGATGCCATTATGGAGAAGCAAATATTTAGGCTTGGGGTGTGAATACTTACAAGCTGGTGCCTGCAAAAGACAGTGTGCTCAGCCTCTCTTCTGAGAGATTTGTCTGATTTTCTTATCTCCTTCACAAAGCAAAGTTTATCAGATAGAGAGCAGCATGGAACTGGGGAGGGATGGGTGAGCAGACTGCAGCTTGGTAAGCCCAAGATGATGTCCTCTCTGCCTTCCTTTCCTCTTTAGGTCTGGCTTGTTAAAACCTTGTGAATTAAGACAAGGGAGAACCTGTTTTTGTGGCTTATGAAAGTAAGGAAGCTGTGAAAGAGAAGGTCTGATGGCCAGCTGGGAAATGCTTGCCACCTAGAATTTTTGTTGAAGGGGTGGAAGTGACACAGAAGGGGAATGGCTGGGGGCTGGAACTAGCTGGTATTTCAGGTCCCTTCCAACCCAGGCCTTTCTGTGGTTCTATAAAATGTGTATCAGCAAGAAATCTTCCTTCTTTCTAGTAAGAAATGTTTCTGCCCATGGGCTGTAAGAATATATCCCAGCTGACTCCTAAAGAACTTCTCAAGCTGAATATTTTCCTGTCATTACCTTATTTATATAATAACTATAGGCTCCTTAATTCAATTTACAATTAAAAAGTGAAAACACTTTTTTTAAAAAACACTTCAGCTAGTTTTGTTAAGGCCTTGTTCTTCGTTTAGCTTTAATTTTATCATACTTCTTTACTAATTAAAATCCAGTTTATTTCCACCAAGTTGTTAGAAACACAAGATCACTTTTCTTATTCACTAGACTAGATTGTATTTCAAAAACCAAGCACCCTGACTGTTTTGCCTGTTAGGATTTATTATGCTATTTTTTATAATCATTGTCACTAGGAATTGTGTACCAATATTTTAACAAAGTTTCCAGTCAGAAACACTGAAAAGCTTATGGTTCTGAAGTGGATCCTACTCTGAGCCACTATCTTTACTTAGACACAGAAAATCCTTCATACTGCTTCCTTTTTTTTTCAGTTACAAGCAATTTATTGGGCAACTTGGTTAAACATATTGCAGCCACTCTACTGGTCTCTTACCTGGTGTGTGATGCCCAGCCCCCCCTCTCCATGCAGACATGCACAGCACAGGTGTGCTTTGGCTTTGTTTCAAGCAAAAATGTTCACAATCTGGTCATTTTCTTTCTCCCAATGAAACTTTGAATGCAGCCTGCATGTGTATCACAGATTTATGCCAGAATTTCCTCAGCTGAAATGAGAGTCTTGGCACCCTATTACTGTCTAAAAAGACACTTATTGTGTCTTAAGTGCAGGTCAAATTGGTTAGAAGTGTCCAGCTCTCATTTCCAAGGTATTATTTCTGAAGGGATAGTTTGGGGTTTTTTTTGTGCACTGTGTTCATTTCACATGCATTCTCTATTGAGCAGAAAACTTTGGGGTGTGCTGCTGCAAACCTGCTCAGCTCTGGGAACAGCAGATAGGAAGCCAGCAGAGAATCCTCATCTCCTTCTCCCAGCGAGGATTGCTGCTTACACACAGAAGCCTGTGTGTAATTAGATGGTGAAACCTTCCTGAAAACCTTGTTGCAAGTGGGGTTTTGTCATAGGACCTCAGCAGGTGTTGTTAGTGATTAGTATCTTTATGTATAATTCTTAACAATTTCCATATACTGTTGTAGAAGCTGTGTGTTGGAGGCTGGTGAATAATCCATATTATTGAGGATACATCTGCACTGCAATCACTCAGCTCTTTCCAACACTGCAAACACTGGAGCTGGAGACACACGTGGAGCCTGGTTCCACTTTGACAGTGAATAATCCATGATCTTGAGGATACATCTGCACTGCAATCACTCAGCTCTTTCCAGCACTGCAAACACTGGAGCTGGAGACACACGTGGAGCCTGGTTCCACTTTGACAGTGGGCAGTGCAGCATTAGCCTGCTAATTGTCATGCTTGAGACAGGTTTCCAAAGCATTCAAGGTGCAGCTGACTTCCTCCTTTGAGGATCTAATACTGTATCTTTGTAAATTATAGCTTCAGAGTGACGGACAGTTTTGAGCTTCTCACTTCTGCCAAGGAACCACTTTAGAAAAGTTGCTTGGATGCAAAAAAGTCAGAATTTCTGAACTCTAAATGACCAAGGAGAAGGCTTGTAAAAGTTGTCCTTGCTTTAACTCTCCATATCTCGACACAACCCTAAGGATTTAGAGGGTGAAATGTATCAATAACAGATGTTTCAAAGTCATGCTCTTACTGGCTTGACTTTTGGCTGAAAGCAAGAAGTGACCTAATTAAACTTTGAACTGTTTTAATTAAGTGGGTGGATGTGAGAGTGGTGACCACAATTCTTTTGGTTCTTGAAACACATTCACCAGAATGCTCATAACAAAAACAAAAAAAGGAGAAGCCTTAGAGATGAGCAACACGGGGAAAACAAAACAAAACAAAAACAAAACAAAAAAAAAAGCCAACAGAACAAATAAACCCAAAGTGGAAGAACAGCAGGGAAAAAAGATAAAGTTTTAAAAAGCCAAATATATATCACCTAGAGAGTGACAATTTTGCTTCAAATTCAACAAAGCACTTAAACATTTACTTAAGTGCTGCTCTGAATAAGAATGGTTTCCTGAGTAGGAAAGGAAAGGAGCTGGCAGCAGTCTATGTAGCTACCATCCTGTCCCTGATGTGGGGAGATCAGCACTCTGGGAGATATAAATATTAAAAAGATACATTTCATCAGAGCAGAATATGATTTTTGCTATTTCAAGAGAAATATTTCTTGGGACTTTCTAAGCTAACAAAATATGATAGCAACAAACATTTTCTTGGGAATGATGCCTTCCTAGCAGGGAAATCAATTCATTGACCCCAGAGATTTTCTTGTGTTGTTCCCTCCATTGGCACACTTAAAAAACAGAATTGGGAAAGCCAACTGGCATTTGCAGTGTTAACTTCCCATTAATGATCTTTGGAGGCTGCTGGGTGAAAACCCTCCCTCTTCCCTTCCACTTTCCTATTACCCTTCATACATTATTATCCAATTTAGCTTCTCTGCCAAGGGAATCTTTTGCAGTAAGAGGAAAGAAAAAGCACAAGTAAGCTGACTAAGTCTAAAGGAGCAAACTACACCAGGTTCATGCATAATGTAGCCATCACATCTTCTGTTCTTTTAATATTACTGAGTTCATATGATATTCAGTGCTCACACTCAGAAGAGATAGAGACATATCTATTCCTTACTTATGGATATTATTTCTACCTTAATGAATTCTCTTTCCATCAACAGATAAAAATTTGGGAGAGAAAGAATTCCTCTTTTCTTGAGCCCTTCTGATTATAAAACATTTTTTGTAATTACCCATAAATTATGAGTGTTTAGTTTTCTTAGAAAATATTTTTAACATAGCTCTCACATTCTCTATTATAATACTCTGTAATACTTCAGCTTCCAGATGCACATGTAAACTAAGTAGCATTCTAGATTAACAATTAAAAAAGACAACTGAAAATAAATTTAATTACAAAGCAAATCCACTTCAATGGCATAAAAAATTGATCTTATGTAGCTTTAAAATGTATGTCTACTGCCCTAAGTCCCAGGGCAGTAGAAGTATGGTAAGGATGAAGTAGGCTCATTTCAGTCAGGAGGGAACAGCTCATACAAGCTTCCTAGAGCACTCACTGATATAAATAATATGAAATGTTTGCTGAGATACCGTTCTAAGTGTTTCCTGCAGATAGATGCATTATAAACAATTAATAGTGGAGAATCTGCAAGAAGATTCACTCTGCTGCTTTAAAAGGGAAGAGGCTATGAAGGAAGTGTGCAGCCTTTTACATATGTGTGTGTGTGTTTAAATATATATATATATATATACAAAACTAGCCAAAAAAACCCCAGCTGAGAGCAATAAAGGGTGAAAATGCCTATGTTCCTCCCTCCTGTTAAAGTCCATGCTCAGAAGAACACAGCCACTCTTAGTTTGCCATCGCCAAGTTGCATGTACCAGACTGGGATTTTGTTTTAATCAGCATCATTTAAAAGGAAACAAATCACCATGTACGAGCTATTTCAGTTTGATGAGAAACCCAGGATGACAGAAGGGGAAGGAAGTGTCACAGAAGAATTTACTTCTGAGTGACAATTAAGTTTAGTTGCTCAGATTAGCAAAGAGCAGCCTAGTCATCATCTGATGCACTGCAGAGCAAGAAGACTGAAAACATTAAACAGCAATTTGCTTTTATGGAAAAATCAGCTGGAAGTGGCTGCAGCCTTGTTTTTCAATATCCAAATGGAATTGTACAGATAATAAGACGGTGCACAAAGCCTGGAAAAAATACGGAGGTTCCTCCTTCAGGCACTGGTGGGTTGGTGTGAGGGAGGAAGAACCTACAAAATGAAATTTTAAAAAGATGATACTTAATGCATAACTCTTGGCCAGTAACTCTTTGTTCAGAAAAGCGTGAATTAGTGCTTTTTCTTCCATCCAGCTTTGCTAGAAATCCCTAATTTGATGTATTGAAATCGACACAGAAATTAGGAGGGAGCTTAGGATGGGGCGAGATCCTCCCACACGGTACGACATGCTCCAGGCTCAGCAGCGACTCTCTTGGGAGCCAGGAAAAAGCCTTCAGAGAGCTCGTCTGTGGGAGAGGATTTGATCCAAAGGGGATTCTTTGCTTTTGTACAAAGCTGGCACAGGGAGATGCAGCAGCCAGCTTCCCCACCGTGCCAGAGAGCGCTTGGCAGCCTCTGGAGACACGAGTGGGAGCTGCGCTGCCGGCGAGGAGCCGCAGACGCCTCCTTCCACGTCCTGGGGGTTGTCACTCTGAAAGCTCCCTGAGAGATCCATCACAGGCACTTGGTCTTGGAAGGCTTTTGAGAACAGGTCAGACAAATGCAGCACAGATGGCCCTGTGGAGATGGGGTGGGATTAGATGACCTCTCAATTTCTTTTTCACCCCGTTGTCTGCAGCTCCGCAATCCATCTTTTGAGGAATCGCTGGTGCCAATTTCAGATCCTAAATAGCCTAGGATGAATGAATCTTCTTGATGAAATGTTATTCCTCAATCCTGCTCCATATCTCCCAGCTTTTTCTGTGAACACGGTGCATTGCCAGCTTGGCAGGCAAAGCACAGGGACCAGAGAGAGCAGCTGGTTAAGACAGCTCTGGTGTGGGTGCAGCTGCTTTAGGGGGGGTGATACAGGGCAAGAGGGGGGACTTGGTCTGAACCACTACAAAGTGAGGGGATTAGCTGCTCCCTGCTCACCAAGTGCAATGCACTTTCTGAGCACACAGAGAGGATTGGGAGATGGATGAAAGGTGGACACAATTTGGGAGGCTCTTTTCTCATATCCACTCAGCCCAACAGCTATCTTGATCAGAGGTAAATGATCAGTCACCTGTGAAATCACACAATCCCATTATAATGACAGCTAATAGAGCAATTTTATGGACTTTCCCTGTCATCTCTCTTGGCAGACCACAAAATGTTCTCAAAGGAAAAGCCTTGCCTTTGCTGGCAGTGAGGGTTTAGGCCTGGGATGGGCATAAAGGCACGTGCACATTTGGACCACATTGCTCATGTGCTGCCTCTCCCCAGCTGGCAGGGCAATCCAGGGTCCCAGCAGGGCCCAGGTGCTGGGATAAGAGTGGATAAGCAGGCCAGATGCACTTGGTGGGAGTGCTGGTTCATGGTAAGTGAAGGGGACAGAACTGAGCTCTGCAACCACATCCCCAAAAAAGGTGACGTGCAGTCATGCAGGCTGAAAGTCCAGCAAGGAGTGCAGGCACCAGTCAGAAGCAGCAAAAAAACATCCAAGAAGTTCAGATTTGACTATGATGTAGCCAAACTTAGTCTGAGAAATGGGGCATCTGTGAGAGGAGTGAAAGCTGCTCGGAGATTTGCCAGTTTTGTGGCTGTGACAAGCTGCTTGTTGTGAATTCAGATGCCTTTGTAGCCAGCATCTGGCTCACACTGAGCATGTATTTTCTAGCATTTGAAAAGCAGAAATAATTTCCTGTTGTGTCAATAATGCTTTCTGAACATTACTCAATTCTAAATTGGGTGAGGTAGAGCTCTTATCAGCTATCCTGAGGTATCAACCAAGGCACTCAACCCATCTCACTGAATAATCTCATTAGTGTTTTCTTTTCCTTCTGGCTCCCCAGCGTGTCCCAAATGTTAGGATGTGCTGTTTGAACACCCACCTCGTGCATCTGAATCAGATACCAAAATCACACATCTTATTTCTCACTGCAGCAATCAGAAAGAGAGCACCCATTCCAGCAGAAGTCAGGAAAGGGACCTGGATGTGGCAGGCTCCCCAGGGTGATTGCCCCATCTCCTGCTGGAATCACAGATTGCCAGGTGGAGGGAGCTGATGAATAGGGTTCAGGGAAAACTGTGGCCCTCTGGTTAGGGACCTGCTGCTCAGGATGGAAGATGGTTTAGAGAAGCAGCAACCTGAGAACCTGCCTAGAGGAGAGCAGGAGAATGCAAACAGCTCAAGTAAAGTTAATGGGCATAAATAAAAGCCTTTAAAGTAGAGTGTGCATGCCTTTGTTTGGGGCAAAGTACTCTTAGGTTAATGTAGTTTGGAGGCTGCCTTAGTCCCAGGTGAGAAGCCTGCACATGGTGGTTTAACAGGCTTCCATACATGCTCATTAACTTTACACTCTTAGCTGGCTCTTCATAAATTTCTGATGTATTGACTCCTTGGGGAGTTCTCTTGGGTTTATTTTAGCTCTTTGTTGTAGTTTTACCAGAAAACAACAGTGTCTGTGATTTCTCAGGGAAAAAAAAGTAACCCTCAACCCCATTCCAAAAAAAGCCAAACAAACCCCAAAAACCCAACCGCCTGAAAATAGAAAAATATTTTAGAAGGCAGAAAGGTTAGCAATGGTAACAGAGACAGTCGTTCACTGGGGACACCATGTACCTGTCACAGGACATGCTGAATGCACCAGAAGAGTGAGGCAGGGTCAGCTCTTAGAATGTGATTTGTATGGAAATGTGTTGTGTAGTTTAAAGGTCCAGTTTTAACAATCTTCATTATCACTTCACGGGCTTTCAAATAAAATGTTGTACTAAGTATTGTGCCAGTAATATTTATGAAATGTTATTATAGAACGTGATAAAAGTTTATAGGAAAGTCATTACTGTCACCATAATACCACCAAGGGGGAGGAAATGCTCCTGCACCAGATGAGCCAAGGGACTTCAGGGGGCTGCTGCCAGCAGGGGTGTGGGGCACCTGGGTGTTATGAACAAAAAAGCTGCTCATTTTTTTAGAGAAAAAAGGTTGCAGAGTTACAAGTGAAGTTGTGAGCAGATTGCTGGCCAAGGAAGTGCTGAGTGTTGTAATTGCCTGTTAAGTATCAGTCGTTGACCATCTTGTGTAGAGAATTCTTCTCTTTGTATCAGTCCCACCCCACCTGGAGCCAAGCTGAGCCCTTTTCTGGGACAGGGCAAGG
>JAYDZK010000274.1:29534293-29556076 GCA_034509185.1 Euphonia xanthogaster
AACCGCGGACCCGTCGGGGCTCCCAACCTGGAGCTGATCACTTTTAATAAAGGCATTGAACGGAGAAAGATCTCCTGCCCCGTCTATTTCACTGGGCACATGGGTCTGGGGGAATAAACCCTGCCCTTTATAGGGCCCATCAGACGCTCCTGCTCCTTGCCGTGTCCCTGAGGCTTGCGGAAGAGCGCTGCCGGAGCTGCTGGGAGATGGGGATGCAGCGCCCGCCCTGCCGCCGGTGCCGGTAATTACGGGCTGCTAATGGCGAGAAAAACCATCGTGGTACACAATAGGCTTTCCTTTCACACCGCTAATTGTGTGATGAACTTACTTTGGCAGTGAATTGTCACATCTGCTGGGGAGAGAGATTACTCTTAGGGAAATACAAGAAATACAGTTGCGGCTTCTTTATCCCTGCAGGATTGAGGCATTAAAAAAAAAAAAAAAAAGAAAAGAAAAAGACAACTTGGCAGATAGAACGTGTTATTCGCTAGACAAGGCTTTTGGGGGAGGTAATAATTTTAGAAGGGAATTGATATAGTAGGAAAACAGGTGAGCTTTCACAAGACCGTCTCAATTTGTTCTTTCCCCTCGGATTGCACTTTTGGGAGAAGCAGCCCCAAAGGCCCCGGCTGAAGTACATTTTTGGTGTCAGTGCTAGCGGGAGATTCCCTCTGCCCGGGCACTTCCATTTGCTCCTACTTCAGTAGCTCGATCCCCCCTTGCCCTGTTCCCTCAGCCGTGACAAGGCAGTGTCTGGATCTGGAAATGAATATTCCAGCAGAGCTGAGTGGCATCGGGGATGGCCTCAGCTGCCGGTCGCTCCTTCCTGCTGGCCGAGGTGTTTGGGATGGGCTCATTGTCACCAGGGTCACACAGCTGATCCTGATCAAATGGTACCTGGGCAACAAAACCAACAGAGTCCCGGGGCTCGGGATAAAAAATGGGAGCAGGGAGTAGAGAAATTCACAGTGGTTTGGGGTTTTTTTCTCAGGGAGAGAAGTAACTTTGGGACACTGAGGGACATTAGAGGCTGGGGGGAAAATATGTCCCCAAGGCAGTATCACTGTGGACTCTGTGACTTTTAGTTCCTGTTTCTAGCCTCTAAGTTAGCAATGATTAAACAGCTGCTGGCTTTTTCATCTGCTCCATGTCCTAGAATTTAACACTTCTATTCCTTTCATTTGTGAAACAATATTAGGAAAGCAGAGCACTTCTCACTGGGTGCACTGCAATGTGATTTCTATTGGCTTTCACTCTTAAGTCTGTCATTAGTCCTCAGGTCTTTTAAATACTATTTTCATTATTACCTATTTCTGCATACTAGTCTAAGTGTCAGTGTCCTAGCAGATGTTCTGCAGATTTTTTTGAGGCTCCAGAAAATGTTCTCTGCTTTTCTTCCCTTCTAGAAGCTGTTCTGTACTTATCCATTATTTACATCACAAGATGGATGACACTTTAACGGACCAAAATCTGTTAAAATGCAGCAGGAAAATTGTGTTCCATGAGCGCTAGGATAAAAGGGAAGGCAAGAAGGAAAACATTTTGCAGACATATATTTATTATGTCATTTTTCTACAGTAATCTGTACACAGGAATTGGATATTTCTATCTTTATTTAGCTAATAAAAAAGAAAATAATGTTGCAATAGCACTTGTTGCATTTTTGGAGCTTCAGTTATATGGTAAAGGTGTGTCATGTCATAAAGAAAAGAGAAAACACATGTAAATGATGCTTCTATCTTTTTAAATGAATGGTTCTGATCTGTATTGCCACGTTCAAACCAGGCCTTATAATCCTCAGCCCACCAGAATTTCAGTTAGTGGAAGTGGAGATTTTGGCCAAGAGATGGGCAACAGTATTATCAAAACATTGTTCCTAAGAGTCCTGAAGAGTATTTCTAGACCTACCAGTGCAGCAGCAGTATTTCCAGGTGTGCCTACTGTCAAATGCATGTCTCTGTTCCTCAGAGGAATTTGCTTTTCCTGGTGCTTAGTGTGCTGCTCTGTATAAAATGTGCAGGCAGATTGTCAAAAAGTCACAGTGATCTTTAGGGTGCCTTGGCAATAATCTCAAAGTGCTTGAGAGGAATGACAAATCTCTTATTTAAATGTCCTCTAGCAAGAGTCCTTCTTTCAAACATATGTCTGTGCTGTGTCAGTCCCTCCCCGTGATGCCAGCTGCCTTTTCCTGTGTCAGGTCCATAAGGCTGGGTTTGCCTTGCCCAAAGTCATATTTACACAGTGCTGCTGTCAGTTTGATTGAGACAAATGCAGAGAGTGACAGATGGGTTAATGGTCCTACCACGGTGTCATCACATCACTTCAGGAAATGGCATCAACATGCAATCCTGGTGTGATGTGCTACTACACTGCATTTGTCTTTAGAACAATTCTGGAGGCAGCAGCAAAGCAGTGAGTGTCCCTTGCTCCACCATCAGCCATAAAGCTGCCCACCCTGCTCCTCTGAGCTGCTGATATTGTGCCATGCCTTAGCTCCTGCAATCGATTCTTGACCCTTAACACTGTCTCTTGAGAGGGACAAAAGTCAGAGCTTCATTTTTTAGGAAATTTTTCTTTTATTTTAGTTCAGAAGAAAAAACAAAAAACAAAATAAAAAAACCCAGAACAACAACAGAAACCCATCCTAAGTTCCAGACCAATTTTGTGCAGGAACCAGAAGCTTCATTGCAATTTCCATTGCAGGTGTGGAGTGGAATGAATATTTTTGTAATTTCTTGTGCTCCCAGTATTGATGGGTGCAGTGACCATTTAGAGTGAGTCCTTTGAGGAACAGCTGAGGGAGTTGGGGGTATTTAGAGAACAAGAGGCTTAGAGGGAGCCTTCTCACTCTCTGCAACTCCCTGAAAGGAGGTTGAAGCCCGGTGGGGGTCAGGCTCTTCTGCCAGCCAACCAGTGACAGGAAGAGAAGACAGCCTTAAGTTGTGCTAGGGGAGATTCAGGCTGGACATCAGGAGGAATTTCTTCTTGGAAAGGGTTTTCAAGCCTCGAAATGGGCTGCCCAGCTTGGTGCTGGAGACACCCTCCCTGGAGGGGCTCATTAAACAGCTGGATCCAGCACTCAGTGGTCTGGTCTGCTTGAGGAGGTGCTGTTGAGCCACAGCTGGACTCAGTGATCCCAGGGGTCTTTTCCAGCCCAAGTGATTGTGTGATCCTGCTCTCCCCTCTCTGCTCTTTGCAGTAGTTCCCCCTCACCCTGCCAGGCTCTGCACTTCTCTGCCTCATGCCCACTCTGGAGAGGCACTGGGGAGGTTTAGATTCCTTGTGCTGTCTGCAGCAGGAGAGCTTCTATTCATTGCCAGCTCCCAGGCTGAGCCCAGTAGCCTCAGTGCTGACACACAGAGCTTTGCAGCTCAGTTTTTATCTGCCTGCACTCACAGCACTTCCCTCTCACCCAAGCATTCTGCAATAGGATGCTTTGGAATTACACAACTTGTGTGAATAGCCAGGTATTTCTGTGAAAGTGCATTGTGAAATGAGTTGTGCTGCATTGTGTAGGACACATAATCTGACATTCTCTGGAGGAAACAATTATCTGCTCAATAATGCCTGTTGCATTCAGCTCCTCAGTTTATGGTACATCCTGGTAAGGGCACAAGGGTGTGTTTCATTGTAAAATAATTGTGTTTTAGTTTAGAATATCCTCTTTCACTTAAAAAAACCCCTACATAAACTGTGCAAAAGCAATCTCATCATTGTCGTAAGAGAAGTGGACTTTTTCCACTTAATTTATTTTGAGAAAATGCATTTCCTGCTTATTTTCAAGATTGTTATTTTTAAGATGTGGATGTCCACATAAATTAGATTTCCTCCTGTCTGAATCACAGATACAACTTCATATGGGGAGACCATAAATTGCATGAGTTACTTTTGTAGAAGAGTATCTGTGACATTCCATTCTTTAATTTTATTTTTTTAAATTCTTTTCTTCAGGTGTTCTGTGGATTGACTTGCAAACAAATATTCACTTTTGGTTTATAGGACCAGATTTAACCTTATTTTTTCCTCTAACAACAGGTGTCAGCAAAATGACAAGATTTAAATGGCACCCAGTGATGACTTTGTAGTGCCCTCATAAGTTTGGTTATCTGGTCTCATTTACAAAAAAAATCCTCAGAATATTAGAAGGTGTTCAATAAAAGGCTTCTTAGTTGTGGCCTCTTTGTCAAGAGCCTTGAACTTTCCCTTGGCATTAGCTTTGACCACTGACCCTGTGTAATCACCTCCTATTTAGCAGGGGGGCTCATCTTTGTCTAATGTGATCTCACTGATGGGCCAGGTCAGCCAATAAATAAAAGTAAATTGGAACTGGTATGTCCCTTTGTCAGGTTTCACAGTTGTGTTTAGACTTTCAAGAACAAGGGGCACTACATGCAGTCAGAAGGAGCTGAAAGCAGCAGAAGGGTGGTTACTGTCCAGGTGCACCTTAGGACTTCCCAGGCTTACCACTCATTTAAACAGGATTCTGGGGATCTTCCTGAAGGGAGACGAGCAGCTGGTGCTGCTGGAGGCTCTTACAAAGGAGCTTGTAAAACTTTGCTCCCTCTTAGCAATGTGTAAAGTGTTAAATACTTCTGCAGCCCAAGTGTCGAGCTGGTTTTCTCAGCCTGAGTAGCAGAAGAGTACAAACATGACACAAGAAAATGTCTGTGAGTGTCTGTACATGTCTGGGGAATTTTTTTTTTTCATAAACTGTAAAGTCTCTATTAAGAAACATCTATTTCCAAGTCAAAAACCATCCTTAGAGTAACTTTGACACGTACTCATGTATATAACATCTTCTGTGTGGAACTGAGTAAGGGTTGGATTTTTTCCTTCCTCCCTTCTTTTAATTCAGTTAAATTCAATGAATTAATTTAATTTATTAAATTAATAAATAATTTAATAAAATTATTATTTTATTAAATAATAGGTAGGACCCCTAAATGGGTGCTAATTAACTCTGGTTGTGAGTAATCTTACACACCTTTCAGGAAAGCTTTATTCAGCTTGTGACTTCTCTTCTGTCAGAAGTGGAAAGAAGGTAAAATCAGATATAAAAATGTTTCCCCCTCAGTAAAGTAATGGCAATCTGACAGGGTCTGCATGGAGCTTTCCTTTGGCAGGGTCAGATAGACATCTTAAGAGTCTGACAGATGATCTCTGATTAACTGAGACAGAAAGAAATAAAAATCAATATTTATGTTAAGTGAATGGTGGTTGGCAAGTAGATGGGAAAATATGCAAAGTTTAAAGGAATTGACCCGTTTAACATAGAAATGGAGATAAAAAAAGAAAAACTATGAAGACTTCAAGACCTCAAAACAGGAGCATGGAGTTGTTTGCTGCAGGCCATACTCTGATCCTCTTTCTTCTCATCCATCTCACATTTCCTGATGAGCCACCCTACTGCTGCTTTGAATTTGTCAAATTCAAACCAGGTGGGAGCCCCTACTCTGCACAGAGCTGAGCTGAGCCTCACATTAATGCAGTGCCTGTCACATAACAACACCTTTCTGAAATGCTTCTTTTACACGAGATCAGCTCAAGTACCTCCAACAAAGAAGTGCACCTTGTCAATGCTCCTCTCTCCTCAAGAATTTTCACATAGGCTAGTCTAGTCCAAATATGTATATTTAATTTATGTGTATTTTTACTCGCACCTTTTTGATCTGTATATTCTTATCCAGAGCTGCCCTTCAGTTAAGACCCCTGATTTATCAAGATTGGTTCTGTTAAAATCTTAGTTGTATGTTTTACCATTAGGAAGAGCTACTTGTTAACTGCAAGAGATAAAGTAGGTTTTTATACATTCCTCATAAACACCCCTGGCACGGGGATCAGGAGATCCAAGGAAGGATGATGCAAGGTTAAAAAGAGCAAAATTTATATTGCAGATGTTTCAGTTCATGCATAGAAGTGTAAATGCTGGAACAATAGCACTGCTGGGAGACTCAGCTCCCTTCTGATCATTATGGACACATGTCTTGAACAGAAGTAAAACAAACTATTTAAAATCAAACCATTGAAAACCAGAGATGGAAAGTGGCTTGTTGCTGAAGCTTCACTGCATGTGACCTTTGGCTAAGAGCACTCAAAGTGTGCACGCCACCAGATCTGAACATAAGTGATGGACAGAAAATTGGCAGGATGCTCCTGAGGTCTCAGTGGTGTAATGCCGTGTGGTTTGTGACTGCATGGGCATTTGTCCCTGCAGTCCTGCACGAAGGGCACACACTGTGCAAGCCCCTGGTAACGTGTAACATCGCTCTGCCGTTCCGAGGGGGAGGCTCGAGCCCGATGTTTTCCCTTGTCTTCCTGGAATTCCTTGTGAGAAGCTATCTGGTACTTTATGAACTGCACTGTAGGGTCTGCTGTGAGCTATTCAAGCACCGGATTATTGGATATGCCTGTACTTGACAGCTTCATTGACAAATTTGTTAAAACTCTTTGTGCCCCCTCCAGGGTATTATGAATGTGCCAGGGGAGGTCACCCAGGAAGGCCTGTGTGCTCCAGAGGAGCACCTCGTTTGCCATCTCATTCATACCTCTCAAGATGTTTAAGATGAATTATTTATCAAAGTAGCTTCTGTCACAAGTTCGGACAGCACATGTCTTCTTTAATTATTCCTGGCTTTTTTCCTCCAGTAAAGCACATGGTGAGTTTCCTGAGGAGAGAGTAAAGGTGCTTTGTCTTCAGGATACCTCAGGAGAGACTGAAGAAAAATGTCTATTTGCTTGTGTGCAGCAGTGACTAAAGACTACAGTGTCCTGATCCACACATCCCTGCTCAGATACTCAGTTCCCTTCGTATGGGAGACTGCAGCCAGCACCAGCAGCAGCTGAAATGTGCCAGGCTGACAGTTCTGCATGCTGAAGGTCTTTTTGTCATGTAATCTGCATTTTAATGGACTAGACAAGACACCATCCAGTATCATCACAGTCTTGGTAATCAGGGGGGAGATGTGTTGCGAGGACACAAGAATTAATTACCCCAGTACTGAGATCAGGCACGTGAGAGGGGAGAGCTCTAGTGGGGAGGCTTCACGTGCACCTCCATCTGTGGACTGAACTTGTTGCTTTGGAAATCAGCCTAAGTTTTTCCCGTTGCTTTAATTTTTCCAGAGAAGAATTCAGTGATGCTTCAGGTGCCTCTCTGCAGGGGAGTCAGTCAGCCTGCATTTACAAAGCAGCTGCATGCAGGAAGACCATAACACAATAACTTCTTTTTAAATCAAATTGTATTATTTATGACTTGCTATGAACATTTGCATAAGAACTATCTTGTTTGCAGAGACATTTCTGTTAGGACCTTAACATGTGTAAAACTCAAATGAGCACACATCTGAAGAAGCCCTGGCATCCAGAGGCTCCCACAAACACCCCAAAACACCTTTGTGAGACCAACACCGTGGAACATGCTCTTCTAACAGGTAAGGATTTCAACCTCTGCAGAGGGAAAGGTATTTCAAATGGTTTTGTTCCCCAAAGCCTGTCACTGAGCAAGGCTGGTGGTGTGGCCAAGTTGGATTCCTGCTCTGGGCCAGCAGGAGCTGCCGTGACTCGTTAGGCAGAGCACACTGATGAGGTTTTCCCATTAGCTCAGGAGCAAATGTTCATTCCAGCCAATGTTTTGTGAAAGACAATTGGTAAGATACCAGCAATTCCTGTACATGGGCTTTAGTTCAGCAGAGTAAACCATGCATTTTTCACTTAGGTCTAAAATGTGACTTTAGGTTTTCATGTAAGCTTATTCCTTTTCAGGAAATTGGAGCTATATAAATGCTTGATGAAAAAAGAAAAGCAGGCTAAGAGATAAAGTTGTAAAGGAATGAGAGTAAGGGTAAGGCAAGGAAAGCAGCTAAATTAAGAGGGAACTATTTCCCCCTTCTCCATTTCTGAAATGAGCAATGAGGGTTTTGCCTGCCAAGTTCCCTTTTGGAGCTGAGTTAACCACACAGCACCCACCTGCCCCAGCAGCTGCATGCCATGGTCAAGGCTCTGAATTAGCCTCAGGGGGGCTGGGAGGGCCCAGGAAGCAGCAGGCAGGCTTGGTTTCTTGCCTGTGGAAGAAGAAGCCATGGAATTAGAGCAAACAGGAGCTCCTTCTTCACCACCTGCCAACAGGAAAGAACCATTGTGAAATGATGCAGCTAAAACGAGTCACACTGATATTTCCAGTTTAGGGGGCAGTGTGTCTCCCTGCCTGGGGTTTGCTGGGGTCCTGCTCTGCTCACTCTCATTTCTTTGGACAGTCACACCACAAAGCAGAGGGAAAAGGGGCTCGTGGGTGTCTGTGTGCTGCCTGCATGGGGGGCTTTGCAGGAGATGGCACTGGGGGTGTAAAGGGTGAGATCTGCAGGTGCAGGAGCCCTGTCAGAGGGGTTTGCTCTCTGTGATGAGCTCTCCTGAGCATGGTGTGTGCTGTGGTCTCAGGCAGCAGGCTGGGGTTTGGTCATCCACGTGGTGCCTGCCTGGGGGTGTTGGTCAGTGGGGCTCCTTGAGCTACCCCTGAGGATGTCTCACTTACTGGGGCTATGAGAAGAAGTGCCTTTCCACACTCTCAGTTTATCATGTTTGCTGGCTGCTGGCTTATTTTGCTTCCTCTAGTGGTCATAAAAAGAAAAAAAAATCAGTTTGGGGAACAGGATTTTGGTGCCAACAAACTTCTGTCCTGGTGAATCCACCCCACCGTTACCATAGATGAGAAAACCTGAACTTTAGCTGCTGAGTAGGCTGGAAATGAGTTTAACTTGCAGCTGAGGGATGAGGCATTGCTAAGGAGGCTGTCCCAAACACTGAAGCTGCCCCTGAGGATCTCGTTGCTTGTGCTGCAGAGCATGAGTGCTGAGGGGATCCTCAGCCATCCTTTGGGAAGTTCTCCACTCCTGATGGTGACCAGGAGCCTCAGTGGTGGGCTGTGGCTCCCTTTCCTCCTCTTGGCTTGGCACCAAGGATCCAGCAACGTGATGGGCTTTTCTGCTCTCTTTAGCAAAACTTCTACTTTCATTTCTAACTATAAACTGCTGTAAAGCTTAAGATTTTTTTTCCTTTTAGAGCTTTACTCTACATTTCTCCTCTCTTAATGATACAAATGGATTTTTTTTCTTTGAATTCTTCCTCCTGTTGTTTCTCTCCTTGCAACTAAGACCCTTTTAATCTGCAGCTCTTCTTCCATATGGGTTGTCTCTATGTCAAGCCATACACATTTTTCTCTCAACCTACTTCAGTATTTCCTTTGTCACCTCTGTGACAGCCTTATTTACTGCCTTCTGTTTCAGGCCACTGCCATTATTTCTTTTCTTGGATAAGGTAGAGAAAATTTGGAAACTATCAATACAGAATTGTTTGAATGTGGTTTCAAAAGTCTTCCCCTTGATCTGTGTGGCTGAAAAAGAAACTTTCAGTTCTTTAAAGACTCTTTAAAGACTTTTTTTTTTCCAAAGTGCTGGTGGAAAAACTGTGGGGCCCTCTGCTTCTACTGAAACTAGCTGTAATGTGAGATGGGGGAAAGAATCCACCTGAGTTATCCATTTTAATAGCAAATATCTGAACTTTCTTTTTCCCAAGGGTTTTGTGCCATTTCTGCACATCTCTGTTCTGCCTTTTTTATGATCTTGTGGTGTTTCATGTGCTGCTTTTTTTTTTCATATTTTATTTTCATGCATAGAGTGTCTAAAATTGTTATAAGTTGCACTGGAAAAGAACTCTCTTATCTATATCAATAGAGCTCTGCAACAAACCTTTCCTGCCAAACCATATTTACTGTACATACTGGATTTTTAAACAGCAAAATACTTATTTTGAGTAGAAAAAACAAACTCATTTTCTTAATTAACTTTTTTATGGAGGGTTTAATGCATGTTCATTATAGAAATTGCAGCTCTCCTCTGAAAAATTGCCTGTAAAAAAAGTTCTTTGTGGGGTTCCATATTTATTGTGCCTTAGTGATTTTCATATAAAATACATGCAGGTTGGGACTGAAAAGATGCTTTTGTTTTTCTACCTGGCAGCCTTGTGCATTCACCTGGGGCTCTGGCTCAAGCTGGGTTTTTGCCTCCCCATGCATCAGCAGCAGCAGGACAAATTACAGCTTCTGTTTACACCTGCCTTTTCAGTGTGCTTGTGCAGGTGTGACAAAATACAGCCTAGCAAACCTTGTTGTGTCAGGGGACTCAAATCTGCCTTGCCTGCTGTTCTCTTGGCCCTGTCCAACTAACAGAACTTGGGAAGGGGGAAAATAATTTTTCTTTTTGGCGCAGCCACAAGTACGTTTACATTGAGGAACACGTTTGGTAGACAGACAAACAAACAGTTGACATCTTCACACAGTCATATCCTGGAAAAGAGCTGTGCTCTTAGCCAGGAAAAGAAATCCTTTTGCATTAGGCAGCTGGGAGTGCTCTCAGCAGCTTCTGTAGGTACCTGTGTCTGGGAGGCTGAGGATGCAGTTTTTCCCTGATTCCCCAACAAGAGGAAGTTCTTTCAGTTTCAGTTTAATTTAAAGCTGCTTTACAGCCCAGGCTTGTTGGACAGCTCCTGTTTGGTGAGTATTCTGTGGATAGGCAGGAGCAGCACACAGGTTCCTGCAGGGGAAGGAAACCCCTTACCTAAAAATTCTGGTGGGTTCCAGTGGGAGATGGTTGGTCATTGAGGCACCCAGGGCAGAGGATTGGCTCCCTGGAGAACAATTCATCCTCGAGCATCTCTGGAGGTTTTGGCGAGTGGCCTTTTGGACACAGTTGGCTTCTCTGTGGATTAAAGTTGATCCAAAGTGGAGATGGGTCACGGTCAGTTTGTCCCAGGGTACAAATTCACATGTGTGTTTATTAAAGTTGTTGTAGACCAAGTAAAGCTCTGGTTCCTGAGCTAGCCCCGAGACACTGCTCCTCTGCAGCCACCAAGACCTTCAGCTGTGTCACCCTGAAGCTGCTGCTTGCAGACATCCCTTCCTAAACCAGGGCATTCAGAGGCTGGACCAGGCTCTGTAATGCTCAAGTGTCTGGAGATTTTTAATTTTTTTTTGTACCATTTTGAGCTCTGCTATCTGCAAAGTGAAATGGACAGAGGAGAAATCCACTTGTCACTGTTCATCTGTTAAGAAATCTTGATGGTTATAAGAGCAGTTGCATCTTCCTCCCCCATCCACTCCCCTGGAAATATCCAGCAGGATGAGGGAGAAAGAACTCAAGGAATTCCTTTCCAAATAAGATTTGCAAGATTTTCTTTCTGATTACAGTGCAGACACACGTAAATTGAAGAGGTGATCATTTTGTTGACCAGTTCCCACGTGATTGCTGTATTTGAGATTTTTGTAGAATCCCAGTGTGTGGCCACAACTATTTTGTTTCATCCCTTATGATTTTTTTCTTTGTGTTCTTTTTATAATATTGATACTCTTCTTATAATATTCATCCTACCTGAGGTTGCAACTTTATTAAACACCCTTATAGTCCATCTTGTCACAACATCATTTTCAGTGAAAAGGCTCTGAATTTTGTTTTAATCAAAGAGATTGCATTTTATTCTTTCAAACTGTAAAATTGTAAGTAGAAAGACCAGCATAAAAACCCTGAGAATTAATTAGTTGCAAATGGGCTTCTTGGCAGATAAGGAAAGGCTTTCATTTTGCTGTTAATGTAAGGAAAATATGATTAGAATTCATTGGGGGAAAAAAACCCAAACTTTTATAGTTGATTTGAACTGCATTGGGCACCAATAGCAGTTCCACACTTCTGTGGAAGGTGCTTACCTGGAATTTAAAATATGTGTCCCTAAACATATGGCTCCTAATCATTTTCTGCAGTGTCTTTTGAAGCAGATTTTCATGTACCCAGGGTGAATAGGTTTGCTCCTCAGTTTTGTACCCAAACAGTGGTACTGGGTGGGTCCCCACTGAAGCATTAAATTATCTCTCTATCTCCAGCTCCTCTAGTGCTCTCAGTTGCCAGAAATAATGGCAAAAAAAAAAAAAAAAGGAGAGACAGGAACCAGAGGAAGAGTTCCCCTCCTGGGGATCACCCCTGCACCCAGCAGTGAGCTGAGGGCCCGTGCCAGGGCTGCTTGCTGAAGAGCAGTGACACACATCCTGTAAGCAGGCACCAAATGTGGAAATCCCTGGGCTTCACCATTCCACAGGCAGCACATTCCCCAGAGCCTTGTGGATTTATTATCCTTGACGCCCCTTTCTTTCCTTGAAAGAGGGGGAAGGGAAAGACAAGCTCTTTGCCTTTGTTCTCACCCTCCAACTTTTGCAAGGGCCCTGAGCCTTGTTGCTGTAGATGTGCTTGTGAGGGCAAGACCTCTATCATGACTTAATGCTGGCCATGAGACAATATTACCAGAAGCCTTTTTGGGGCTATTAACTGAGACTGTGTGTTCTGCCATCCAGGGAGTAGATCAATTCCCAGGCAGTGGTTTTGTTTCCTTCTTTCATGGTGTGAAAGTGCTGTTTTGGTGGGTTAATTATCTGTATGTAGCAAGGAACAAAGGTCAGGGATGCGTGCTGATGTTCTGAATGGAAGAGAATTTTCTAAGTAATTGCTGAGAAAAGTCAGGAGTTAAGAAAACAAGCTGGACTTCAGGCTCATGAAGACCATAATCACTCCTCTTCTGCCTTCTGAGATGCTGCTTGTGTAAAGGTCATTAAAAAACAAACAAACAAACAAGCTTGTGTTAATAAACATCTCCTCGATGCCAGGAGACATGAAAATACCATGAAGAGCATTGTCTCTCCATTCCTGCTGTTCCAGCTGTAGCTGTTTGTTGTGGCTATGAGCAAGCAGATCTCAGGAAATTAATGAGCTGCTGCCTTGTTAAGCATGGTAGAATTTAATGGAAATGTGTTCCTAATTTCTGGGACCCCATTTTTTGCTTCCTCTCTTATACTTGCTGAGCAAGTATTTGTTAACTTGCTAGTCATGCATCACAGAGGGAGAGGGAGATGTCTGGTGAGGGATGCAGGTCTGATGTCTCCAGATTTATGATGGGAATTGTTTTCCACGCTGGTATCCTGCTGCAATGTGTTTGCTACTTAGAAACAAATATGCCACATTTCATCTGGGCTTGCTTTTCACATGGTTGTGCACAAGCCTGCATGTCAGAGTACATGGATTGGAATCTTCAGAGAATTGGCCTGCTCGTTACCAACTAAAACCAGCAATTACAGAGGTTTTGCTCTGGTTTGAGGTGGCATCTCTGAGAAGTGACTTTGAAAACACTGTCTTAAACAGCTCAATCTTTTGATGAAAACTTGAGGACTGAAAGCACTATGTTAATTAGCAAAGCAGCAAATCAATAAACAAATCACGGTTACTTCATCCACTGTCCAAATAAATGAGTTCAGTATTTTACATCTGCATTTCCCTTCTTCACCCTTCACCCCCCTGAGATAAAGAATTTAAGATCTTCACTGCACTTGCAGCTGTGTGAAGGACAAATCAGAAGCTGCTACTTTCTGTGAATACTACAGGCTGATGTATTGGAGAATTTCTTTCTGAAAATGACTTTCATTGGAACAGCCAGATAAAGTAATCTATTTTAGATCCATCTTTGCAAATAGGTCCTGTTGAAAAGGCTGACTGCTAAGACTGTTTGGCTCTCTGAATGAGTCTTGCTTTTGAAAAGTGTTTAAAGATTTAAGCTTAGGCCTAGACATCAATTTCCAAAAGCTTTTGGACTTCAAAAAATGAGCTTAACTAGCCTCTAGAATAACATGAAAGGTAGAAAAACGTCTAGAACATCTACTGAAAAAGCCTCTAATATCTCTAAGTGCCCAATTTATCTCTGGATTTAATGTTAAAACTGATGTAATTTTTAAATGGGGAAAAAGTTCTTCTAAAATATAATCATAAGCTGCTCTATAACACTGTTCTGGACCGACTGGGACAGATACAGTTTCTTGCATACCTATTTTGCAGTAAGATATGCTGCTTGAGGGGATGATTTACTGTTTCTGTCAAAAGGAGCTGCAGTTCCTGTTGCAAAATTGTTAGAGGCTGAGTCTAAGGGGATTAGCAGATTTTAAGTCGAAGCTTTTTAGTGTGTCATTTGGTTAATTTATGGTACCTCCTCTAGTTGCTGTGGAAATGGTCTGCTTTCTAATGTGGTACCACAGATAGGTTTACAGAGAATTTTAATTGCCTTACAGTTAGCATTTTTATCTCTCTTCTAACCCCCTTCTTCCCTCATTCCTTTCCAGAAGTGAGGACTCCCGTTTGACTCCAATTTATCTACTTTATCCTTACTACTCCTGCACTGTAGCACACCCATGATTTAGATGTGGGGATGGGAATCAGCAGGTTTGTCAGAGTGGTGGCAAATGTCCTTGCATGTTTCCAGTTCCATAATGATAAAGAGGCCATAATGACATAGAGGACTTGCCAAGATGTGGCTGCCTCACATTTCACAAAACAGCCCTCACATTTCTACAATTTGCATTAAAAGGGAAAGAAACAAGCTTGTCATCATTTATCACCACAACTCTCCAGCCACATTTGTTCTGCCACGATGATTGTTTAATCTAAGGTGTGATTTAAGTGTTTTTTCAGCTTCTGGGTGTGCCTTTTGAGTTAGTTGTTTCATAACCTGGCACGGCACACTGGTGGATATCAGAATCCTGACCTGCTCTCCTTTCCCTGTAGTTTCTCCAAATAACCTCCTTCTGTGCTCAGCACTTCCCATAGAACATTCTGGATTTTTTATTTTTTATTTTTTCCAATAGTTTTTTGATGGTGTCTGTTCTCTTGTCAGCTCTGTATTGGTCATTGTAAAGCAAATTGAGCCCTTCTGGACAGGGCTGTTGCCTTTTACTGCCCTCCTGTCCCTCCCAGTCCTCGGGGTTATTGTTCAGTTCTGGACAGGTGGCATTTTGAGGTGTCAATTAATGTTTTACATGCTTGTCAAATGGTTCTCAGGCCCACCCTCCCTAGTCCCTTCCTGGGATTATAAATGATGGTGTTTTGAATCCCAGTTTTCCTTGGGAAGTTCGAGTTACAAGACCAAGCTGGCATCAAATTACTCATGTGTCTCCTTATCACAGAAGGTTATTGGTGAAATTAATTTCCTCCTCCTAGTCTCCAATTAAAATACAGTTTATCATGGTGTACTTTATTGTGACTCCCATGAAAAGACTTTAATGGATTATTTTTCAGCAGGTGGAAATGCTATTTGTAAGGCTTTGGGTGATTTCATGTGGCACTGCTTATACATATGGGAGGGGAAAGAAAATTCTTGATCAGTTGATGGATTATTTCTAAATTGGCTTTGTCCTTAATGTTACAGTTGCTAATAATGATTTATAAGGCTTGACCATTTTCTCCTCCTTTAGAAACAGATTTTAAAAATTGCTGCATTTGAATGTTGGGTTTGGGTTTTTTTCAGCACTTTTATTGTCTTGTTCTGTTCTACACATGGACACAATGTCGTGCTCTGAAGGATAACCTTGAGAGCTGCAGGGTCACTGGTGACCATGAAGGTATTTGTACAACCTGAGGAAAGCTCACTGCAATTATTAGCTATCAGGGAGTATTAATAACTATTACTAATAGCTATTTCAGAAATAATAAAGTTTCACAGGATAATAGGGGCTGTTTTCTATTGGGCTTTTTAATCTGCTAAAGCAACTGTCAGGTGTGCCCTCCATAAGCACCTGAATGTTTGAATCCATTCTCTCAAGAAAAATAGCTTAATAATTCCTTATTTTTGAGGACACTCTCAAGGGCTATAGGTGTCAAATACCTAACTTCTAATATTAGGGGAATCACTTCAGTTTTGAAGTATTTTAATGCTAGTTTGACAGATGTGCTTGATAATCCCAAATCAATTTCGGTGAGATTAGAATAATTTGACAGGTTTAGCTGTTGATGGTGGGGGTGGGACCATTTTGCTTCAGTTGTTCTGCCCAGCTATTCTAATTAATCTCCACTTAATTTAAAGAAATTACTTACTGTATCCGATAATGAGTTAATTTGTAATTCAATTAGCAGCGCCATTTGTGAGCCTTTAAAGTGAGAAAAACACCTGCTGAACTGCTCAGCCTGAGTGACACCTGGGAGGGGGTGGATGGATCTCCCTCCCCTGGCATGCCAGGGAGGGCAAGGCCAGCTCACAGCGCTGCCCACAAAGATGGACTGGCACCACCTGCCTCAAACACAGGACATTTGTGCTCCTTGTGAGCAGCTGTCCAGTGGTGTGGCCAGGAGGGGCTTCTTTCCTGCAATGCTCTGTGTTTGGCTCCTGGTTTACACTGACAGAACTCTGAGGTTTAGGACATGCCATTCCTCGTGGGTTGTTTTGACCCAGCTGTTGGCAAGGAAGTGCTCTCACTCACCTGCAATGCTGAAATATCACATTGCTTCTCCACAGCCCCATTTCCAACACCACAACTGCTGTGGAGATTTCTGGTGGCAATTTAGCAAGGACAATAGGTCAGTGTTTAATTATTTTTTAAATTTTTCTCTTTTTTTGTCTGTAGTGCCACTGGAAGTGGGAGGATGCAGCACAAAGTTTGGATTGTTAACAACGCTCTGAAGGCTTGAGGGGTTGGGAAAAAGTTAAATAGGTGAATTTATTGGCTGGGTAGATATTTTGAGCTGTAATCTTGGCTAGGCTGCATTGCTAATACTTTTTATCTTAAATATAAAGGAGAGGTTTGGGTTTGAGAAGTTTACAATGGGAACACTGACAAACAGCTCCATTTTAAAACAACAACCCCCCCGAAAAAAAACCACTCCCAAACAACCCAACTAAAAATCCCACCAAACAGTCTGCAGATCTAAAACTGTTTTACATCTGATGGCTCTAATGAGTCGAAAAATGGAAACATGTTCCTTAGCTTTGGGAAGCTGTAATGCAGGGAGGAAGGTGACTATAAAATCATCTGCTCAAAATGCTTATGCAAAGTACCCAGCCCTTGTTAAATAGAAATTTTTGGGGTGGTCATGGTAATGTAACCTAAAATGCAGATAATGACATAACCAGAGTAGAAAGAGCAGGTCTGCAGAAAAGTGGCACAACAGGAAGGGTGACAGAGGGTGGCACAACACTTAGTTCACTGGGAAAGGAAAGGACAGAGGAGGAAAAAGAGATCAAGTGTCTGTAGTTCCTACTAGGCTGTGACTCAGGGTGGGATCTGAGCCAAGTGACCAGATTTAATGCTTCTAATCACTTTTTTATTCTGCGGGTCTTTTTTTCTCCTCCATGACTAGCACCATTTAAGAAAAGACTTAACAGGCCAATGTTCATCTTAATTATGCTCTTTCAGGTTTGTGCACACTCACAATGCCAACTATTCAAGGCAATCCAAATTTTTCCCTGCCTTTGGCAGAGGGAATTAGATGCCTGCTCCTAACACTTCTAGCCTATGTGCTGTATGTCACAGCCCCATTGAAGTAAGAGTGGAAGTGTTCAAACGAGGTTATAGCTTCTGAATATTTTAGATGTTGAGAATCACAAATAGAGGAAGGTAAAGCAGAGTTCGGCTGCCAGTTGAAGACTCCTAATAGGGGCCCCTTATATTGGAGACTTGCTGGCTCTTGGCATGGTGGGTGCACAACTGTAGTGAGTTCTAAACATGCACACCTGTGCTATCTACATTCAGAATCACACCAGGTGCCTCTTACAAAATTATTTTTGAATGAGCATCCATGCAAAACAACCGCTAGTGTTGTATTTGTTTGGTTTTAGAGTGTTCTAGGCACTTGGAGGTTTTTGTTGTAATGTGGTTTTTGGGAATTGAAGCTGCTGTAAGCCAGTCACTGGCTCCTGTTAATTCTTTGTCTACATCGCTGGAAGACCCTTCCTCTGCAGTGTGCTTTGAGAGCTCTTTATTTGTGTCATTTATGAACAGTAAACATAAAAATTCTAATATTTTACCCTAAAATTTATATGAATTAATTAAATAACTGGGCAATGTAGTGAAAATCAGGTTTTTTTCTTTTTTTTTTTTTTTGGTCCCTTACTTTTATGACTTACTGGTATTTCCATATTCCTGAAGTATGGGTTCCTAAATTGGAATGCAATATTTAGAAATACATTTCCCTTGGTGTGCAACTCAAGATGACATTAGCCCCACTAATTTAATGTCAGCCAAGAGCTCCTCTTGAACAACTTAACTCTGATCCTTAAACACTCCAACTCATTTCACAGTTCCAGCCAGGGTACTTTTTTTCCATATGGTTGTGTTAAACATATTCTCAGATTATTGCCAGTTTATCAGGGCACTGTACTGTCACCAGTTGACCTACTCACTTTTTCATCTTGCTGCTGAAATAATCTTTGTGCCCTCAGCACTTTCACAAGGGTTTCCAGCTGCACATGCCTCGTTACTGAACTGCATCAAACCCGATCCCTTCAGCACTCCACTCACTCAAATCTGGTTTGCTGGTGGTGCCTATATCTGCTAGAAGCTGAGCAACTGTTAAGTCTTTAAATTTAGAAAGCAATTGTGTAGTTCATTAATGTGTCCATTATAAAGATCTTTAACTATGTTGTGAACATCTGAGTTGAGATAATCCCATGGTAAAAGGCCAGCTTGCATCATTATTTTTTGCCCTTACTGGTCAGGTCTTTGGCCTTCTGCACTTGAAAAGCAGAGGGAGATTTTTTTCCAACTCAAATGTACTTGTTATCAAATACTTTGATAATCCCATACTAACTTTGAAGTTATTTTGTCTTGTGTTTATGTCAGACAATTACTTCCACAGGATCGTGGGATAATTCAGGTTCAAAGGGACCCCTGCTCCAACCTCCTCCAAGCAGTGTTAGAAGTGAAACAAGGCTGCTCAGGGCATTAACCAGGCAGACCTTGAAAACTTTCAAGTGTGGAAACTGCACAGCCTGTCTGGATCCCCCTTCTCTGTCTTCATGGTGAAAAGGCTTCTGTTATCCCTTTCACCTTCACAGTTTTTATGAATATCTGCAGCACTTGAAGTTAAGGGAATTTTTCATCATTTTTATTAAGCTGGTCTAGGTTGTTACTTTAAAAATGTTAGAAAGTGATGGGACAACATATAGTTATTAAATCAATGCAAATCTGAATGGGAAGGGTTTAGTACAAACTTTCTGCTTTGACACAGAAGAGAGTTTTGCTGCAAAAATATTTTCCATTCTAAACTAAAGAGCTGTGATGTTTTCCAGACAAACAAAATGTTTTAATACGTTGTTCTGTAAGAAGAGAGTGCTCTGTATCTTCAGAACAGACGTGTGAGAGGCTGAAGGTTGCTGCTGCTGGTGGCAGTTGTCACTGTGCAGTGAGGAGGTGCTCCAAGTCTAGTTATCACAGAAAGCACGCTGGGTTAGACAGCATCAGTTTGTGCTTCAGTTGGCAGAAAAGCTGTGCTGTCCCTGGGGAGCCTGATCCAAGGCAGAAGGAAAGCTTTTCCCGAGCTGAGCTCTTTCTGTAGAGGAAATGACATCTGCTTGCATTGTTTTATACCTGTTTTGAGAGTCTCTGCTGAACACCGTCTGCACTGGCGTCCAAGGCTGCCAACCCAACCTCACAAGCACTGCAATTTCCCTGTAATCCCTCCCGTGTGGCTTGAGGCACACTCAGTGAATCACTGGGAAGAAGGATGGGGATTGTGTTGTTCTAGTGGAAGCGCTTTAGGAGCAGGTACCCAGTGCAGGGGATGACTCCTGCACTGATCATAACAGAGTGCTCTAAAGTGCTGTCCCTTTGTCTCCCAGAGCAGACTTCAGGGAGTGCTTTGGCTTATTAAATGTCATTTATCCCTCAGCTCTTTTAGTTCTTCTCCATCTTCTCTTCCTTCTAGTGCTGAGGTAAACACAAGTCCAGGCTGGACAATACTCGATAGGTCTTTTTCTCAGCAGAAATCCAGCAATGTCACTGAGACAGGGAGCCAAATTCCAAATAGCAGATAGCTGCTCAAAATGATGGACTTCAAACCATTCCAGCTCCAAACTGCAATTACTATTTATAGCAACTTTAAAATTGCTTTAAATTTTTAAATTTAAAATTTTAATTGCTATTTACTATTTATAGCAACTTTAAAACACCCAGTGTCCACATTTAAAACACCAGCCCAGCTGCAGGATAGACGTGAGGTATTTCAAGGTGGGTCTTTGTTAGGCTGTGTGAAGTTGTAAGGATGGCTGAAATGGATCCATAGGTTTGCTGGCTTGAACACTTTAAAAGTTTTAGTGTAATGCCCAGAGTGTTTGTTTTAAAATGTGATATTCCTAGCACTGTTGCTGCACTAGGTGGGGTGAAGTGTCCATCCAGCTTGTGTCTTATTTCAAACTGTGAGCATTTGAGGCTACTTAAGGAAGGAGCATTAAAAAGGTGTGAAGCAAAGGCTGATATTTTTCCTAGTATACCTCCAATTTAAAGACTCCCTGGGGCAGTGTGCACTAGCAAGTGTTCTGGAAGGTGTCAAGATGGCACACTGATGTGCCTAGGCTCATTTTGATCACTAGTCAGATAAATACTGTGCTAAAATTGAACCAGTGTTTGTCATCTCTTCTACCCTAATAATTTCCTTCAAAATTTATCTGATAAATTGCATTCAATCTAGGAAATTCAGTCTGATAGTTAAACTGTAAAAATCTCAAGAATGAGAATGTTCAGCTAAGTGGCACACATAACCTAAACCCAGTCCTTTGCCAATAGTACACATTAGTTATTATGTAAGTATTTAAATATGGTCTTAGCTTAAATTAGCTGCAAAAACATGCAGCTTGTCTTTGGAAGACTCATCCAGTTGTTCTTTTTTATTGTTTCCATCACTATAGGGCAGAGTTAAGGCTGTTTGGATGGCCTCAACTGTAATTATGCTATTGCAAGCAATTTATGAAATGTTTACATGCATGTAATACATTGTATATTAACTTCATTAACCCTAATGTGCTTTGGATCAGGTCCAACACTGATGTGTTGCTGAATTTGTAAAATGCTTTGGGATACTTCAGATAAAAGGCTCTGTGATGAAGTGGGAGTTAGCAATTACCATAAGCATGAGGAAGTGCTTGTATTTGACTCTAGCCATTGACCCATAACTCTTGGCAAGAAATTGAGAACAAAACGACAGAGACTGCAGAGTAGCATCCCATCAGAAAATCTATGCAGTTTTCTGGTGTCTAACCTAGTTCTGAAGGCAGAGGGTGAGGCATTTTCATCTGCTTGCAGTTAAACAGAGGGCTGAGTGTTTCTTTTCCTGGCGTGCTCTTGGTGCTGAGCTGCAGGCTCTCCTGCGGTGTGGTGCAGCCTCCAGGGCACCAGCATGGCCAGCTGCAGTGTTCCAGAGGCAATCCCACTCCACTGGGTCCTCCTTGCTCTCAGCTGCTGTGGCCATCCCTTCCCCTGCTGCCCTAGCAGCGCCACACACAGTGCACATGACACAGAGTCTTTGTGATCAGTCCCCCTCTGGTGATCTGGCACTGGGCTTTGCTTTGTGAAACTGCTCAGCTGAGAGCTGCCAGGGCTGCAGACATGGTCAGGCACCCAGCAGAACAGGAATCTGCCAGCTCCACTTCCCATGAAACCTGAGCATCATCCACGTGGCCAGCAGCAGTGAAGCTTGGTTAGCAAGAGACAAGGAGACTGTAGCTGAGCATTGACAGCACGACGCAGCTGAAGCCAGGTTGGGAGGAATGCAGTGGTTTGGCCAAGTGTGTGCTTGTTACAACTGTCTCTCATCCCAGTTTCCTCCCGAGGGAAAGCAGAGGGGCAGGCACTGAGCTCTTCTCTGTAGTGACCAGTGACAGGAGCCAAGGGAATGGCCTGGAGGTGACCAGGGACAGGACCCAAGGGAATGACCTGGAGGTGAC
>JAYDZK010000274.1:29556713-29569621 GCA_034509185.1 Euphonia xanthogaster
ATTTATATTTGGGAGTTTTAGTCATCTTTTTTTTTTTTTTTTTTTTTTTTTGCTTTTTGAACAGAAGATTGTTCAAGTCCTGTATGTTTATATAGAAAATTCTGGTGGAGGTGATCCAAAGCTAACTGTTAATCACTGAATGTCACAATAGCATGGCCAAGAGCTCTCTGGACAGTAGGAGAAACATGGAAACACTTACAGAGGCTTACATGAAAAAGAGAACTTTAAAATAACCCTTGGCTCTTCTGTTGACAAGGGATAATGGTGTAAGGAACTTGGGGAAGAGGGCATGACCTCCAAAGTCTTGAGGGGAGTGGTGCAATTTCAAGTGTGAAGTGAAACATGCTACTGAAATCCGTCTATCTCTGCAAATCCTGAAATAAGGTCCTGGGGAGAGGTTTGGTTTTCATCCCTCTTGAAAGAATCACACTGTCTGTGGCTCAGGAGCATGAATTCATCTGTCCTGCTGAGGGGTGTCCCTCCTCTGCCAAGTGGTGGTGGGTATCCTGGAGATTGTAGCTCAACTGTAGTGCTGTGCAGGCACCACAGACAAAAGGGCTGAACTTCCTCTCCATTTTCTGGTATTTAATGATTTTCCCACTGTATCAGAAATATTATTTATTGTATTTCCTATATTACTTGGTAAATATTTGTCACGGTGAGTAATCCACATGTGCATCATAGAAAAGGTCACAAGAAATGTCTGATTTCACAACAGAGTTATGAACCATCTCTTTTTTCTGGTGCCAGTTTTTGTGTACAAAAGCTACTTCTCACTGCTGCAGAGAGCACAGTGGAAGTCCCAGAAATGCAAATATTCTTAGTTAGAAGATGGATGTCAGAACCATCCCCATCATTTACAGGGCAGCTTTGTTTCTGGACAGAAAATGTCCTTGATGAATTTAAAAACAAAATAACAAACCTCCTCACAGCAAGGAGTTCAAACCCTCCTCTCCCAATGAGAAGTTAACTGTGCTGTGTGGCACTAGATATAATCTGCTTACAAAGAGGGCATATTTTTGCCAGCAAAGCAATTTATTTAGAAAAACAGACATATCAATCTAAGGTAATTACAAATTGCACTCGGAAAATTAAAGTAAGTACCTCAGAGGCCCTTGTTGTGCAAGGAATTTTCAAATAGAAACATACTGGGTGGAAAAATACCATATGTATTGTTTCTGTCCACAGAGTAGATGAGTTGCTGCATTAATATACATTAATGTACATTTATGCACTCCTGCTAATCATATCCAGAGCACTTCTGAAGTAAATAGACTCGTGTTCCAGCTAGCCCTGTTGTACAAAGCACAGCACTAATCAAGCAAGTGATCTGTGCAATTAGGGAATAGAAATCACTGGGGACATCATGTATTATGATCTGTCTGCTCTGGTTTTAAGATCCTGAAATGCAAACAGATAATAAATTGTGTTAGTGGTAAATTTGTATTCTTCTGTCTTGAATGTAGTGTTAGATAGACCCCCAAATGGCACATATTGTCAGAAATCACTGCCTTCTTTCATGCCTTCCTCCTCCCACTCCCCATGCATGATGTGTTGCTGAAGCACCTAACTCTCCTTCCTTGCCAGAAAGGCAAGAATGGTGCTACTGTTGGGTCCTGGGCTATCCTAGAGGCAGATGCTTTTCTCTGCCTTGCAGCACAGGGAAGGGAGGGACAGAGGGGGGAAATCAGAGTGAGTCAGGAAAGCAAGTGCTCTGATCTGTGCAAAACCCTCTGAAATGCCCCTTCTGACAGAGAGTGTCTCTGAGTCTGGGGGAGGGCATCAGGAAACAAGAATTTGCTCTTTTTGTTTGGCTAATCACCATCAGGAGATCTCTGTCAGCCTGAGTCTTGTTATTATTCCTTTTGGAGCTTTTCCAAGTCTTCTTTATCCTAACATATCACCTGTTTCCCCATAAAATAATGTAAAATTCTATCAAGTGAAAGGCAGTTTTCAAGTACTAGACCACTAGTAGTTTTTAATCCCAATGTTGGTATGAGGATGCAGAATATACAGAGGGAACTGCTCCATCCCTCTAGGTGGGGGGGGAAATTTCTAAGTAGGAATAGTTTTGAAGAGTGGATACATCCCCCTTGTTTTTACAGGTTGAAAACCAATCTGAATATATTTGAAGGCACTTTATTTTCTCTGAATTCCTTGCTTATCTCCAACTGATATAAGCCAAGCACATGTGAGATCTTTCTCAGGGGGGTGCAGGATTGGTGTCAGGGTGCTGTAAACAGAGCTCTGAATAAGGGGCAGCTGCTCGAAGGTGCAGAGGTGGATGTGGACAGCAGGAATTTACCCCAGCTAGCCCAGAGAGAAAGCCCTGCTCGCACATGTGCACTGAGCAGGGCATCCCAGGGGTGCCTGCTGCCAGGTAATCTATTGATTGCAGATGGATTGCTGCAGGAGAGAGAAGCTCTCAGTCAAAACAGGGTTCTCTTGCAGCAGCTGGAGCTGACCAAATTTATTAACTGCCAAAAAAGTGGTTGGCATGTTTGATCATCCCCTTCCACTCTTTCCTCAGATTCCTCAATATGTGGGTATTTAGATCTTTTTTTTTTCCAGGGTGTTTGAATAAAGCTGGTTTGTGTTTTGCAGGCTTTCAGGAGTGGATAAATCAATAGTTGTAGTCCTGAGGGGCAAGGGGGTGACACTGCCAGCCAGCCACGGGGTTTAAGCCACAGCCTGTGGAAATCATCTGTTGAGAAAGGTAAAACACATTCAGGCTGCAGAGAAAGGGAAAATCCAGCAAAGAAACTCAACTGAGCAAAATGAGTGGAAACCAACAAGGAGTGAGGGCTGCAGATGTTGGGCAGACAGAACAAGACAAACCATGCTCTCTGTTCAGTGTTTCATTCTCTCCATATTTCTCATGTCTGCTGATCTTTGGAATTTTATGGGAGGTTTGCATTCATTTTCTTACAAGGTTATTTTCAAAATGAAAATCCTGGGATTTGTTAAAGTGAAAGGAAATAAATTTATTATGTTTCAATATTGCAGTGCTTTTGCTATTGAGGTGCTGTAATTTACAACTGGTAGCTTTTCTTGGCATCTCTTCATTGTTTGATCTTAACTAAATGGAAAATTCAAATTGCAAATATTAATCTGAATTACAGATGTTTGACAAGAGAAAAGACTTCCACTTTCCACCTACAGACCTTATGGGAGGAATATCTTGTTGTGGAAGGAGGGAAATTTAAAAAACCATGAAACCAAAGCAGCAAAATAAAGCAAAAGCGAACATACCAAAGCCAACTGAACCCCCAAAAGTTAAACCCAGACCCTCCAAAGGGTTTCAGGGAGCTGTACCCCGAGGCCCTGGCTCAGTGGAGTGCTGCAGCACTGCTTGGTTTCCAGGAGTGGTGCTTCTTTCAGCACCAATAGCCACCCACTTAGAGCACTGATCAGGCAGCTCACTGGAGACAAGATTAGCCTCAGCTGATCATATCTCTAGCAGCTTCTGTCTCCTTCAGAGCTTTCTCCACTCCTTTGAACAGAAAACAAAAAGAATGTGTTTTTATTCCCCTGTGGAAAATGGATTTGGGCTCCTCTGGAAATGTTACCCTGCTGTTTGTGCAGGATCTGCTTGCAGATGGGGTAATCAGCAGTGCCTTTGTGTATGCTGTTCATCAGTGTCATTCACTTTTCTCTTAATTAAAAAAGGGGGTGAGGAGTTTTTAATAACTCAATTAAAAAAAATCTACTTTATGAAACAACACCATTCAGTGGTGCTTTGTTATACAATCCAGTACACCCCTATAAAACTCAGTGCCAAAGCAAAAAACAGGAGGAAAAACCCCTTTCAGTCCAGAAGCACAGCTAGGCTGCATTTCTGGTGCCCTGCAGAGAATCAGAGCTCTCTGGAATACTCACTTGGATTGTCACACAGTCCCAAATGCATGCCTTGGATGTGAGCCTCAGCCTCCATTGGATGGGATGAGCCTGGTAATTTTGGGTGAGAGCACGGTGCCATCTGAGTGCTTGCCTGAACAGCATCTGCTCTGTCCAGGGGATCATGTGGGATCTGGCTGGATTTTGGTGACTCCAGTGTTTCAGTACCCTGTCACAACAACACCAGGGCATGCCCAGGTCCTCTGGGTGCTATTTTTGTTAATAGAATAACTTGTCTCCACCTTTAATCTTCTCCCTACATCCTCTTCTTCCAGTTGCCAGGTGAAAAGCCAAGGCTAATGAAGCATCCTTTTCCATGCTGGGCCCTCACTGGTGTCTGGAGGTTGTGGTTTTAATGGGCAGGGTGACAGAGGATAGAGGCCAGGGGCAGGGTTCAGTGCACAAGTTTGTCCAGGATCACTATCGGTGTACTGCTAGTTAAAAAACCAAAAAAATCTAAAAAAGGGGAATTTTTTGAGTAGCTGACAGCAACTTTTGCCAAAAACATGTCAGTTCAGGCAATGAAGTCAGATGAAGAAAAGGGAAGTTTCCAGGTGCCATGGCTAAGTTAGTGCACTCCTTTCCACCTGAATCCAAGCAATGTGAATCCCCATGTCCAAACCCATGAAATATAATTGGGGTTAATGCACACACACACCTTGGATGCAGAAGGACAGCTGTTTTTAAGTTTTGAGACACTTGAAGGTGTGGCTTTTGTCCCTGTAGTTGCTGAAGTTGTCTGTCTTATTTCTTGGATCCTCCCTGCACAGCATTTCTGAACAGGCATCAGAGAATTTGCAAGGCAATGCAAAATGACATTGGAGATACCAGCCCCAAACAAAGACAGGTGAATGTATGAGAGATACCAAAAGGTCAAATTCTGCACTGACATTTACCAAGACGTCTCTATAGGTCTTGATATTTTTTTCTATTATCCCCATGCTTACATTTTATATTCATGTTGTCTAGATTCTGCAGTTCTCACCTCCAAGCACACCTCTTATTTTAACCATCTCATTCTCCTCTTTGTGTGCCCATATCTTAAAATAATTGCTGTGTACCTCGTTATACATATGAAGTTTTATTTACTTGTTTTACTTCAAGACAAACCATAGAAGCAGAGGTAAGTAGTGTCATAAATCTCACATCGTGGCCCTTTGGGGATACCATGGAGTTAAAAGAAGTTCTGCCCCATTTTCTAATGGCAGCTAGATAAAACCAAGATATGAACTGCAAAATAACCAGAAGACCAAGCTTATGCTTAAATGAAGAATTCCTGAAGGCCAGGGAATAGCTCAGGCCTGAATCCTGAGCTTTGCTCTTGGGATTTGTGAATGCATCAGTAACTTAGATTTCTCATTACAGCCTTCAGATCATGAGCTTTGGCAGCTTTGAGGGTCTCCAAGTCCACTGTGGTCTCATGCTGACTGTAATTTAAAAGGTGGTGTGTGAAGAACTTAAAGATGACAAAGTTAAGGTGTAATTTGTTTGGAAATGCTGAAGTTCTTTGCGCCCCCTCAGTTCAACATCCATGTTCATGATCTAAAATACACTGTTTCAAGAACTGGATAATTTATATCAATGTGCCGATTCTCTTTCTTTCTGAATTTGAGTACCTGCCATGGGCTGTAAAAGGATCTTGCAAAATAGAAGAGATTTTTAAAACTGTGCTGTTTGAGGTTGTGGAGGGGCACTCACCTTGTCAAAGCCTCCTCAGTGATGGGCAATTGCTTAACAGGGTCTTTTGTACCGCCAGTGTGCTGGAAGCATTACTGTCACCTCGTGTATCTTCCCTGAAGTTAAATCAGAAGGACATATCTGGGCATTAAAATGTAGTAGCTAAAAAAATGGTGTGAACTGCTTGTGAAGTTCCATGTGAAACAACTTCACTTAAAGGTATTTCTGAGCTTTCTTTCTTCTGTTGTAAGCCCTAAGCCCTTACCCTCAACCAGTGATTGTAAATTAAATGTATTCATGGATGCTGCAAGACAAGACAATGCAAGACAAGACAATGAAGTCAGAATAATCCTGTGGTAATTGCACCACTCATAGCCAGAAACTCAAACTTTCTTTTTTTCCTTTTCTACCCTTTTGTGCATTAGTTGCTTCATCAGCAAAAATCTGGGTCACACGGGGTGGGTGTTCACTGGGTTTTTAAAAACATTCCAGAGTTAGCAGAGCCACAGAAACGTGAAGCATTCTTCTTGCAGTAATATTGCTAATCATAAAATGATGTGTGATTAAGTGCAAATTAAGTAGTAAAACAAAACAGCTGAGAGAATAAAAAGATCATTAAACTGAACATAAGGTGATATTAGGAGCATAAAACTGCTGAGAAACGAGTTTCTATCAGAGTTACAAATAGGTTCTCTAATCTGAGATCTGTATCTCTCAGCTTGTACTCAAAAAGCACTTCCTCTCTTTCAAGGGAAGCGGGTCTTTAAGTGCTCAGAATGCAGGAGCAAGTTTCCCTTCTTGTCAGTCTGCATGAGCAGAACATGATTGGGAAAGAGATTACAAAGAAATAAAAGGATATTTGAAGTGTCAGTGATGACAAAGTATGATCCAATTCTGCTGCTGCTCTTTTTAAGTAGAGTGGTAAAACTGCATTTTTATGTAAAGTGACTTTCCCCTTTTGGTTCATCTCCCTTTTTAAAGTGCATATGGAGAATAACTCGTTCCACTGCTGTTGCCTCCTTCCACGGGTGAGTTTTGATCAGGACGAAGCTTTTGATGTCAGGTAACGTTTATTCTATTTCACTGGAAACAGTTTGGTGATCTCTGTCAAAGAGCAAGTGCTTTGCTCTTCCTCCATCTGCAGCCTTCCTTTCCGAATTAGCCCTGGGCACTCACCAGCCACGTCTCTGAACTGCTGCATCCCAACACGCTTTTTGTTTCACCTGTGAATTGTGCAGGTGCAAACCTCTGTGCACATAGAGCAGCTCTGCAGTTCTGTCTGCTACTTCAGTGGATTCTTTGTGCCATTCCCACATTGCCTTTTTTTTTTGCACAGTGCTGCAGCTCATGTGTT
Source organism: Euphonia xanthogaster (assembly GCA_034509185.1). NCBI lineage: Eukaryota > Metazoa > Chordata > Aves > Passeriformes > Fringillidae > Euphonia > Euphonia xanthogaster. The sequence goes on from JAYDZK010000274.1 coordinate 29,563,642, forward strand.
TGCTGCTGGATGAGAGAGTCAACTTTTCTCTAATTTTAGTTTTCCATGACTCCACATCATTCTTAAATAAGACTTTATTTGGCATGACACTGGATTTATTGTAAAAGGAAGGATAGGACAGGCAACATTTTTTTAAAATTAGAAATAACAAAGCATAATATAGAAAAGAAAAAAGCCACAAGTATGTTTAGGTACTTCAGTGAAACCAGCAGCAGACTTTCCTACTGATAACATACCAAATGTAAAAGTTGTGGACCTGTATTTTAGAGGGAAAACTGTATTTTAGATTTTAGGTCACTAAAGAATACTATTGCCAAGGATTAGATTTGCAACCAAAAGGTACTATAGTCTTGGTGAGGGAAACAGAATTACAGACCTCAAGTAGCTGTGCACAACTGCAAACCAGATGCTACAGCACACTTCTGATCTAACCTCTCAGACAACATCCTCATTGGAAATGTTTTCAAGAGAGGAATGAGGTTCTTCCATTCTCTCTGAATAAATACAGTTGTCCTTGCTTGCCTCCCTCATTGTCCTCATGCTATGAACTTATCTGAGGGACAGATTTTTTCTGTGTGTAGAGAAGCAAGGCTTATTGCTGGCTTCTCTAACTTGGAAGCTTCTGTCTGGAACAATTTCACCAACAATGGGGATGTTTATTGAGTGGAAACCCACTAGAGGTTGGGCATTTCAATTAGAGAACATCACTCCTTGCCAGAGCCTACCATAGCAGATGTCTCATTTTCTAATACAGTACTGAATTCTTCCTGACATTTAAATTTTTGTCATGGCAATGCTCTTCTGCAGATATGGAGGCAAACTCAATTAATCTGCTGTGCTTTAAGGGGAGGAGAAAGGCTTGAGTCTCTGTGCATGTGTGTGTGAAGAATATGGCATGACAAATAGCAAAGCCCTTGATGGCTTTGTTGCGGCTGTTGTTTGTTTTTTAAGTAGCAGAAAAGTATTCTGAAGACATATGGAAATGCAAAACAGTCTAAGAAATGCCAGCTATCTGATGGGCCATGTGGAAATGCAGGTGTACTGTGTGGGAGGGCAGTGGAATAGCCTCCAGGACTTTATTTGTGAGAATGTGCTTTATCTCTGTCTTCCTCCAGCAGACACGTGGCAAAACTGCCTTTTCAGAAGTGGATCAAAGAATGCTACCAACACATTCTTCTCATCTCCCATTTATCCATCCATGTCTGTCATACAACCCATTTCTTCTAGGCTCCAAGGAAAGTGGAAAAATTAAATTTTCTGCCAACTTGATTTCAATGCCATCTTCCTTTGTTTCAAATTAATTGGTGCACAGTGTGATGTTCTTAAATAAGCTGTCACCTGACACAGTGGAAGTGATGGAGAGGCAAGGGGATACCTGACAGTGACAGTACAGCTGCTCCCTTATAGCAGTACTGTGGCTTTTCAGGTGGGACTCGAGGTCTTCAGCTTCTCTTCAGTAAATCACTGATGGTCCCAAGACCAAATAAGTTCAGTGGATGTAGGCACAGAAACATAATAGTGCTTTGTACTAAAATTTACCCAAGGCATCAGAAAGAAAAACGTGCCCACTACTACTTAGGTGCCTGTGCCCCTTTAAGGTTATTTCTCATGTCATGGGCATGCTGAGATGCATGATCTTGCAAATTACTTGAGACCTGTCCTTTCCTGAAGCTATTCAAGCACCCTCCTAAATTTTCCCTCGCAGATAATCTTTTTAAATGGAAGCATTTTAGAAAGGCATTGGCCTCTGTTTACTTGAAGGTGAAGAGGAACAGCCATTAGTTGGGCATTTTCCCTCAAAAAGGGAACGGTGTTTTTTTTAAAATCCCAAGTAAAGCAGCTTTGCTCTTATTAGATCTTCCTGGAAAAAGCTCAGTTACCTTGTCTCTAGGAGGAACAATGAGGGCAGGTGAGGGTGAAGAAAAGGGAAAGCAATGATGAGAGGACAGATAGAAATTAGGGCCCACAGAAAGGTGGGAGCTCAGTCTCATCCAGGTCTGCCTTTGGATCCATCTCTGTTCTTGCTGAAATCAGTGGCAGGGCTCCCACTTCCTGCGAAGGCATGAGAAGGAATGCTGAGCCCACAGTCCTGTCTGTGTTCTTAGGATACATGTTTTGGAGATGAGGAGAAATGGAAAATCCTCAAAGGCTCTGTCAGCAGTTGCAGAACTGACTGTCTGCCTGCTGCAGCGTGACAGCTGCAGATCAGAGCCCGGCCCCAGCTCACTGTGCATCCATCCCTGCCCTTCTGCACATCTCTTGCTAAAGATGTGGCACAGCCTTCCCAAGACAGATGTGCTAAAGGAAACAGAATAACTGGAATCATCTATATCCATGGATTTTATGAATGATCTATTGGAAAGAGCATTAAATTCCAACAGGAGTCCAAGTACGAAGCCTGCATTGTTTCTGTTCCAAGCTCACAGATGGGTAACTCACTATGCAAGAGATTTTCATGACCAACATTTCAAGCAATGCTGTTTGCCTTGGACCAGCTTTCTTTAAAAAGAGTAAAAAAAACCAAATAAATCTTAATTTTTTTTGTATCTGGAAGTTTTGATTTCTTTTGGATAGAGTGTAAAGAGAGGAAGCAAAGAAAAAAGCTGCCTGAGGAATTTTTCTCCCCCACTCCTTAAGTGACTGAGAGAACACAGGAGTCTTTGTTAAATTCAGTTAAACTGGAAAGTGGCAACTAAAGGTTGGATGGCAATGAGTCTTTCATAAGATGGGAGCTATGCTGTGAAAGTCAGTGCCACATGATTTCATTCTAGCTAGAAATTTAATAAAAACCATGAAAGTGGTTGAAGTATTAATCGCATTTTAAGTACTTTTTCAAAATAGAAAGCTTTAAAAGACATCGGAGTCTTTGTGATATAAGCTCTTCCTTAGACTACAGTGAAAGAACTTCTTGTATCATCCTTCTCTCTTTCCTTCCTCTATTGCTTCCACCAGCTTGGATTCTGAATCACCAAACTCCATACCAAAACTCTCTGGATTTTTCCACTGCTCATTATGGACAGCAGTCCCAAAGGCATCGCTCCTGGAGGCAGTGTTAAGGATCACTGCCTGCCAAACACCAAGCTGTGAGCTCATGCTCCGGGGTGCCCACCCTGCTCTTTTTGTCTGCTCCCTGCTTGTGTCTAGCAGACACTGAAAGCAGAGTGCTGGTGATTTTGGTACAATTCCCTGCACAGAGATACAATAACTATCTAGAATCCTTCCTGGCTAGAAGGATTCCACCTTAGCATGCTTGCTGATGCTCCCCTCATTTTATTGGGCAAAATTCCCTCTTGTAATTGGCCAGATGAGCCTTCCTAAAGAATGGTGCCTCACCTGGTGCCTAAATGCCCGTGGAGCTGATGAAGATTTCTTGTGCACATCTTCAATATCTGCACACATGCACGAGTGCACACTGCTTCTTAGATCCGAAAATGCCAGCCCACTCTGGGGAATGTTTTCCTTTCTCCCAGAGGGAAGCTTTTAAACATCTGTATTTAAATAAACGTAAAAACCTCTGCTAATTAGTTGGCAGCAAGAAGTTTTACATGTTTGTTTTCTCACCCATGTCCACTTAACATTGTGGATAATGAAGACAGGTGATAGAGCAGCACTAAAATTTCTATCCAGTCAACACCAAGATGAGGTGTATGCTGGCAAGAGCGAGGCAAAACAATGGTGTAACCACACACAAGATACCTTAAGCATATTTTTCCCCAAATTGCAAATGTTGTTTCAACAGAAAAACAAACATTTTGCCCTCTATTTTGTCCCAGAATCATCACTGCTAAAGTTTAGAGGTTGCTTGCCCCTTTCAGCTGCAGCCTCCACATGTGAAAATGCAACATTGCTATGGTAACAAGCTGCTTCTCCCATCCATAAAAATAAAGGGCCAGCTTTTCTTCCCCAGTGATAGCATCTTATGTTTAGCTGCCTTGAGCAGTGCTGACAGGGGCAATCCTCCTTACAATAGCAGGCTCTTCTTGGTCAAGCAAATTAAAAAACTACCTGAGGAAACTGACTGTGATGGACCCAGTCAGAAATCCTTAACTCTGACTGATATTTAGCACTCTGAACAAATGGATGAGTGTCCCTCTGGCCCTCCTTCCCTGCGAGGTGCAGAATGCTCATCTGGTTTCTTATTTGGAGTAATACATGACGGTGATGGTTTTTTTGTAGTTTTTTTTTTAAATGAGGTTTCAATCCAGAGTGCTTTAGGTTAGACACAGTCTGGTAACAAGCACCAGGGACTGCCTTCTAAGACACTTCACAGGAGTAGAGGTAAAATACAGTAATTACAGAAATGAACACAGCCCTCTGGCTTAAGAGCTCATTGCTCTGTGTCCTCTGCTAGGACTCCTGGGCACCTCTTGCCAACCTTCCTGCTGCTGTACCCAAACGCCTCTCACGTGCCCTGCTGTTCTCAACACACAGCTGAGGAATGAACTGGAGAATGGGAAGGAAGAGCATTTTTACTCAAATGAATTTTCACCTATTTAGAGCAGCCTGTGCTACAAATTACAGGTGGATGATTCACAGGTTGTTGAGTTTAGTCAAAGGCGTGGAGCTGGAAAATCTAAGTGTTTGGGATCACACCTTTAATACCTGGATGCACGAAGCTGGGGAGAAGGATGGCAGGACCTGTGCTGAAGTGACTTGCCACGACAGCCCAAGGAACTGAGCCCACAGCAGTGAGATGAGCAAGAAAGGCAAATTGGCACCCCAGTGTTCAGCTATCCATATTCTGAAATGCTCTCTAGTTATTCCCTGTGTTATTCAGGTGAAATTGGGTACAGCAGGCTTAAAGCTTGGTCCTCCCCAGCAGAGATGCTGTTCGGGAGAAGGATGGTTTGGAAATGTTGTCTGGAGTGACAGTACTTTGGTCCTTGAGTGTAGCTCAACACCTGTTGGAATCTGTATGTATTTATCTTAAGACAGAAACAATGTACAGACTTCTAGAGCCTGAGACAGGCTCCATAAAAGGAAATAATTACACTTAATGCTAAATATTCCCTGCATAAAACAAAATAATTACCCTTAATGCTAAATATACCCTACAGGGCCTGTCACTGTGGGAAAATGTAAAGAATTTCTGAGGTGTACCAGATCGTTCCAGCAATGTTTCAAACTGCATCCAAAACGTTGCCAACATGTCTGTATTTCACAAAAAAAGCTAATCCTCCCCAGGGTCTGAGGGCATGAAGCCTTGTTTGCTCGTTGGCTAATAGCAGGCTTCAGCCACTGACAAGTCAGCTCGCTGATACACAGCATGCAGTGGTAGCTGTTACTGCAAATGGACAAAAAAATATAGGTTTGAATAACTTGCCTGGCTTTTTGTGCACTTGGCATGCAAGCATCATCTTGTGCAAAGGTTATCCAGGGCCATTCCAGCCCTTTCTGTGCTTTGCTTAATTGGAGTCCAAAAGCATTTGGCAGATAAAAAGATGCTTCTGCAAGCCCATTTGAATTGAGGTCTGTGAGATCTCAGAGAATTTTCTCCTGCCTTTCCTGGTTTATAAGACAAGGCACCTGGGGAGCACTTCTCCTTCCTGCAGCCCCAGCTGGTGGGCTGGCTCAGTGGCAGGAGGGTGGGTCAGACAGCACCCCCGTGTCCAGCCCAGCTCCCTTTGAAGCGCTGATGTGATGCCATTCCGGGCTGCTGGCACTCCTTAGGAAGCCTGTATCCCCATCCCTTTTAAGAGACCAAAGGAAATGATTGGTTTGTAATTGTTGCAAGGGGGTGAATGTTGTATTGACTCTCGGGGTGGTGCACCTCTATAATTAGGACAATTTTGTTGTTTGTTGTTGTTCTCTTCCTAGTCATGTTAGCATTTGGGATTCTACGTCGCATACTTTCAAAGGCTATCAATGGTTTGGTCTCCAGTACAGCAGCAGTCACCCGCTCAGAGTTTGTGGGACTAAAGCAAATTGACAGGCCCACAAACCATGAGTGGTGGACAAATTCATAATCAGCAGCAGAAAT
>JAYDZK010000274.1:29612344-29633349 GCA_034509185.1 Euphonia xanthogaster
TCTTTTTAAAAATACCCCTCCCTCTCCCCAGTAGCTGTGAAGGGGAGAGAGGAACGTCAGTGTCTCCCTCTCTGTTGTTTTCCCAGGTTTTACTGCTGGCAGGGAGCAGGGGGTGTGTGTGGGGGCACCCCAGAGGGTGCTGTGTCCCCTGGGCTGGTGTGACTAACCCTGCTGCTCTCTGTCCCTTCCCATCAGTGTAACAATGACTACGTGCCCGTGTGTGGCTCCAATGGTGACACCTACCAGAACGAGTGCTACTTGAAACAGGCTGCCTGCAAGCAGCAGAGCGAGATCCTGCTGGTGTCCGAGGGATCGTGTGCCACTGGTAGGTATAACTCACCCAGCCTGCCTGCCAACCCTGCCGTGCCCCCCAGCAAAATGGCCTGGGGATGGCCAAAGCCATTGCCATTCTTGCTTTGAATTCGTTACTGGTTAATTTTGGGGGGCACGAGAAGCTGCTGCCATCCTTCCCTTTTGAGTACCTTACTGCAGGCTCACAGTCCCTGATCCCTGGCACTGTTTGGAAGAGCTCAGCACAGAAGTAGATTTGGTTTTTAATTTGTGTCTTGTGCTCCTGATCATCCTGTGCCCTGCCTACACTTCTGAGCGTTAGGGCAAGTGAACTGGTAGCAGATGAAGGGAGCAGATGTCTGATAAATGGGCATCTGGATTACCACAAACCTCTCCATAATCTGGAGAGAGACAACTGGAGCATTATTGCCTGCAATCCAGTTCCTTAGGTTTTTCCTTCTCCTTGTAGGGCTGGGTCCCCAGCTGGTGTGATTCCACAGAGCACTGGCTGGAATGAGCCCTGCCAGTTTATACCAGCTGAGGGTTTATTCCAAAGCACACATAACGAGCAGGTCTGTGCCACAGGTGTTTTGTTCTGGACTTGAGAAAACTGACTGGTGTGTGAGACAGCTTTGCTCGGCTCTGAGCCTCGTGAGCTGTTTATGTCTCAGCTTGTATGAAAACAGCAAGAAAGGTGAATGAGCAAAATCTGTCAGGAAAACCCAGTTGCTTATGTGCAGCAGTTCTTGATGTTTTTCTTGCATGCTCGGTATCTGTTAGAGGTGGGCAGTGAAGTTAACTTGAAAAGAGCAGGAGTAAGCCTTTGTTCTTGAGAGAGTTCTTTAAACTTAAAGCAGAATTTTTTCTTGGCTGAGGATGGAGGAGTCAATAAAAAGTACATTAGACAAACTTTTTTCAGTGCTGTAATTTCATGTTTCATACACCTGAGAGAAAATAAACTCCTTTCTCTGGAAATGTTGTTCTTCTCTGAAGCTGTTACCTGACAATTTTCAAGAAGAAAAAAACATATGCTGCAATTTTTTTTGTCCATAAATTGGTATTAAATGGAGCTCAGGCTGACAAAAGCTACTGTGGTGTAGGATTTGTTCAACTTAGTAAATTCTCTCAGCACAGCAACTGGTCTTTTTGGTTCAAACTTTTTGATTAAAGAGATAATTTCAGCACATTGCTACACCTTTTCTGAAACTTATTTGCCTGCTGGCAATGACTCTGTTGGCAGCATTCTCTTTGAAACACATTGTGGATTTCAGAAACAGAGAAGGAAAAAAAAAGATATTTTCCTGAGGTCTTGCTCAAGGTCTTTGGCCTCTTTTTGCTTTTCCCAAGGAGGAGCTTGGTGGAGAAGGGAACAGCCATTTTCTTTAGGTTTTCTCCGTGGGATGGGGCAGGGAGAGAGGGCGCTGAAGCCCCCCCAGCAGAGTCCTGGGCTTGTGGGAGAAGTGTCAGTGAGCAGCCCTTCTGGCCCTGCCTGGCAGGGGCCTGGGAGGGACACCAGCTCCTTCTGCAGAGAGCTCACTCTGGCAGGCAGGTGATGGCAGATGCTCGTTTCTTTTGCTGTGCTGGGGGGATCTGGCACACCTGGAAGAGAAAAGCTTCCCAGAGCCATGGGGGCACTGTAGTGCAGGCCTTTCTTCCCTCTTTCCTCAGCAGCTCCTTTGGGAAGGAGCATCAGGACAAAGGATCAGATCAGGAGAATTCAGGACACGGTCACTGGGGAAACACTGTTATTTCTGGTCCCTTTCCAGCCACCTTTTGCATCTGTCCTTTGCAGCCTTGCTGAATCTACCATTTGAAGCAATTCCTGCAACCAATTATTTAGCAGAGGTTTTCCTTTTCCTTCTTGGTTTTGAGCAGCCATGGCATGTGCAAGTGCAGATCCACCAGACCTGGCTGTCAGTGAATGAGATCAAACAGTTCACAGGGTACTTTCATCCCTAAGCACAGCTTCCAGACTCTGTTAATCCTGATGAATGCATAACTGTTCCACCAAGGGGGAGGATAGGATGGCAGCCTCCCTCCCTTCCCTGCAGAGGAAACTCCTCTTGGACATGATTTTTGGTAGCCCTGTGTGTGTGCATTTCCGTGCTTTGCCTTGCTTAGAAAGTTTTCTTACTGGAGCTCTGGGCTTGGCAGTTCTGTGGTGTTGCACTTCCTAAATTTGTGAGTCTCATCATTCCAGCCAACAGAACATCGAGCAGAGGAAAAAGAAAGCACTCAGTTTTGAAACTCAGCAACAGCCTTGAGAAAAATGGCATTTCAATAATTTACCTGAAGACTTTGAATAATAGTAATTTAATGGTTTATTCCAACTACTTGTAATTTGATGAGATGTCCTGTTTCCTAAAGATCATGATACAAATTCACAAATGGGTTTAAAATTCTCCTTGGTGAGGATCAGTAGTGACCAAATGGAGTAACTTTGTACTGCTGTTGGGAACAAAGATTTACTGGCCTAAGTACAAGAGAACGAGGTAGGGACTTCTAAGGACATTGCAGCATTCTGTGGCTTACATTATTTTCATCTGATAGAGAGACTTTAAAGAAAAAAAAGAAAACAGAGACATGAGAAGGATGGCTTGAGTGAATTACATTCAGATTAGATCTCTATAATTTGCCCAGGGATGCCATCAAAGGCGAGCTGCACTAGCACACTTCACTGAAGCCTTGCTTTGCATGCTCCCAGCACATACTGGAGCACATGAATATCAATTCCTTTCTGTTCTTTTCTCAGATGCTGGCTCAGGATCTGGGGATGGAGGTAAGAGCCCTCTTTTAATATCTCTGTTCTTATATGTGCACACATTGTCTTCCCCAATTTCAGACTGTGAGCAGATATACTTTGCAATCTAAGTTGTTGCACTACATATTGTCTTTTGTTCAGCTCTGCCTTTGAAACAAGGGGTGTTTTGCATTTCAGTCAAGCTGGAACCTAATCATGACATGCTGTTTTCTAGGGAAATTCAGAAAGCTGTGTTACTTCTAATAGGACTTGGAATTATTCATAGGTTGTGCTAGGAGCTCTATCTCCATCTACTGTTCCAGTTGCACTCATTTGTTTTATGTTTAGGGTAATATTTCTTTTGTTTTTAAAACATGAGCCAAACCCTTGGCTCCTCCTCACTGGAGGATTCAAGCCAAATATTTTGTGGTAGAAGAAAGCATTCCTTCAAAGATATGAAGAAATGTCACAGGGAAAGAACAATGTGTTTTTATAAGAACAGCAACAACAAAGCTGAACGTGGAAATAGCCTGAGCCCTTTGTGGCATACAGGGGATACTGCAAAATGTAGGCAAACCAGCATTTAAGGAGGGGCTTATTTTGTTGGTTTTGGGTTTTTTTTCCTTATTTCCTGGTGCAGTCGTGGTGGGTTTGCTTGTCTGCCATCAGTCCTTCTTGGAAGTGCAAGTGCTGGGTCTGGGTAGTGCCCTGCCTGGGGCAGGGAGTGTGACTTTTGGGGCTGGTAGGTCAGGCTTCCCTGGGGGGCCAGGGCTAGTCGGGAAAGCTGTCCTGGAGAGTTCCCCTCCCTTCTGCCCCAGCTCCCTGAGTAAAAGCTCCAGGAGCCCCCTGGCAGGGAGGGGCAGGGCCAGCATCAGGCTGGGAGGCTGCTGGGGCAGCCACCAGGAGCTGAGGCAGCTTTTGGTGTGACATGGACAGCAGGGCTGGGCTCAGACACGGGTTTATGGCTACTCCTGGCTGGATTCAGGTTTTTCAAATGCAATCATGTTCCTTGGCAAAGTATCCCCTAGTCCTTGTTTGCTTTTGGTAACCAGGGTATCAGTGAGGGCAGAGTGTATGGAAGGTGTTATTTTTACCTGTGAAGTGGTCAAGGGCATGAGCATAAGACACTTCAAGGGGTCTGATTTTCTGACTTCAGACTCAGGCTGCTTTCTGGAACTCAGGATGCTTCAAGATGCTTCAAATCTGGCTCCCCAAAAACTGCAACATGAAGTATTGCTAGTTTTTTTCAGCTATTCCCATTTTACTCTAATGTTCTTTTAGATTCTTTTTAAACCATTACACCAGAAAAATGCCTTGCTCAGTGCTTACTAGAAATCTACTATTTGATTTATATGTACAATAGGGTTTTCACAGCTATGGTCAATAAATTGGTTTTCAAATGAAGTTGCACTAAATTCATCATGCACGTACTAAGGAAGACAGATAAAGTTTTCAGTTTGTTTTGTAATTAGGAGATGGGAAAACAAAGTTGGCCACTTTCTGAAAGAAATGAATTTCATCCTCAGGAAGCATTGGAGTTTAAAGGTGTGATTTCCAAAGACTTTCATTTTAGAGGCTTGGGTTGACAGAAGATGAGCAGAGCAGGGCCTTGGGACTGACTGTGCAGGTAGTAAGGAAGCAGATTTAGGAAGCAGACAGAAGCAAGTTGGCACATGTGTTTAAAGGCCCACAAAGCTGCCTTGTGTTATTCAAGATTTAGTAGGCAGCTATGGCTGTTCTTGAAGTACAAAAGTATATTTATGTGCCCAAAGAAGCTAAATCCAGACAAGTAAATGTTGTCACTGCATCACTCTTCACTAGACATGGTTTTGTTGTAAAAGCTGTGATAAATTTTGGATGTCATCACAGTAAGTCCTGTAAAATCCACTCCAGCAGTCATGAGTGGGACGTGCTCCTGTGAGAAGCCCGAGGTCTCAGGCAATCTTCTGTGGTTTCTGATTTTTCCTGAGTTGTTTTTTTCTTTCTTATGCTTCTCCAAGCAGTCTTGGTTAGCAGAATAACCAGTGCAGCATCCTTTTTAGCAAAACTCCTGCCACAGGGATGGTCCCAGCCAGCTGTGAGATAAGGGAACAAAATTTTCAACAGCCTTGTGTCTCATGGATGGATTTCTTTGCTCTGATGCAGCACATCTAGCAAGAAATGAACTCAGCTTGTGTTGTTCTGCTTCTCAGAGCATGGCAAGTTTCCAGCTTCGAGGTGGTTTCCCCCATGACTGGCACCAGCTCAGCTCCCAGTGCTGCTGCTCCTTCAGTGGAGCTGTCACATGGAAACTGGAATTGCAGGAGGGCTCAGGAACAGCTGGAAGGGGGTTGGTGTGAGGGACAGACGTAGGTAAGCACACCATGTGGTCACACAAGCCTCCTTTTCTCAGGAAACTGCTCAGAGCATGAGCAAAAGAGCCAGGGGCTGTGTTTTGCTGCCGTGTTTTCCTTTCAGGTGCTCCCAGCTGGGTTTGCAGGGAAATCTTCTCAATTTACTATGTAGGATTGGGGTTTTTTTGCTTTCCTGTCGTGGATGCTGAGATCAGAGGGGTCTCAGCTTTTCAGCACTTTAATGATCTTGAGGGCTTTCCAGAGGTGATTTAATCCTCCTTTATGCAGCAATAACATACAAAAGTCCCCTTATTTGTAAAGTGATGAGGGAATCTTAATCTCATTTGATTACTGAGCCTTCAGCAGACACTTTTGGGGATATCCAGTAGATGGGTAGGACAGTAGGTGTTCAAATTTCTTACTGCAGAAGACATTTTTCCCTGTAAATGAAGATGAAAAATGCAGAATCAAGAGCCATTTCAGTGTTTTGATTGCAGAAGCTGGGAGTGTGGTGTGGAATTATTTAAAAACCCACATCCCAGAAAGATACTAATCAGAAAGCCAGAAAGGATGAATGTGAAAGACTTTATACAGAGAGTAATTTAAAGAGATTCCATTCATTTTCATCTGTGCCGTTCTCTAGACAACTGGGTTTTTTTGGAACCCAATGATTCATGTTTTGGTCTTGAGCAGCTTTATAATGAATTCTTGCTCGTTTCCTGGCTTCCTTCTAACAGCAACAAACTCAAGATGCAGTATTTCATTACAGCTCCTAATGGGCTGAGAACATCTCTCCTGGGTTTCATTTTCACGCTGAGCATCCTTTGCCCTGCCTGCATTGTCTGCACTCCCAGCTCTGCTGATTGGCTTTCATTCCCAGTCTGGTGCATTCGCTGAAGGTGACTGTCACCCTGGGTGTTGCTGTGACCCCCAGCAGGGCAGTGCATAAGCACCTACCTTGAATTCCTTTCAGAGCCTTCTTCAATTTCCATTCAAGTCCTGATGACTTCAGTGGGAGTTCTGTGGGGCCTTGGGTACACAGATCTTATCCTAGTTGGATTTTTATGTTAATTCTTTATGATCTAGACTAAAGCAAAATAAAAATGAACCAACCAAACGAGTGATAATTCATCAATATCATCATCACCACTTATTCTAGAGGTGCTGATTCTAAGATTAGGACTCCAGGGTGGTGCACCCTGACACTCTGAAGCAGTTCTTCACAGTAGGGCAGAGAATAAAAACTGTGAAGCAATGCCTGGGTATTCAAGCTGGGCAAGGGCTGGAAGCTGCATCACATTCCAGTGTCTGAACTGGGAATAGCACATGTTGCTTCAGAGCCAGCCCAGTGCTGGGGCTTTTGAGCCCCAGTGTTTGTCAGCAAGCCCATGTGGCATCCAGAAAGAATCAGGGATTATACTGCTCTTAAACTTATTCCTGATCTGTTAGACAAACCTGAAAGGCAGCAACCTTACAAGACACCTTCTTTCCCCCCTCTCTCTGCCTCTCTTGCTTCATGTGTGTATTTTAGGGATGAGCATGCCTTGTTTGTTTGTTCACTCTTTCAATTTATCCCTTCAATCTTAGCCAGAAAAAAAACGAAGCCCTGCAGCTTTTTGTAGGTGCCAACATGTAGATTTAATGATAGATTTGGTATTCTGGTCTGCCTTTCCTGTTGACTTAGAGATGTGTGAATCAACACATACATATTATAAATCTATATGGAGCAGCAGTCGTCTTGAAACACTAACCCAGGGAAAACAGGCTGGAAACAAATTAACACTTTGGAGCCCATGTTATTTTTTTAAGGCAAACCATAATGCAGCATGTGGATGCTTTTTTTTTTCCCTTTAAGCAACAGGTAAATGGCTACTCTGACCCAAATGCCTTTGCATTTTCTCCATACTAGTTTTGAATGGCTTACTTGCATTCAGCAGCTCTGCTGCTTTTCCAGTGATTCCCTTTCTGCTTTATTACAGTGTTGATTGATGGGCAGGGCTACACAGAACACGCTGAGTATTGCTGTAAACACTGTCCTAGCTATCACACTTGAGCCAAAATACACCATAAAACCCAGGGTGTATATTGGTTTGAATGAAGCAGTGTACAAAATGCAGTGCTGATAAACACACACACACACACACGTGTCCTCAATAGAGGGGAGAATGCTCTGACTGTTCTAGTTTAACCTTGGAAAGAAAGGGAATTCATATTTTGAGCTACAGGTTCTTTTCCTGGGTGTAATAGGTAATTCAAGCTTCTCTCACGTGGATTCAGAATATCTGCTGACCCCACGTGCCATTGTCGACTGCAATAAGGAAATAGCAAAGCTTCTTCTACTCTAATTTGATTTGGGAGATATAATTTAAAGCAGCATCAGAAGGTACAGAATCAACTATAGCGACGTGCACCAACTGGGTAAATACCTCTGGAGGGAATGTTTAAATCTGAAATGATTGACCTGACTGTGGTTGGTCAAATATGTCTCCTTTGTTAAAGGGTTTTTACCTTGTTAACCTCAGCGTGGCACTGAGCCCAAACCAATAAGCTCTTTGAAAGGCTGGGTTTATTAGCTCAGGCTCTTGGTTGTCCTAACGTGATTACATGACTTCCAGTTCAGGGCTGGTGCTCATCTGACCTATGTAAGAGTCAGGTCAGGGAAAGGCAGTTCATGGCTCTTTTTGGCCTTTAGAAATTAGGAGAGGATGAAGTTCCCATATGTTTTTGTTGACCAGAAGAGAAGCACTTAGGCATTCACAAGTGCCAGACTCCTAGACGCCTGCCAGGGCATTTTGTGCTGGGTGGGATGCATTGGCCATTTTGGAAAATCCTAGGAAGTATGGAGACGACAGGAATGCCAGGTTTTGGACTCCTCTTGGGCTCTCATTTAAGCTAATTGTACTGAGCTCATCAGCCCTGCTAGGCTGAAATGCTTGAGCAAATCCCCATAGCTCCTAGAAGCTCCCCAGGGCTCTGAAGTACCAGCCCTGGAAGACAGTGGGCTCGGATTCCGTTGCCTGGATCTTGCCTGTGTTTTGCTTGCTGCTTCTGAAGCTGCAGTGCAAGCTTCAGAAAAAGTGCTGTGTTTTCTACCTGTGTTATTGATGGGCAGCAGTCCTTGCTGTGCTCCTGGCCCCATCAAGCAGGCACTGAGAAATGCCACGGGGAAGAGTTTTGACTGGCAGTGAATGATTTGTGGCCCATTTTCAGCCATTCATGCAAAACTGAAGGAAATGAATAGGAGATGCCATGAAGATCCACAGAGTTGTGTAGGCAAGAAGTATGAATGACGTTCATTCACAGCCTCTTTCCTGCATTATGCAATCCTTTAGGTTTTTGGCACTTTGTGTAAGTAGTTCAGAGCCACGCAGGGATTCTATGAATGGAAGATGTTCACCTACATGAATACTGAGGATGACCTGGTTTTGCTCTAGAAGTCAAAATTGCTTCTCTGCATAGAAACAGAGGGAAAAAAATCCAAAATATGCTGGCTAATCATATGCAATCTGTAAATCCACTAATAACTAAGTCATCAAATCATCAAACAAATCCTATGATACTCCAGCAAACAGATTAAAAAAGCAGTGCCCGATCACAAATGCTCATTTATTGGTCTGTTATTGTAAACACAGCAAGAGAGAGATGTAGTGGTCTAGATTTGTCTGCTACATCTCTGTAAACCTGGATTAATTTTCCTTGTGCCAACTGTGGAGTCACTAGAGATAAGCTGTGATGACAGTGAGAGGCAAATCTAGCCCACTGTTTTGCTTTTCTGTGCAGGAAGTTCCTCCATAGAGGAAAATAATGGTTTTAAACTTTCAAATGGCTCTTCCAAGCTTGCTGCAAACACCTTCCATCATGGAGCAAGGGCATGTGTTCGAGCACATGCTTCATTTTTATCACATGCTTAAATGCCATTGACTTTTAAATTTCTCTTCTGAATGGGGATGTCTTGCACAAGTGGGATCTGAGGCAGTCTGGGAGTGACCAGAACTGCTCAGACCCTCATGCATCTTGTCATTCTGTATTCTGTGGTTTAGTGCTTGAAGAAGCTGATTCACTGTCCACTTGCTTTGAGCAGGTTTTGGTGTGACAGGATTTTGTTAGATGCTCTCATGAGATCTTAAAAAGAACAAATGGGATGAAAACTGCCTAGTGTCTCTCTAAAGCTTTGTGTACTCGCTTTTTCTAACTCTTGCATCTCAGATCTCAGCTGCATCTGGCAAATTTAATATATTCTGCACTTGATGTTTAAATTCCCTTTTCTCTAAGAGGTTTTCTTTCCTTTCAGAGGTTAGGAAATGAAACCAGAAATTTTGCCTGCTATATTTGAAGTCAGTGGGAGTTCATCTTCAGGAAGGGCACAACTGATTCCTAGACACTTAGCAAACTGGAGACACAGCCTCCTCCTTTATGTAAATGCACACACAGGACAAGTTTCATGAGTGTGGTGCAAGCCCAGGAATCCAGAGCAATTCATAATCAAATCCAGACGAGTTAGAATTTGATGGGAGAGCGCTCCCAGTTCTTAGGATGTTGCCATGAGTCTCCTAGCCCAGGTTTTTGAATAGCTTTATAGAATATGTTTAGTTTCTGCTTTAAAACAAGCACATAGCTTGTTGCTCGGGAGAATACTTGAATAGAAGCCCAAAGTGTTCAACAACAGGGAGACCTCTAAACTGCAGTTTGAAAATATCACAGCTCGGGGAAGGAGAGGTCAAAACCATTCCATGTTATTTTACATGACTTTTTTTAATGCCTTGGACTTGTTAATACCATTTCTTCTAGCTGCATGGGAGTTAGATCATGATGGTGCCTATTTAAGCCCGTTGAAAAAGCAGATATCAAACCAGGGCTCTTTTAACCCCTGCAGCCCCAAATATCTTGCAGGTAGCAGTGTAAAGAGGAATTTTAGTGTTTGTTTTCCATAAATGTAAGAACATGGGGAAGTTCTAAAGGTCTGAGAGGATGTAGATGTGTAGGTATTAAAAAGGGTAAGGGGGGAGAAAAATCAGATATTTATAGGCCTGCCAATCTGACATTGATTGAGGTAGAACAGGACATGCAGTCCCAGACCTGCTTAACAAAGAAATAAATGAGAATTAATGCTGAGCAATATGGGCTGATGTAATAGATTCTGTCAACTAATTGAAATGTTATTTATGAAGCTGCAAGTTTGGTTGATACAGTGTACGTGGATGTCAGTGAAGCGTTTGGCATGCTGCTACATGACACTGATTAAGGAACAAGAATCGTGCAAAACTGACGTGGTACACAATTAGTGGAGTAAAAAGTGCCTTTCAGGATGTAATTATAAGTGGATTTATCATTGTTAGATAGACAGCAAAAGGATCTGCCTTGTGCTCTTTATTTATTTGTTTGTTTTACCGGTGGCCTAGGTGGGCACATACTTTTCTCACTGATCAGGTTCTCAAAAGTCATATCTGGGGAGTGAAGAAATGGGTGGTTCACTGTCACAAGCCACTCTGATTTACGTGGTACTCTGGTGCCAGAGCAGGTCCTTTAATGTGGCCAAACACAAAGCCACAACCAGAGAGCAAAGACAGGAAAGCAGAAAGTGGGTGGGGAACGGTGCTGGAAGCAGTGATGCTCCAGAGAGAGCTGAGTTTTGGCAGGGACTGGGCTGGTGTGGGAGTGCTCTGCACACACAGCAGGGCCAAGGGCCACTGGTGTGCTTAGGAATCAGGCTCTTGAGCAGGAGCAAGGATGTCAGATGGCCTCCACTTTCCCCAGAGGAGGTGACTGCAGCTCCAAAGGCCCCGGGAAGCAGGGGCTGTGTGCAGCCGAGGGCGTGGCTGCCAAGCAGCCCTGAAAGCTCCGATGCCTTCGGCTTTGTCCGGGAAAGGAAAGGGCTGCTCAGGTCACCATCAGTGAGCAGCAGCTTTGTGGGGAACACAAACGAGCAGCAGGCTCTTTATGCTGGCAGGCAAAGGTCTGGGCTGGCAATTAAAGCTGGACAAACTCAGAGTGAAGTATGTGTGTGTTTGTAAATGAAGGCAATAGCACAGTGAAGCCAGTGACTAAAAGTTGGGTAGGATTCTGCAGCACTTGAGGTTTGGACCCTTGGGTGTCGGGATTGCTCTGCTCAAATGGGGATGAAGTTGAAAGTCCAGGGCCTCTGTCACATGGAAGATCACAACAGATGCTCAGCAGCTCGTAGTTCTAGGTACCATAAATTAGTTTACACGTGAATTAGGCCGAGTATAGCTTATTTTGTTCTGCAAGGTTGCTGTGCTAAGCAGTCCAGAAAGGGATTGATTATGTGGATATATCTGTTCATTTCAGAATCCACACAAGTGTGTTTCCCTCTGCCCTCTCCCATCTGACTGTGTACATTTACATCTGCACGTAGGGAAGCAATGTGGGCTTTAGTAGCAAGTGGAAAACTTCATGCATAATGCTCTGCTAATTGCTCTGTATTAAAATATAGGCCAGACTACACTGCATTGCCTCTTGTCTGTGCTGCCAGTACTGGGTAACTTCAGTGGCTCCTGATCTCATCTGAGCTGTGACAGGCCCCTTGGAGCTTCTCTCTGTCCTGCACTGGTCCCCTGATTCCCAGTGTATTTACTGGTCTATCCCAGCTGGTGCTTGGAGGGAGTCCTGAAGGGGAGGAGGAGGATCCCCAGATGTCTCTGGAGGATCTGTCCAGGATTCTTTCCCCTCTCATTTCTCCAGGGGAGGATCACACCCAAGGAGCTCTGGACCAGTATTCTCACCAGTGTTGGTCATGACTAAATATAATTTGTTTTTTATCTGTTGCTACAAGAGAGCCTCCCTGTGTTTGATGCGGTGTGTGTGATGAGTTTGGGAGGCAAGAGAGAAAGTACCAGAGTAGGCTGGAATTGCTTTGGCTCACACACATTCTCCACTAGACTCAGAGAGGCATCTTCATATTTCTTATAATAGGGCCTTGATAAATAAATAACTTCTTCTTTTGTACAGTGCCTGAAATGTTCATCAAAAGAGGAGGAAGCCTCTTATGTGAATCACAAGGCCAGTGCAGGACAGGTCTGTGCTGTAATTCATTTAGACAAATGTTGAAGTGAATTGATGGACTCAGGTTTGTTTGGATTAGTGGCCTTTTGAAAAATGAGTTGTCCCGTGTGTACAATTCTTCAATCTGTTTACATCTAATTAGCTGTTCAGATTGGCTAAAATTAAGCAGTGTCACCTGTAATGCATTCAGAGGTGAGGTTATGATGAAACAGCTCCTTTGTAGTCTCTCCAGCAAGTGCCTGGGAGCACTGGCACGCTGTGACCCCAGGGCGTGTGGGAGAGCTGTCTCTGAGGTGGAAGCAAATATAATCAAGCTGCAATCTCCCAAATGTGGTGAATTGTCTAGAGCACCTCTCTGGTACTGATTCAGAGAGAGCTGTGCTGTCAGCCTCTCCCAGGGCTCCCTTGTGGCAGATGTGCCTGGCTGGCTGGGGCGCGGTGCTGGGGCGGCTGGCCTTGTGCTCTGGCATCCTTACCTGCTCCACTATTGATTCCTGCATGCTGCATAGCCCTCCCTGGAGACAAGTCATTGGAACAGCTTGAAATCTAAAAACTGATTGCTGCAATGGCAGGTTTCTAATTCTGCAGCACAGCTGACAGCTCTGGAAAGTCCCTATCAAAGGCAGAAAATACAACATTCTCCAGCAGAGTTTGTTCTGCCACCATACGGCCCCAGCTCTATTTTACTGCTCCAAAGCCTACAGGCTTTCACATGTTCCTGACCAAAAATTCTGCTGTTAATATGGAAGCTTCTTGGCAATTAAGCTGTGCTTATTGCTGCTGCATCAGTGCTTTTAGACTGTGACCAGCAAGCAGCACCCTCTGCACGGCAGCAGCAGTTCACTTCTCATGCTTAGTCATGGATACACACCCAAGGAGATTTTGGCACAGGTTTTCTCAAATATTTTTGGAAGTAGTTGTTAGTCTTTTCTTTTTTCCTTGGCTCTCTGGAAGCTTTTGCTGGGGATGTGCAGAGCAACCCCCTGCCCTTGTATAGCAATCCCCAGAAACAGAGTATTTGAGTGTTTCCAAAGCTGTGAGCTCTGCCGTGCTGAGTTTTGGGTGCTGTCACCTGGCTCCTGCCTCCAGCATTCTGTGACACGGCTCAGCAGTGCTGTCCCCTCTCAGCTGCACATCAGCCCCACAGTACAGGACATCATGGGCTGTGGATGATTCCCCCTCCCCATTTGTGTGAGGAGTGTCCTGTCCTCTTTTCCCAGGATCGGTGGTAGTGCACCTGTGTGTCTGTGCTGGAAATGAAAGCTCAACAGAGTGCTCAGAACTGCAGGGGCAGGGTCCTGCCATCCCTCAGGTGGCTCAGAAACAGCAGCAGGGGACCTTTGAAAGCTTTGCAGGCACTGGAGAGGCTCAGCAGATGCTTGGTGACAGCACCCAGCACCTTTGTCATCACATGCCCCTCCTGACCCAGCTCCCTGGGACACTGCCCATAGCTGCTCTTGGAGCCCTCACATTTCCCAGAAGGAGAGGGAGCAGGGGGCACTCAGCAGGTTACACAGTCACAGCACGGGATCTCAGGGACTGGGCCCATGCCAAGCCTGGCTCCATCCTTGCTGTTGCAGTTCCTTCTGGTTTCCTCCTGGGGTTTTTCTCCTCCTGCCCCCACGGGACTGTCCCCTTGCTGGGGTGTTGTTTGAGCCAGCCCAGGTTCCCGTGTGTCAGCAGGGAAAGGCTGCATCTTTCCTGTGCTGTGGGATCCTGGAAAATGTGTTTCATCACATCTGAGGCCCTCGATCCCAATGCCTCATCCATCTCCTAAAGGTGAGGATGACCAATGACTAAGCAGTGTCTACAGGCAGCAGCAGTAATTTTGGCTTTTTGTTGAAATGAGGGCATTTTACACAGAGAGGAACTCTTTTAAACCAGTGGAGTAAATCTGTATCTGAACCCATTAGTGCTCCTTAAGGGCTCAGGATACAAAGGTGCAGCATGTACAGCACCTCTGCTATAAGGAACTCTTTTCTGGATGCCTTTAGCTGCATAACTGCTGCTTTTAGTCTGAAATTTTCCTTCTATTGTCAGGAGGATTTTCTTGGGTTCCCTTTTTATTTGAAAACGCTACCATGAGCCACTTTTGAATTGACAATAATACATAGGAAGTGAAAAGTTTTGGGTTTAAGGCATTCATTCTTACTTGAGAAGAGTGGTTTTAACAGGCATGGGCTGGTACTGGGCCGTCTTTCACAGCATGTTCTGTTTTCCTTTGTGCCTGTCCATCTAAGCTGTACCTGAGATTTAGGTACTTGCATTCCATCTCAACTCCTGTGCTACAACATTTGTTGGTTAAAAGAGAACCTGTTGATTTCCATGGGCAGTTATGGTCAGGCAGATCTGTTTTACAGAGATCAGCTCCACTGAGAACAGTCCATGGCTTGATACAGTCTCAAGCCAGTACCAGGGTGGACAAACAAGTACCCTTAATATGGAAATAATGCTGAGAAAATCTGCCAGTGATTTATGTGTTGGAAAGAATATCTGAAGTGACCTTCTAGAGCATTTCAGTTATCTGCAAACAATTATAAATGCAGAGCACAAGAAGGTTCAAAGTTAATAAACAAATGGGCAGAAACTTCTACACACAGTATCCTGGGAATTCACCAGGCTGCTTCACCATGTTTTCCTGTCTTCATCTCAGATTTTCCTGCTAGATTGCTTTTCAACTTCACAGGAAGGAGAGATTTTGCTTTGTCTTAACTAGGGAATTAAACAGCTGCTAGGGGCAGGAAAGATGGTGGCACAAGCAATCAGTCTTTGATGGTATTATACGAGATGGATCTTCTTTCTTGAGGAGATTACTCGTGCCGTCTGTGTAATTAGGAATATGTACCCCCATTTGTTTTAAACAACACGTGGTGGCTGTGCACATAATCTGAGTTTTAAAAGTGCTGTGCCTTCAGGATCAGGGCCATCTCTGTCATCTCTGCATTTCCTGTGTTAATGGCACTGTAGAACTGGCTGCTGGAATGCCATTAATTTGGAGGCACGTGGAAGGAGCATTTTATCCCAGCAGACTGTGCTGTGACTGCAGTGAACTGCACGGGGAGCTGGCAGACTGCACAAGCTGCCAAGGCCAGGTTCAATTAGTGCCCAGTTACTTGTACAGTGGGAGCTGGTGCTGGCAGGTATGGTGCAAGTGTCACCACACAAACCCCTGCAAATCCCAGGCTTAAACTGATGGCACGGAGCATTCGTTTAGTCATGTCACTTGGGAATTGGCAGTGTCTCAGGGTGGGGCAGCCAGTGAGATTCTTTCTGGATTTTAGGACTTAGTATTAACTTTTGGTGTTATTCATAAGGGGTTGGACTGGTTCAGCTTGGTGTCTCAGCTGAGTTTATGAGCAGTTTTAGCAGCCCCCATCTTTGTTACATCCCGTGAGGGGGAAAAATTGTGGTGAAGGTGTCATCATCTCATGGAGACAGAGCTAAGCACACTCTCACAGTTGTGTTTGTGCTTAGGGAGGGGTGGGAGGGGACACTGCAGAGCACCCTGGCCTTGTGGCCCTTTGGGACACGTGCTGAATACATCCAGGAGAGGTGGGGAGGGAACGTGGTGAAGCACAGAAGAAATAAGGGGTGAGGAAGGGAAAGCTCTTCTGCTGTCTCATCCTCCTTGCTGTGGCTGCACTGTTATTGTCTGGGAAGATTTAAAGCCAGAGGGTTTCATAAAAGACAGTAATCCTGCAGGCTGTGTTACAGAACTTGTCTTCCTTTAAGGCAGGTGGTCACACAAGGCTGCTGGAACGTGGCTCTCAGCAACAGCAGCCAGTAATGCCATAAACACCATCAGGACAAATGTCACATTTACCACGGGCAGCCACCAGATGATTTATGTAAACCTCAGGCTGCTGCTGGCCAGACTAATTTTTGGAATATTTTGCATTACACTGCCATTAAAAAAAATACTTTAAGAATAATAATCTTCTCCTAGCTTGGGTTTCTTCAAAGGGCTCAACAAAGATTCCCCTCTGTTTGGAGGAAGGGCAAACTGTGTGCTTTTCAAGAGCTCCTGTTGTAACCACAACTCACTGGGTAGTTTGCAGGCATTGTAGAGGATTAGCTAGAGAGTACTCCAGAGGTGCTCTTCCCTTGTCATCCTGCAGCTGACAGTGTCATCTGAGGGAGAAAAACGTAGGTAAGAAATGCAAATAAGCCCAGGAGAGTGAAAATGTTGCTGTTTCCTTTGGCTTGTCTTTCAAAAACAGAGGGTAATAATTTCTGATCCTTTAAACCCACCCATGAATGAAAGGATGCCATGGCATGGTCCAACACATTTCCCTACTGGTGCCTTCTGACTGGAAGCCATCTGACTATGAAAAGCTGTGCCTCTGCTTTTACACTCAGGATTGTAATGTTGTAAAAAAAAAAAAGGTGAGTTTTTAGGTCAACCACAGTATCCTTGTGAGGAAAAGCAGAGGAAGGTTAGTGAAGCCTGTCCTTGACGTCCAACCTGACATTCAGAAAAGTGGGGTGGTAAACTGAGCCATGCTCACATGGAGTGAGCACAATCAAGCTTTTCACTCCTTTCAGCTTCTCCTGGACAGTCATTTTCAACTAGATCTAGTCTTCAGCTAGATTTAACTGAGTAGCTGGTTTTGCTAATGAATTTGTAGGTTTTTACTGGCCCTGGAAGTTTTTGCTGTATTGCACTCAGTGTAGTATATTAAAAATGTATACCACAACGGAAGCAGTTTTGTAAAACAAGCTTTAATGCAGCAGCTGCTTATTTGTGCCTTGGGGATGTGAGACAACAGCAAACTGCTTACTGCTTGAGAAATCAGCACGCCACCACAGGCATTGCTCTGGTGCTAGAAGTCAGGGCAGTGCCTTTATCTGGATGCAGATCAAATTGCTGTGTTGATAATTAGAAGACAATAAGCTTGCATGAAATTGAACCAAGATGTATTGAAATCAGGTAGCAATTTTCCTTAGTGCTGACTGGAAGTAAGCCATGTCAGAAGGTAACCAGAATGCATCATTGTTTGCCATTATAAAAAGGTCCATTTAAATCTCTCTCTCTCACTGAGGGCTATTTAACCTTTTGTAGGTATGAGCACTACGAGGGAGCCTAATGCATATTTTGTGTGCATTATTCTGCATAAATGCATGCTCACAATTTTTATGTTTCTATGTGCATATTCATCAGGAATCAGGCTGGGGTCAGTGTATTTCCAAATCATGTCACTGCAGATAGCCAGGAGCAGCTGTTTCCAAAGAGGTGAAAGCTTCATCCTTGAGCTACCCTAGTGGGAAATGGCTCTCTGAAAACCACCAGAGAATGTTTGGCTTGTGCCACAAGATGGGAGTGTAAATGTGAACATGAATGGTCTCATATAAAAAAATGAGTTTGTGTGTGAGAACCGGCGTGAATAAACCTGAATGCTGAGGTCCCGTGGTATGATAACGATCTCAGTAGTGATCCCTTGGCTGGAATTAAACCAGTTTCACTGGATGTTCTGTTTTCCTTGGACTCCGAAAGCTGAACACAAGACCCTTCCAGCCATTGAGGACCTTTCCCTGTGCTGCCCCTTGCTTTGTTTGCCTCTGTCTGCTCCTCTCAGCTCTAACTCCTTGGTAAAAGAGAGGTGGTTTTTTTGGGGAGCACTGCTACTCTTGGGGAACATTTTCTTTCCCAGCATTTCAGCTTGTCCATTTCCTCCCTGTGCTTTTTGCACACTGCTCTCTGTGCTAAGAGGTCTTTACTAGTCATACCTCTGTTGAGTACTGTTACTAATTGTTAGGTGAGTGTCTGTGGTGTGTTCCCACAGCCTGACTGGTTTGTTGTATTTTCTCCTAGCGCTTCTTTCGAAGCAGATGAGCTTGTGCTCATGTTGATCAGTAGCTAAAAGGAAGATGCTAAGGCAGCATTTGAAAGCCCATAGATACAGTACGGCTGTGAGCTTTGGCTTGCTCTCATCAGCAGCCTTCTGGTGGGTTTAATTTGGAAATCATTGTTTGGACAAAACTGGGGCAGAGCTGCATCTCAGCTGGTCCTGAATAACCTCACAAACATCAGCCTCTCGGTGCCTGCGCAGCTCAGAGAGCAGATGCGCTGTTTATTTACAGACAGATGTAACTGGGAGCTCAGATCTGCGCCTAATTTTGCTCTGCCACAGTGAAGAGTTCTAAAATAACTCTGGAATGGGCTCCTTGCCATCACTCAGGCAGCAGGACAGGAGGCACATCCTGTGGAGCTTGGCCAAGGTAACATCCATGCAACTTGCCCCTGGCTCCTCTCCTGCTCTCAGCTCCACAGCGCTGCCTCAGGTGGTGGCAGCAGTACAGAGCAGAGTATTAAGATGAAGTGTTGCTTCTATTTATGGTTTTAATTCAACTGTTAGAGCCATCAGCAGAAGCCCCTGCTGAAACTGGAGGCGCTACTGTGCTGTTCATTTTGGCAGATGAATTGGAAGAGTTTTAATACCCTGTGTGCACTCCATGCCAGAGCAGGCTGGGTGCAGGCAAATAGAGATGACCAGTGACATTGGCTGGAGATTTATAATTTCCAAGGCTGCAGCTGGAGGAGTGAATCTGGTGGTGGTGTGGCTCTGCCTGAAGCCTGATAGCTGAATTAAACCAGCCACAGCAGTGTGGAGGCATTTAATGCTTCCCCTAATCATGTAATGGTGCAGAAGGAAGTACAGGTGATCTGAAACTTTGCTTCCTGAAGTCTGATGCCTCAGGAAATGCCTTTGTTTCTGAATTGTCTCCATGTAAGTATTTTTTAGAGCATTTAAGCATCATTCAGTCAGGTGGCTACAAAACAAATAAATTCCTGAGAATATGTTAAATGTTTTTCATCTGTAATGTCTTGGAAAAAAGCCTCAGCAGATACAATGGCTTGTGCCATTCCTCAAGGGGGTCAGCATTCCAAGGTCTGAGTTTAGTGCCTTCTGCTTAAAGGCATTTAAATGGGTGATCCTTTTCCTGCTTTGTTCTTCTGGAAGCTCACTTTCTCTAAATATGAAGGCATTTTGTGGCTATTTCTTAGACCAGAACAGAAGGAGAGAAGAGCTGTGTGTCTGTCAGTGTTTGCATATGCATCACATAATATATGGGCATATAATAAGCAAGACCGAGTTACTTACATTTTTTAAAAATCAAAAAGATTGGTTCATTTATTTTTAAAGCAGGATTGTCCTTTTTTCTTTCTTTTTTAAAAAAGCCTGCAGCAGGCACAGACTATGGAAACCTGCATTATTAAAATTGACAATCACAATAATGCTCTAAAATCCACAGGAAGAGGCTCTGATGATTGAAAAGCCAAGGAAATAATCAGTAGTCAAGGGCAAGACAGGGCTCCTAAAGGGATTCCAGCTTGTAGAGAAGAAATAATACACCAGGAAGTAACAAATGGAATTAATTGGTTCTTCAAGTAGAACAGTTAGAGAAGGAAGGAGGATTATACATATGTATTATTATTTAAATAACGTGGATGAATAGAGGACTATAGACCTGCGGGTAGCACACAAACACTGCTGAGAGACCCAGGGCTGCTGAAATAAATCTGCATTACAGCTGGGCAAGGAAAGAGGATAATAAGGTGCAGCAGGTCCACTTGAACTTACTTTTGCTGATGATGAATTTGTTAAAATGTTAGACCTTCAGGATTTAAAACCCCATTTTTGAACACTGAAAAGTTCCATTTGCTTTTCATTTGGGTTTTTTTTTTTTTTTTTTCCTCCTCGGGTCCTTGGTTGCTCCAAAATAAGCAGCTTCAGAGTTAGAATTCTGCAAGCCTGACATTTAAATGGCAGTTTCAGTTGTATGTAATTTCCTTCTTCAGTCCTTTTGGGAGTATTTTAGTGTCCTATTATGCAGTGACTATACTACAAGCTGGAGTTGTCTGTGTACAGTGGATTGCATGTCCTCTTCCATTTCATCTTTGGCTCTAGGTGGGAGTTCTGTGTGGGAATCTTTTGAGGGATGTTATTTGTACTTTGGCTGCGTGCTCTTTAAGTATGGAGGTGCTGGATAAACATAAAATACTGTTCTAATTGTGAAGTGGAAAATCTTCAGCAAGTCTAAAGACAGAAACTGGTCATAGCAGCTTCGCTGTTTCTGTTTGAGGAAATCCCTATAGCATCTCTCAAATACACTCTGTGTGTTTCTCCTAAAAGGCATAAACCAACTTTTTTGCTTTTCCCAGCTCTTATAATTATAAGGGATAAAAATGTTTAGGATTTTATTGAGCCTTTCTGCATGAGTGCAGATGTGACTTTTGGTGACTCAACCATTTCCCAGAACTTAACTCACCCTCTATGTAATTATTTCAAAGAGTTACCCTTCCAAAATTAGAAGAAAAAAACATGTAATTACAACTGCAATATTAACATACTTAATGTCTGCCTAATGTCTGAGCATCGAGTCAGAGACTGTATTTTCAAGAAGTATATAAACTGTGAGCAAAATTACTTGGGCCACGCAGTGTCTTCAACAAATATGTGAGCTTGGCCTGGTTCAGGGCAAATTTGGGAGAATCTCAGAGTCATGAGTTCGAGCCCCACGTTGGCCGCCAATTGATGTATTTGTCCTGGTTCAGGGCAAATTTGGGAGAGAACCCCCCCAAAGGGCTCCTCTAGGAAAGCAGATTTAATCGGCCCCTC
>JAYDZK010000274.1:29633449-29653996 GCA_034509185.1 Euphonia xanthogaster
AGGTGCAAAACTTATTATTCAGCATCAACAGAACAAGACGATTGGGGATAAAAGCATCATACAGTCAACCCAGGACAGAGCTCTGCATCATCTGTGCCATGATTGGCCTTGGAACTCAAGGAGAAACTGAGGGAAGTTCCACTTCATTGTGATTGCTCTTTGCCTACCCTGTCTCTCCTTTGCACATCGATCCGGCTGTTCTGCCGAGCGCAGCAGTCTCGGCTCCGCTCGCCGCGGGCTGCTGAGGTCCTGCCCTGCCTTTTGCTGGCCTGGCGCTTTTCCCAGCCCCTTTCAGGACAACCCCCAGCAGGAAAGGGCTCCTGTGTCCATGGCTTGCCCTCTGCCCGCCGTTGCAGTGCAGGGGCTCAGCAGAGGAGCCAGGGAGGGTGAACCTGTGTGCGATGCTCCGCGGTTGGAGTGGTGAGCAAGCAGCGTGGCTGTCAGTCCCACTGCTCTCTCCTTATGGAAGAATTCACTTTTTAAAAGGAGCAAGTGCCTGTTGTGGAAAAAGGGGGGCGGGAGGCAGGTCAGGCCAGAGGTGTGTGTATCAGCAACAGCAGTGGAAGAGGAGGTGCTGTTGAATGCCCTAGAGTTGCATTCTGTTTAAGGCATTACTCAAATAGAAACACTAGAGCCTTAGGTAAAGTCAGGTTGTATAAAATGAGCATCATTTATGAGTTTTGGTGGTTGTTTTTTGTTGTAATATAACTCCTGGTTGTACTCCCTCTTTTTTTCCAAGAGGACTTTGTTTCGTGCAGTAGTAGTTGGTTTGACTCCACCTATTTGAAAAATGAGTTCTGAGATTGCTCAGTCTGATTAAATCTTGCTGGACTTCTGCTCACAGGGAGCTGTGAGAGCTGGAGTGCGGGAAAGGAAGGCAGCACACCCATAGGAGGGGTAGAAAATGTAACTTGCAGCTCAGTGCTACAGTTATGTGACGTGACATGCTCATGTGAATCAAATGTGCTATTTTTACAGCATGTATTAAACGGGAAATTGTGACTGGTGTTAGAGCAGTGCCAGAACTCCTGCCAATGTGCCATGTAATTTTATTTTAAGAATGAAAGGTCTTGAATGAGAACCCTCTATTTCCAGCAAATTTATTCCATTTGTCTGGGGTCAGCTATGCCCATAGGTCGTTGGCCCCTTTATGTTTGATTTCTTTACACAACATTTGATTTCATCTCGGGATATGAGCAGGGAAAGCCGAGGTGGCTTCTGCAGCTGCAAAATCGTGTCCAGTGCCCAAGAACAACCCTTTTGTGTGAGGTGTGCTCCACATCTCCAGCCAGTGTTGACTGAAGTCACTGGAGCTGTGTTAGCATAGGGCAGCAGTGGAGGAGCATAGCCCAGGAGGTGAAGAGTTGGAGCACTCTTGGCTGGGAAATAGCTCCTCCCGAAAGTGGAACACCAAACCCGTGGTGCTGCGTGCAGCAGAGACAGCCTGGGGTGGGTTGTTAGGACAGAGATGATCCCAGAGCATGGTTAAATAGTTTGTGGACCCCTGACTTGGGACGTTTTGTTTTGCCATAAAAATGTAAGGTTTCAGAGGAGCTGGCTCCCTAAAGTCACGTCATGCTGTGCCAAGGAAAATGCCTGTCTGCTTTTAACATGTGGGCATGGCTTTGATCCCTCTGCATCAGGAGGAGGTGATCTATGCCAGGCACAGGCTGGAAATGGAAAAGGAGAGTCCTGGTGGGCACCAGACTCTTGGGGAGGCCAGTGGGGCAGCAGAGGAGCAGCAGTGTCTCTGTTTTGGCTAATTGGGGTCTGTTGAGTACAAAACGGGACCACTGGGGGCAAAAGGAGGGATATGCAGATGAGCTCAGCAAAAAAAGAGTAGAGGGAGTTCTGATATTCACTTCTCAAGTGTTTCTGCTCTCTCATTATGTTCACCTAAGTTCATGTCTCTAAAAATAAGATTTAAAAAAAAGAAATCCCAGAAATAACATGATTTCAGGAAATTATTTTATAGTAATTATAGCTAAACCAATTAAAGGTGATTTGTAATGACTGTGAATTAATTACAGAAATACTGGATTTAATGAGTGGATTACTATTTGTTTTGATAAAAAAGGAAATGCAAATATCAAGCTAGACTATTTAGTTCACTTAGATCATGCTGAGCTCAATACTGCTAGATTTACAGCACCATTTGTTTCCACAACGAGGGAGAGCACAGTCCCAGCTGAACACATGGAGACAGATACCAAGCCCTCTTCCTTTCAAGGGTGTATCTGTACAACACGGTCAGACTTTCATGATTTTCCTGTAATGGAAATCAGATGTGATGTCTGGGGTCAGAACTTGGTGTGATTAAGTTCAAAAGTGTCTCTTTTTTTAGTAGGTTTTAAATTTTGTTTTCAGTATGGGCTTGCTGGCTTGTACATGGGTTGCTGCTTGACAAGATGCTTCCAGGTACACACCATGTACCTGTTCTGCCATCCACAAGAAGCTGAATCATTGCTGGCTGGGCTGATCCTGCAGCTGGGAGGATACGTGGGGAAATAAAGAAGTGTGTGTTTGCAGTCAGGCCAGGCAAACTGGCAGCCTGGCAAACCCAGGGTGCCCTCAGGAGGCACCCTGGAAATACAGGGATGTGGGAGGGTTGCATCCTGCAGCTCTGAAGTGAGGCAGGGACAAGTGCAGGTTTGGGATGCCCAGGGCTTTAATGAGGGGTGCTTTTGCCTGGGGGACACAAAGCAGATACCACAGCTGTGCTCCTGCACCTTCCTGGTCTCCAGATGTGTGATGTTATCCTGCTCCCCATGGGTCTGAAATACAGGGGAGTTTGAGAGCTAGCACTCAGGGCTGCCTCTGTGTGTTGAAAGTGAAAGAAACGTGTTGATAAGGCTCAAGGCTTGGGAGTCACCAGGCTTAGAAAAGCAAGAGGAGCTCCCATGTCAGGGGACACGAGTGTCTGGAGGCTCTGATGGGGACATCCCAAGTTACCAAGCCCTGCACAAGTAGTAATGCAGAGGCTTGCTCCAGAGAGGTGCACAGAGCTCAGCCAGGTGGCTCCCTGGTGGGCTGACCACCTTCCCCACCCTTCCCCTGCCTTCTTCTCATCTCATCAAGCCTGTCACTCCATTTTGGCTGTCTGTCACCTTCTGAGCTGTGTGCCACCACCACACCATCCACTTGGTCTCCTGGGTTCACTTCATCATCAGAGCCTTTGCAGCTCAAAGTCAGTCTTAAAGCCTTGGTAGTGCAGTTGTATTAGCAGTTTTCCTGAGACTCTGACTCTGGTTTTGTTGTTGAAGGTGATTGACTGAGTAAATGGAAATGAGCTTCCTTCCCAGCAGCTCTTGCAGCAAATTAGCAATGGAACAAACTCTGGTTCCTAAGGAAGTCAGAAACCACTGAGCAACCTGTAATCAAGGTTCTTCTAATGTTGTGTTTTAAGTAGACCCATTATCATAGCAGTGTCTTCCTGAAAGTATTTAGACTTCATTACCCTATTAGAGAAATTAGCATATTTTAGCTGATAAGCTTCTGGTGCATTCAAAAACTTGTAATAATGCTGGGTGTTGAAGCTACTCTAAAACATGCTTTCATTAAAGGGGGCTTGTGCCACACAGGAAATGTATAAATAGAAAAACCATAATTAAAATGCCACATTATCTTGTTCTAAACTTAGTGTGTCTTGAAATTTAAGTGTACAACACTATCTTTAGAATTTTCCAGCAGAATTTTTCCATTTTATTAGTATAGAGGGAAAGAAACTGCATGTAGTTTTTCTTGTTGTTGGTTTGTTGTTTTGTTTGTTTTGTTATTTTTTTTTTCTTTAAGAGCTGAATTTCAAATATGACTGTAATAACTGTCTTTTTAATGAAAAAGTTGGAATAAGTCTTTTTAGACCAGGTACTGATTCTAAGAGGTAACTGATCATCACTGTGGTATTCAGAGGAGAGATTGTACAGGAGCACATCAGGAAGAAATGACAAGGAGGATCAGCAGGGTCAGTGCAGAGCCCAGTGAGAGCCTTGTGTGTAATTGCAAAGTCAACAGAGAAGAGCCGGTTTATGCCAGAATTTGATCTTGAACAAAAATGAAAAATAACAGAGTCCATAAATATGGATGGAAGGAGACCTTCCTTTTTCGCTTTTTGCAAAAATAGCCAAAATTCAGATTTCTGAAGGCTTTCATGGTCAGAAGAATGCATAAAGCCAGTTCCTGTGGTTTGGGTTCACAGCAGCTCTCTCCTCCAAAGGTCCTTAATGCTGCATGATTTCTAGCACAGCCTTTCCATCAGTGGGAGCTCCGGCTGGGTATCTCATCTGAATGGAGCTGCCTATTCTCGTGAGGCTTGTAGGGAATTAGTATTCTTTTAAAATCTGATCCAAAAGTTGTGGGAGTCATGCAGAGACTGACAGAAAGAGAAAATCAAAAAAGTTATTGTGCTTCTCTAGCAGTGATGATGGAAAGTGGCATGTGATCTCTGGAGGGCAGATTTAACTATAGAAGAGCTAAAGCATTTCGGTATTTGCAGTGCAGGGCTGCCCCACTCTGTTCCAAATCAGAGTTGATGCCTGGCAATAACAGAGCTGTGAAAGCTCAAGCTGCAGCCCGTATGCAGGGCACTGCAGGGGCCCTGGGGTAACGGGAAAGCATCCCAGGAGAGGGGATCAGTACAGCCACTTGATCAGCAAAAGGGGATGCAGAGCGTGAGGCTCTGTGGACAACTTCTGATTGTAACTACTGTCACCTCTTCCAGGTCACTTCATGCTCTTCCAGGTCAGGGAGAGATTTTACAAGTTTTGTCTTTTGAGGTAGTTTATGTTTAAAATTAAAAATAAACACACAAAAATATAAAAAGCCTCCCCTCGTTCCTGGTTCATTCACAGAAATCTTAGACCTCTTATTCTTTGCACATTTCCATAAGTTAGACCTATTTCACCTTTTTAAGAGGGACTGCAAACAGGGCACTGAGAAATCTCTCATGAGCAGGTGAAGGTTTGAGCTCATACTCATTAATGGGCCTTGGGTAATTGGCTGCCTTATTAGTCAATGAGTGACCTTCCGTGTGCTTACAGAAAATTATATCCTGATTGATTGCAGGCGCGTTGTGTGGTTTTGTTTGTTTGTTTCTGCTGATAGGGAACACCCCAGTGGCCAGAGGCAATCTAGGTGTGGTTCCCTGGGTGCAGCTTTGTGATGTATTGGCCAAGCTGCACACAAAAGTAGCAAGTTCCCATTCATCAGCCTGAGCTTCAGGAGGTGTCAGGGAGAGAGGGTTGTCTCTGTGCTAATGATCTAATACACACTGTTTGTATCAAAACTGTCATAGCAAGGACACTGGTGGGAGTGAGAATGCAGTCAACTCAAAGCTGTGCTTCTGGCATTATCTGGCACATTGGCAAAATACATCCTCACAAATGTAATTACGCGGAATTCACAGAGGTCTTTTGAAAAATGTGTCAAGCTGGATGTTTACTGCGATGGGAAACCAGCTCTGGCGTTGCTCTCTGGGATGAAATGTGATCATGTGTGGGTGTGTTATGATGTGTATTCATACACACATAGGTGTCTGCACGTGATACACAGACAGAACTTGTGTGGCATTGTCTGGGTGCATATTTATGTATTTGCCCTCTCACACCTGCAGCAAAGAGGTGATTAGATGCCAAAAAAGGTAGATTTTCACAATAACTTTGTAAGGCCAACATGTAATTCTCTGCTGCAGTGTCTTACATAAAAGTTTCCATGTGGCTCAGGCTTCAATCTGTCTTCCTCCCGTGCTCTAAAAGTGAGCTCTGTGTTTCAAGTGGGGCTTTGAGGTCAGGGGAGCCGCCTCACAAATGCGTGGCTGCTGGGTTTCCTGTGGTGGGCAGGTCAGTGGGCAGCAGGGGCTCGCCTCCTGCCCACGCCACACTGGGCAGGGAGTGTGGCAGCGTCCCAGATACAGCCAAGACACAGGTACAGGCAGTCCAGGGAGCAGGGAGTGCTTCCAAATCCTGCCTTTGGCCTCCCTCTGCCTGACTTTTAGCGCAGCATTTGACTTTCATGGCCCCTGCTAAATTTATAGAGGTGGTTACGCCAGGCAGCTCTGCTCTGAAAACGCTTACGGGCTCCGCAGAGAAGACAAGCAAGCGGGCAAGGAAAAAGCAGTAGCTCTCCTTCCATTTTACTGCTAAAGAACTGAGATGCAAGAGATTAATGGATGTGCCCAAGGTCATATTGGAAATCTGCAGCAGAGCCGGGCGCTGAATCCAGATACTCTGCATCCTAGCTCAGTGCCGTAGCCATATTTTTTTCTTCTGATAGTATTTAAAAGAAATACTGTTCCTGGAGAGTGGAACAAATCAGAAAAATAAGCTGGTGGTGTGCGAATGAGAAAAGGTCATTTGTCCTGTTTCATCACTTTGTTGTCCAAAGATCTAATTACTTCGGGAATTACCTCAATGGCTTTCAATCAGTGCCTGTCTGTCGTAGGTCATTCCACACACCTCACCTTGTCAGTTTAAGGTGCTTTGTAAAGATTTTTTTTCTCCCTCTTAATTAAAAAATAATGCTTCTGGCCAGCTCTTCTGCACGTGTTTTTCAAACCTATGCATGAGGCTGAATACCAGCAGAACCAGGCACTTGTACCCCTGACATCTGCTGATTGCCGTGTAAGAAGCGGAGCGCTTTTACCTGGAATACATCAGAGCTTGCCACAGATTGGAGGTGACTTCTAAATTACACTGTGGAACTTCTTCACCTGCAATTGAAAAGTAATCGCCGGGGCGCTGGCAGGGGTGGGCCATTCAAGAGCACAGAATTTCTGTGCTGTGCCGTCTGTCGTGGCACATTTCAAAATCAGGAATGACTCTAAATCAGCTCGGTTTAAAAAAATGTTTCCGTTCTGTTATTGCATTTCGGTTTCAGCATCTTGAATAGTGCACTTCTATTTTCAAGGGTTTTTTCCTCTGCAGTCACAGAGTTGGGTAATACATCTCCTCAAACGTTCCCCCACCCAATCCACGGAATCACTTCTGTGTTTTTTTGGTTCCAGCACCCAAGGCCTGAGCAAAACCAGGAGGTATCATACATATCACAGCAGAACCCTGGCAATAGGTGGTTCTCTGCAGATAGCAGGTTATGCCAGCACTGAGCTGGAAGAAATAGAAAATCAAAACTAATGTGCTCATTCTCGGTGAACAGTGCTTTCAGCCTGGAAGGTACTTGGGATCAGTCCTCGAGTGGTCCTCTCCCACTCAACTCTGTAACTCTTCCAATTCTTTTTTACACTGCCCCAGATTCTGGATAAGTGGTTCTGGCGAGGACTGGAGGTGTATCCCTGAGTTCTCAGGAAAAGCTTCTCCTGGCCTGGCTTCTGGCTCACTCTGATCTTTGCATGCAGAGGATGGCTGCCTATTCTGACTTCCATGGGTTGACTTGGGTGTTAGATTGAACAGCCTTTGTCTCTTCTTTCCACTCTAGCTCATAAATCTCAAACCACATTTTGCCAGCTGCTAATTTCAAGTGAGAGCTCCAGAAGTCCTTCAGCAGCAGCACAGCTCCTGGCACGTGTCCAGCCAAGGCTGGCTCACCTTCATGGCTTGGGGGATTAACATTCCGGGGTGCAGGAGCTCTGGTCAGGGACACAGCCTGCATTTTGCAAGATAGGCAAGTACTGACAAGAGCAAGTCTTTGCCCCTAGAAGTTTGCAATCTAAGTAGGCCAAATCTCAGTTAATGGCTTGAAAATAATTTTTACAAAGCTATAATTAGGTTAGATTGTACCTTACCCTCTTTTCTTTCCCCCTTCTATGAATGGAGTCAGTGACCTAAAAGCTTTGTGCCTGACTTCATCCCTTTGTTTCTATAATTAACACTGTTTACTTAGTATTTTCCTCACTGCTGAGAGGGACAAAAGCTTTTTTTGTTCCCCTTAGATGCAATTTGTATGATACTGTATTTATTTAGAATTAATGACAATAACCATGTCCTTTCTGGGCCGTTATGCAATTAATCAATCTCCCTCAAATTCTTCAGGCATTAATGAGCTCACTTGGGTGGCCGAGAAAACACAGGAGTGAAGTTGCCCCATTTCACAGCTTTCCCAAACTGTACCCTCGTTTTCTTTTCTCCTCTTCCTGCTCTCTCTGCCTTCTCTTGCTCCTTATCTGTGCAGTCTGCTGAGCCTGATCAGTGTAGTACAACCTGATCTTTACCTGAGAGCATAGTTGCAAATTCAACCCAGAATAAGTGCAAAGTGGCTTCTGAAGGGAAAGTAGAGAACTTTTCACTTTTTCAGCTACACCTTACAGCACTTGTTCATCTGGTGACGTAGAGGAATAAACTTTTCCATGGAAAAAGTCTCTTTTGTCAGACTCCTTGCTTATTTAGTGTTAGGACATCAGCTTTCCTCAAAGATCTTGAAAGCAATGGACAAGCCAGTTCACTGGTGACTTAGCAGAGGAGCAGCAGGTGAAGTCCAGCATTTTTGTAACAGCTTCTGTGGCTGTGAGAGGCCACAGATCTTTACTGCTCTTAGTGTAGAGACAAGCTCCGGGGGCTGGGTTTTACAAGGCAAACACCCAGTTCACCTGAGCAAAAGGAATCAAAGAAAAGTCAGCCAGTGAAATGGAGCTCCACTCTGCAGAGCTCTGCAGTGCCAGACACCAGTTATCACCCCAGAGGGAGTAACCATGAAATCCTCACTCTTGGTGTAGATCAGGGATTTTGGAAGTGCTCTGCTGAGGCTCTGATTTGCTGGCAGTTGTGGGTCAGATTTACATTAAGCCCCAAATTGAATAAAGCCTTGTCACTCTGCAATTCCTTTTTCATGTCAGCAGCTAATTCAAGTTACTGTTGACCAAAGGTCCTTTCACAGTCACCTGGCAACTTCTACTGAATCACATTAATCATCCTCATAAAGATGTGCAGAGGTGAAAGAGCTTTTACCAGTTTCAGACTGAAAGTGTCTTTTGAAAGAATAAATGGAATAATTTTGTGGCATTTAAAATACCACTGTGCCACGCTTCAGCCTGCACATCCTTGGGTGAGTTTAAAATTGCCCTTGTGTTAAGCACAGTGAAAGGGTCTCTCCAACGTGTCTGTAACACTCTGCTGCAGGTCACACAAAGGATTGCTTTTTTCCCCCAATGGGGAAAGAATAGCAATATCAGTTTTGAAACTTCTGGACTGATCCGTCAGCTTAGTCCTTTACTCGGTGTGACCTTTATCATCCCATATCTTATTAGAGCCAGAGATTAGTGACTTGTCTTTTGAAAGATCAAACTCATCATTTCTAAATGCTGTTTCATATCTGTATATTTATATCATACTCTCCCTTGGCACTTCAGTGTGAAGCATTGGGTTTTAGCTCTAACAGTTCTGAGAGGGGAAGAACAAAACACTGGTGAAGTGTCAGCATTATTACAGCTTAAGGAAGAATATGACAATGTTTGCAGTCAGTGTGTGTCTTCTTGTGATGAAGCTCTGTTCCTCTCTGGGAAGAGTACAGTTATTTTACAAATAAGCAATTGAGATATAAATAAGCATAATCGTTTTACTGAGATCGTAGAAGGAGCTTTGAGAGAGCCAGTTCATCTCTCATACATCTGATCAAATCAGCTAATGGAGAAAGATTTATGCAAGAGCAGAGAAAACAGAAAGCACTGGGTGTGTGTAAGAAACCATCCATAACCACCCCAGACTGGTGCTTTCAGAGATGTCATTCTTTGTACCTGGAACTTGGTTTCTAAGTATTCCCTACAGGGAAGTAGACAGCATTGGTGTTTATTCATGCTCTTCTTTGGTCAAAACTGAATGCTCAGCACAGTAATTCTCATTGTATATGGGGTAATATTTTGGTCAAGTGGTAAACCTAAAGACTGATAGGGAAAATCTATTTTTTTTTTCCTTTTTGAAATGGTATTTTTTTTAGCGAGAGCCAAACTTTGTAGTATTTGTTGAACAAAATACATGAAAGTTTATTAAGCAAACTAAATAGAGAAAAATCAAAATATTTAATCATACAACTACAAAGGGAGGAATGAAGCAGCTTGGCAAATTGCATTTGCAGCACAGTAAAATGTGTGCCGTGTCTGCCTAAGTAGTAAATCAGCATTTTTATAGTACTACTGTGTGAAGCCTCAAACTAGAGATATGTAAATATTGCAAAGCACAGATATGTTTGAATATAAGAATGTAAATACACCAAACCATAGACCAAAATTAGGCAATCACCTCCTAATAATTATCTGTAAACATCCTGTTACTCTTAGAACTCTCTATTTGATGTTTCAATGCTCTGCTCAGGGATGATGCATTGCATGTAGGGCTGCATTCAAATAGTCATTAGTTTGGAAGTTTCTGTTGTTAGCAGGATACTGGGAAGATAAATGATGAGTTGTGGTTTCCTGATTCCATCTTTGCTTTGCTCCCCATAGGCCTCCTGCTGTCTCCTCTTGATTTATGCCAGAATCAGAACTTGCTTTCAGTCTGACTGGTCTAGTGTGAGTACAGGCTTCCTTCTGGGTCTGCAGCAGGGAAATCAACCCCGTTGGGAGCTGCCACACATCTCGTCCCTGGGGCCTGAGAAAACCTTCATCTCCACGCTGCTGGTTTTCTCTTCCATGGCTCACAGACTGCCTGTCTCTAGAGGCCTGCTCTGGAGGTCATTAAAAGCATTGGGAGTGCTGATATTGGCTTAGTGGCTCCCTGGATAGCTAAATATTGTCGAGAGAGTTGTAAATAAATGCTTTGGCAAGATGGTTCCTTTCTCAGCTGTGCATAGCAAGGGGTGGCATTCGCTGCCAAGTTTTGTGGTTTCATCATGGGCTCTGTGGTCTTTTGAATTTATACACAAGCTTAGGATCCTCTACCTGTGATTTATTGAAGATCTGAGATTTCTTTGATTGCTTTTAAGGAGTTTGTCTTGTCACTCTGTGGTAGAAAGCTGGCTGGCAATGCAGTCTGGAAACCAAAGGGGGAAAAGGTGTGCTTCAGATTGATCATTTTTGATTAAAGGTATTTTTTAAGCTGGCTTCATGGTTCCCGGGTCCTCTCTCATCAATCTGAATGCTTGTCCTTGTTTGCTGAAGCCTGGCTCTGCAGCCGTGCTGCTTTGCTTTCTCACTCCTCTTACAGAGCTGGCTATTGAGCTGTTCTATCCCCTTCACCCAGTTTACAGTCATCCAAAGAAACTACAAAGAGCGAAAACACAAAAGAGGCCTAAAGAAAACCTGTGATTAAAGTGGAGGAGAGGGTGGAAAGGCAGGCCCAGGATTCAGTCCCAATGCCCAGCTCAGCAGAAACCTTTTAATTGCGGCTCAGAGCCCGCACGCGGATGCGCCGTTGCTGTGCTTTGGGTCTGAGCCTCCATGAGCACTTTGACACGGACGGATCTCTGGGAATAAACAGCAGGTTGCCAGTACAAGGCAGTTGTTCCAGCGCTGCCCGAGCTGTGGATGAGCTGCTGATTGCTCAGGGCCTCTGCCAGCACTTTGACAAGAGAGTACAAGGGAGATGGTGAGCCAGAGGAGGGTGGGACCTGAGGAGGAACTTGCTCCAGTTAGCAGAAGGCATCTCATCAGCCTGAGCTGAGCACGGAGCTCGCTTGGGGTGAGCTCCAGTCTTGCCTTTCCCCTCGAACAGTTACATAAGTGTTTGGAAAAATAACTTCACTTGGCAGAACACGGTGTATGGAAAATGAACTCGTTTCTCATGATGATTTAGATGCCACAGAGATTATGAAGTGAAGGCTCTTGTTTTAAAGGGTTGCAGGCTTTTAACAGAGATCACAAGGAACATCATGCTTTGGGATTTAACATTTATTCATTCAGTTCATCAAGTACTGATGTGCACATAGTACTTTGTTGCAAGCATCACAGTGCTGATAGTAGCCTGAGGTTATGAACAAGGCATCTCTAGACAGTACAGAAAAGGTTGGCCTTGCGTAGTTCTAACCCAGTTGTCACATAATTTTTCCTCAGATCTGACTTGCACGTTTTGTACTTTGAACAAATACAAGCAGTGCTCTAGCTCACCTCCCCTGCTTTCTGTTGATAAAGGGCTTTGCCGATTGATTCTCGAAGGAGCAGTGAAATGGGTGATTTTTCTTTCCAGTGAGTTTCAGCCATACCAGGACTGTGATAAAATCACCAGAGCCTGTCTGTGCTGAACACCAAAGTAATCAGAATGAACATGCTACTAAATTTTCACAGAAGCCTTTGAGTTAAAAGTATTAAACACCTTCCATTTCCTTTGAAAACATTAACCCAGCCCGGGTTTGCAGAGATCACAGAGTGATCAGAGCAGGGTTTCAGCTGAGTTCATGTCAGAATTTCACGGGCCGCATTCGGGAGGAGGGAAGGGGACATGAGAAATACAGTGTAGTGTTATCAAAACCAGTATCCATTGATTTAGGTAAGGAGTGATATTTCCATGTGCATTTCCTTCTCTCTTGTGCTTTATTTTCACCCCATTTTTAAAACCTTACAAAAACGCTGTCACTTTTTCCATACAGGTGAAAAGTTTAACATATAAATTCCAGCAGAATAGCTGGATCCCATGGTAATTCCTGTGTGTGGATCTTCCATCAGGAAAGAAGTTGTCCAGGTTCACAGTGGTTTCCTCTGATGAGAGCCAGCTGAGTAGCTACATACAGAAGTGGCAGAGACCAAATGGCCCATTGATCCCAGACCAAATGGCCCATTGATCCCAGTTCCTTCCACTTCCTGACACGTGTCCTGTCTCTCCAGACCAGCAGTATCCTGTGATAGCCATTGCACTTCTCTCAGCCTCTGCCTCAGGTCAGGCAAGCCAAAGCCTGTGTACCTTTCCTATTTCCCCTTGTGCACAGAAACTGGGTTGAGAAATTAGAATTCATTCAGCATGGCACTCCAGGGACAGGAATGGCACTTCCTTGGTGGTGAAAACATGTCATCTCAAAAACTCTAAGGTTTTTTTGCCTTTCTCATGGTGGCATCAGATCTTGGGGTCTGTCCATCACTGCCTTGTTGCCCCTGTGGTGTTGCTCTATCTGCAGTGTTTCTCGTGACTAAAGGAGTTCTGGTCAGTGCTGCTGCCATCTAAACTTCACTCCAAAGTCTGGATGCTGGGATATCACTGGAAGCTGATGCTGGAAGTGACTTTCCTGGAGAGGTTTTTATGCTCAGATACTTTTTTAGTGCCCATCTTCCACTTCAGCTCATGGCAAGGTGTCTTCTGCATCGCTCTTCTCCAAGGAGGCAAGGAAAGCAGGTCAGGCACAGGGGTCACTTTGTCACAGGCACCTCCTGATGGATATCATGAACAGGGTCTGTGCTTTGATGCACACCGTGGCTGCTGCCAGGTGATGTTGGTTTTTCTAGTCAGGAAACTGATGATAGTTGATGAGCTGGGTGGCATCAGGCTTGTTCTCCATTAATGCTCTGTGTAACTGCACAGCACAGTGCCAGGATCCCCTGTACACAATGTGTTTTCATTTGCACTAAGCTGTGTGAGCTTTTCCTCAGGACTCAGCCCTCTCTGTGCTCACAGTGACTGTTGTCCTAGAAATCTTCAGGAAAGGTTATTGCAGTTGTAAGACAGTTTGATGAAACAGCACTGTTAATGCAATTATTTACAACAATGATCACAGAAATGAGGAAAACACACGTTGAAAAACCTTACTAAAAAGCTGGTGAAAGCAGTACTGCTCCCACTGTTGATTAACAGCATTCAGTTGCTTTGCATTGCTCGTTACAGTGAAATCAATGGCCTCGCTCACTTTCTTTTCCATTTGTGTAAATACAATCCATGCTAATGAATATGATGTTTGAGCACATCCAAACTGTTTGTCTTGGGGACTACAAGTAACAGTTTATTTATAACCTCATTGGAATCAGATCAACATCCAGGCCAAGCTTTTTTTCTCTCTCCTTATTAAGAGCATGGAGTAACTTTCATGCAATTATGTATGCATTGCTAGAGCAAAACTCGTGTAGTGCAGGGGAGCTCATAGCACTGGATTATTTGCCATGTCACTAATGTTTTCAGTAGCTGCAAGCTAACCCTTTAGAAATCAGCCAATGCTTTCACTAAACGGTAGCATCTAATTTTTGAGTGCTTTTACAAAATCCACACAGTTGATGAAAGCAGATTAAAGGAGCATGAAATTAGTGGGGCTTGCATCTCTTTATGGTTTGTGAGCTGAACTATTATTGGTCTCTAGACCTGATTCAGAATCTCAATAAATGAAGGCCAAAGTTTCTTATATTTAGATTTTCTAAATAGAAGAGCTTTTAAATTACCTTCTTCACACCAGATGAGCACCAAATCTCTTGTACATTTGTGTATGAAATTACCCTCCGTTCTTCTCTTTAAGCTGTAACAAAAAAGAGTAAAATGTTGAATGAACTAACACTTTGGCATGAATTTAAGGGCCAGTGGTGATTACTAGGGCCTAGGGAGAAGTGTTCCCTGGGGCCACATGATTGCCTTGATTCTAATGATGGGCTGGCACTGACTGCATTTGGAAATCAAATAATGCACCAGGCTGTTAAACTCCCATTAAAATGGTGGTGTCTGTGGATCAGAGCTTGCATTATTAGGTAAACCTCCATCCAGAGGTGAAGAAGAAATGCTCTTTAGGAGCACCTGGAAAGGATCTGGGCTTGTCTACTAGTCCAGATGACTGTTTTATTATTTACTATGATAATATCCATACTGTGTTAAAGTCCTCCTGGTGGAAAAGGAAGACCTTGAGAGTTCAAGTCCTTCAAGCAGAAAGGTGAATAAGCAGAGACTGATTTTGCAAGAAGACTACAGGAAGCAAGCAGAGCTGGAAAAATTGTTTGTGGTCACACCTTAGTGCAGTAACTTCCCTCTTCCTTTTATGCTGGTTTTGTTTCCCTTTTCAAGTATGGCACAGAAAATGATGTTCAGGAAGGTGTCATGAAGGTTTGTATACTTCCTAGGTCTTCTATGAAGGCAGGAAAGCACTGGATGTATGGGTTTGTAGTGTTTGTAAGAGCCACAGAGGTGGGATGGGCACCACTAAGGTGCCAGGGATGAAAACAGTGGGAGGGAGCAAGGGAAAAGTGTTGTACTGCTGGATGAGATGTGATATTAAAGCAATACTGCAGTCCTGAAGAGAGAGGCTGGTAAAACACTGTTCTGAGAACGGTTTTGCAGGCAGAGAGCCTTGTGTGTGTCTGCAGGGTGAGACAGGCTGTAAGACAGCAGGGAAGGACCAAATCCCCAGTAAGGCAGATAACTTCTGGGAGCAAGAAGTGGCAGGTGGAGGAAGGTCCCCACTGTATGGTGCAAGACAGCGAGAGCTCAGTGGTGGGCTCAGGCTTGGTTTGCTCCCCCTGGGGAAGAGAGACATCCCTGGGTTTATTAATTTCTCTGTAATCTGAGCTTTTCCTTACGTTGCTGTCTGAAGAGCTGTTGAGCCCAGCTGACAGCTCCTTTTCTGATTGCATGCTCTTCATGTTTAGGGTGGCTCAGCTGACATTTTGGCACGTTAATCTCGCTTTGTACCCATGAGTGTAAGGCACACACACCTGGAATGGCTGCTCGGGGTGTGAGGGCATGGGCCACATCAATTCCAGCCATCTCTGAAAGGAGGTGCAGTGACAAAACTATTTTGTTTGCTAGGAGGTTTACAACTTGTGCTGCCAAAACCACTTCACTGTTAAGATCATCCGCTTTCATGCCAAAAATAAGGGGGAAAAAAAGGGAAAAAATGTTTATGATACAATCAGAAGCAGAACAATCTGTGATTCCTAGAAAGCTCTGCTAAGCAAGGCTTCCACAAATGGGAGAGTCTGTAGCTTAGGAAAAAAAGATGGGAAACAAAAGTATTTTCCAGATGTAAAGTTACACTTTGACTTTTGCTATTGTTTTCATTTTAAAAAAATTATTCCAGTGCCTTGGTCACAAAAAACCTGGTTTTATATTTAATACTCTTCACGAACGTGGGTTCTCAGCCATCCCCAGATAGTTTTAGTTTTTAAATACAAAGACTTTTATTCCTCTGCCTTGCTCTTCTTCACAGTTCTGTAATTACAGTCTTTATTAGAGCCTAAATACTGCTTCACCTTCACAGTCTGTAGAGCTACAGAAGCACCAGCCCCACTGGCATTGCCACACTAGGATAATGTGTAGCACAGAATTGGATCCCAGATGTCTCTAATATAAGAAAAATGCCCAGTGAATTGCAGCTCATGCCTGTTTACCTGCTCTTAGCACAGAATAAATGTGTTGTAGCAGCTGGGGATGGATGGCAGGGTCTGCTGGCCCCGAGAAGAGCCCCTGTAAAAGTCAGGTGTTTGCAGTGAGCCTGCACCACAGTGTAATGTACAGCTAGAGTCACCAAAATAAGAATGTAAGCTTGAGTTCTTGCACAAAAAAACCCAAAAGTTTTCATTGAAAGCAGAAACTTTGCACTGAATGCCACATTTGGGTTAAGGACGTTTTTTTACTGAAGAAACGTTAAATTTTCAGTGAAATTTAGTTTCTTATGGTTTCCTTTTTCCCCCACCCATCCATCCATCTATTCACCAAGCAGGTTAGCTGTGTGTGTGCTGCCTTTGGTGGCTGTGTGCAGGTGTGGGTCTGAGCACAGAGAGCTGTGTCTGCAGACAGCTGTCAGTGCTGCTTTTAAGGGGCAGAGCCCTTCCCTCTCCCAGAGAGCTGCAGGGTGACCCAGCAAAGCAGACGAGCAATCTGCACAGCAGAGAGTTTCACCTGGAGCCTTTTCTGTGCTCCTTTTTTCTGTGCTGGGTTATTA
This sequence comes from Euphonia xanthogaster, assembly GCA_034509185.1. Taxonomy (NCBI): domain Eukaryota; kingdom Metazoa; phylum Chordata; class Aves; order Passeriformes; family Fringillidae; genus Euphonia; species Euphonia xanthogaster. The sequence goes on from JAYDZK010000274.1 coordinate 29,650,163, forward strand.
CACTCATACCAAGGCACATAAACGTGGTGGGGTTTGGGTTTTTTCCTTCTCCAAGTGCACAGCTATAAAACCCTCCTAGCCGAGAGAAAAGGCAGTGTAACAACCACGTTTTCTTCTGTGTCTTTTTGTTTCTGTTTGGTGTCTCCAGCTGAAAAACATTTCAGCCATCAGAGGCTTGATCCAAGCTAGGAGAATATGCACATCCCTCAGTTTTCAGCGGGGGCTTGCGTTCATAAACCGGTTTTGATTAATATTAACACCAGGTTTAGAGTCTCAGTTCAGATGACAGAAGAGACCTTTGCATATAGCTGGGCTGCATTGCCTGCATACTTAAACATCCTCACATATTTCAAGACTGAGCAAAATCAGCCCTGTGCCTACAGTGGTACTTTTGAGGTGAGGGACTCGGAGAAGGGCCAAGCAGTGACCTCTGAAGACACCTCACAAAAGAGACAGGGCACCACGATATTATGCAGTATCACAGGGAAAGAAATCAGAATGAATCCTTTTAATCAGATAAAGATCAGAGTGTTAGGACTAGAAGACAGCTTTTTCATCTACAGGAAATGAAATCCCAGATGAAAAATTCTCGCCAGATACTCACAAATGTATGCTCACTTCCAGCTAGCATAAGAGCAAAGATCAGATTTACTCTTTCACCTGTAAACAATTAAAGAAGTGAGAACTCAAAGAACTGTCTACCAGCAACCTTAAAATGTGTCAGAACCTGAATTTCCTGGCAAACTTGATGTGAGTCTCAGTCCCATTAAGTTCTCACTAGGCCTTCAAGTTAGTTGTTAGCATCAAGAAAAAGTAACTGTTGGCAAATGATGGTACAGTGAGCTGTGTTAGAAATAACACTTAGCTGTTGTGTGGTTTGCTTAGAATTCAATGAATGAACACAATATAGATCCTCTAGGATGGGTGCTCAGTTCACTGATGGCAGTAGAGATCTTCATGGCTGGCAGAGCTGCTCTCTGAGAAATTGCCCCAACTTCTCTGAGCTGGGTTTGTTTTGCTTTTGTTTGATTTAGAATACCATTATTGTTGAGGCCAGGCAATCACAGGCTATTATGATTTCTTTATCTTGTATCCTGCACAAGAAAAGCATAGGCCAGAACCTCCTAGAAGGTCAGTCATGATATCCAATTTCCCAGTCAGATCAATGCTCTTCAAAGGGGTGTGAGCCAGCGAGCTGTGCAAATGCTGCTCTGCAGCTGGCAAGCTGTTGTGATCTGCTGCGTGGGGGTCAAAGCACAGAGAAACCAACCTAAAAACCTCTGTGGATTTTGGTAGATCATGCCCTAGGGCTTACTGGAACATGCAGGTTTTATATCTGGTAGAAGAGAATGTTGTACATGTTCACCAACAAGTGATTCCTGTTGGTTTGGTCTACATGAGCAATATTCAAGGTTTGAATGGAACATTGTAAAGGACTTTTTTATTCCTAGTCTTTCCATTTCATTTGCTATCACAGTTAAATTCTGCATTTTTTTTATTATTATTTGTCTAGCAAGCACTTGAAAACACAGGCTACCTCCTGACTGAGTGAATGGCCTAAAAGTTCATTTAAAAGAAATGGATTGACCAAGATAAATCCAAAATCATGCATGGCAAACTAAAAATTGTATTTTATTTATTTGCCACCTTTTTCAGCCAAAGACCTGTACACCAACATCAGTATCTGAAGATAGGAAAATTGCTTCAAACAGCATAAAGTTTCTGTTGTGTTAATGCCTGTATTTGGCTTGTCATGCCTGATTTTCTAATAGTCCTCTTTGAGTTATGTGTGTGCTCCTTTTGTGATAGGTGCTAAGATGATGGTGTTCATAACGTGGAAGTGAATCTTAAAGGTTTATCAAACTTTCTAGACTCCCTACCAGTGATATGATTATATCTGTGATCTTTCTTGAGATTCTTGCAAACTGGACCTACTGTCCCACTGGGTCCCTTCCAAACCCAATTTTCCAAGATAAGCACATTTCTGAGGTGGTGGGAATGGTGACTGGGGGTTTTCTCACTGGATCTGATATTGGGCCATTGCTGTTAAATGATTGTAAAGGCCACTGTGAGGGGAGAGGTGCTGACTTTCAGACACAACATCATTAACTTATGATCATTAGAAAAATCCCATGATACTTTCAGAAAAAGTAGAGTAGTTAACCTTGGTGGCTTGGCCAGACTCCAGCTTTTGTAATTGCATCCTGCCTAACTAAAATTGCATTGCACTCATTCGCTTGGATGGCGTATTCTTCACCTTTTACCCCAAGCTGCTGAGCAGTTCTGTTCAATATTTTCTATATTTCAACCCAGAAATATCTTAATTCAGCGTTATTTGTTTTGAATGATAGTTCTTAAAGTGCTTTGAAATCCTTCTGGCTGAAACCTGCTGTCAGCTGTAAATGTAAATTTTCTTTGTTGCCAGCTGTAAAATCATACAGGATTTGACATCAAAAGATCTGTGCCTTGCACCACTATGATTTGAGTTGAAGAGCTCCTGCGAGCCCAGGCAGAGTGTGCATTAAACACAGCCCCTTGCTGCAAGGATGCCAAAGCCAAGCAAGTGACACAATCTCCCTGTGGATCAGCCGTGTGCCCTTCAGGGACGCTGGCACTCGGAGCCACTCGGGGAATCAGCTCCGTGCCGTGCCCGTGCTCTGCTGGTCGTGGTGTCTCAGCTTTAGGAGAGCTTGGCCACGCTCCAAACACTGCAAGAGGTCAGTGTCCTGCGTGCTGCAGGCTTGTCTGGAATGGGAATTTTGTAGGCAGCCAAGGGAAGCTTTCTTGCTTGTTTGCACGGAGACCTGTCAGGGGAGTTTGGAGTGGACTGTGGTCTAAATACAGTGCTGATAGTTTTCTAAGGAAATCTTAAAAAAAAATTTTTGACAAAAGTCTTCCATCCATGCATCAAAGCAATTGCACTTCAAGGGGCTTTATCTCTGTAGATAAGGCTATGTGATACAGGAATTAGGAAAGGAATAAAGCTGGAATTAGTGCTAAATCCACAGTAATATTCTGCTGTGAGATACTTCGACCCACAGTTCTTTTCAAGTTGCACTGTGTGCACTGCCAGCCCGCTGTATGTGCTTGTAATGAAACATTAAAGGAAGTTTCAGGCACCTGAAGGTGAAAATCACCTGTTTATTGTTCTCTTGGTAGTATCTACTGTGAGAGTCAAAACCTGCCCATGTCCCCAGAAAGCAAGCAGAGAATTCAAGGGTGAACATGAAAGAGGAAATAAAAAAATCTGCCTAGGGAGAGAGGTAATAAAGACAAAGCTTTGTGCTTTGCCCAAGTGTAAATTCAGGATTATTTTCCCTTCAGATAATTCTCTATAATTCTCCTTGGTTTTTTTTTTTTTTTTTTCCTGTGGGATGCAGGCAGACCGCAGCAGCACAGGAATTCTGCTCTTGGGATGGCTTTTGCTGGCATCTGTGGCTTGATCCAATGCTGACCAAAGGCAACACAATGCTCCCTGTGGACTTCAGGGAGTTTGAGAGCAGAAAGCTCAAGAGCTCCAACCGTGTCTTTATTCTGCCAGTCTCTTCAGAGGGGAGATGCTTAAAGCCACCTTTCATCCAAAAAGCCTAAAAGTTTTCAGGCTTTCATGTGCTCAGACTGGGGAAGTTTTTTTCCCTTTTGTGCTGAGAGCCTGTGGCCCCTGTCCACGGGCTGAGAACCTGCCTGGTGCTTGATCTGCCAGAGCAGAGCCCCTTTCTGTAGGGCTGTCCTGGTTCAGGGCAAATTTGGGAGAGAACCCCCCCCCAAAGGGCTTCTCTAGGAAAGCTTCTGATTTAATCAGATTTAATCGGCCCCTCCCCCCCCAACTGGTCC